>CM053505.1:16129217-16158169 GCA_028627145.1 Eidolon dupreanum
ATATTGCCTTGATGGACCTAGAGGGTATTGAGCTGACTGAAATAAGTCAGAGAAAGACAAATATTGCATGATTTCACATACACGTGGAATCTAAATACCAAAGCAAACAACAGCAACAACAAAAGCAGAAATAAACTTATAGATACAGAGAATATTTTGAGGGATACTAGATGGAAGAGGCGTTGGGGGGACAAAAAAAAGGCAAAGGGATTAAAAGATGCAAATGGATAGTTGCACAATAGACATGGAGATGTAGAATATAGCATGGGGAAGATGATTAATAATCATGTAATAAATATGTAAGGGGGAGAAGAGGGATACTAGATTTAGTGGGCTGACCACTTTGTGAGTTATATATATATCTCTAATCATTAAGTTGTACAACCGAAACTAATATATATTATTGTATGCCAGCTATAATTGAAAAAAAAAAACCTCATTGAATTGTACAATGTAAATACTAACAACTAATTATCTATTAATTTTCAGTAAAACCTGGGGAAAAAAGTTGTTTTTTAGGGAATAAAAATATGATAGTAATCAAAAAACCCAGAGTATTGGAAAGCAGTAAGAAAATACAAAGCTTGGAACTTTTTGTCAAGATAAATGTCTTCAACCACCTTCCACATGCTTTGCTGAGTAGATTGTTTGCACCTTATTTTAAAGTGATTACCATTGTGTCATTAATAGTTTCATTGAAGAAGATAGCAGAGGAATATCTTGTTTTACATTTCTCTTTAAACTCATAAGTAATGTATTTAAAGATTATAGTATACAACTTACTTAGATGTTTTTTATAATAGCCTTCACTGTCTGTTGAGCACACCTAGGATTAGAGCATACAAATTCTCCTTGAAGCATTAAAAATTCTAGAAGCAACAGAAGAAATTTCTTGAAAAATATCACTCAGGGAATGACCACTTGGGAGTTTGTGTCAGCAGCATCAACAAGGAGCTGTGATCAACTTGGGCAATGCCATATACAGTCGACCCTTGAACAACACAGGTTTGAAGTATGCAGGTCCACTTATACACAGATTTTTTTCTTTCAATAAATGTGCTTGCCCCTTCCTAACCATGGGTTTTGCATCCATGGATTGAACCCACTGTGGATCAAAAACACTATTTTCCAATTCCTACCCACAGTGTCCCAACTACAGATGGAAAATACTGTTTTCAGTCTTCAGTTGGTTCAATCTGTGGATGCAAAAGGACAACTGGAATTAACTTTTAGGAAAGTCAAAAATTACTAGCAGATTCTGACTGAACAGGTGTCAGTGCCCTCAACCCCATGTTGTTCAAGGATCAACTATAATAAAAACCATTCATGCACCAGGAAGAATCATAAGACAGCCAGCTCAATGCAGGTAAAAGTTGTGAATACCAATTAAATGCCTTACTTGCAGAGAGCAATGTATTTTATGCAGAGCTTCATTTCACCACTGGATCCTGCGGTGGGGAAATGTTTATCAATAAGTAGAGGACACTTTTTTGGTAAGATCAAGATCTTGAATTGCTTTTTTTTTTCTCCTCCTTGGTGCTACAGGTACAATTCTAGCTTTCAAGCGAACCCTATAATTCAAATTTAATTCTTAAATTAAGAGACAGTTTAAAGTATTTTATTTTTAATCCACATAGCAAAAAGTTCTCTAACAGATTATTTAAAAATGGATTGATTATTATCCTACTTTATATGACACTGACCATCCTTCGAGCAACAAACTCTACCCCTCTCCTTTCTATGTGTATTATGCATAGGGACTTAACTTCATTAAGACTGGTTTTTTTTGTCTTTATTGAAATAGAATAGTCAATTAGTTGCTTGTATTTACATTGTACAATTCAATGAGTTTTTTTCCACTTATAGTTGGCATACAATAATATACCAGTTTCATTTGTATAGCATAGTGATCAGAGATCCATATAACTGGCAAAGTGATTACTCCACTAAATCTAGTACCCCTCCCCCACATATTCATTCCAACATTATTAATCATCTTTTCAATACTATACTCTACATCCCCACGTCTACTCTTCAGCCATCCACTTGCACCTCTCAATCCCTTTGCCCTCTTTTTTCCCTCCAACCCTCCTCTCATCTAATATCCCTCAAAATATTCTCTGTATGAGTTTATTTCCACTTTTGTTGTTGTTGATTTTGTTTTTTAGATTCCACAAGTACATGAAATCATGCGATATTTGTCTTTCTCTATCCAACGCATTTCATTCAGTGCAATACCTTCTAGGTCCATCAAGGCAATATCTTTTTCCATCCTCTTTCTTTTAGTCTGTGTGTGTCTTTTAATCTGAAGTGAGACTCTCGTAGGCTGCATAAGGAGGGGTTTTGTTTTCTTATCCATTCAGCCACTCTCTCTTTTGGTGGGAACACTTAATTCTTTTCCATTTGAGGTACTTGTTGATAGGAATGTAGTTGTTACCATTCTTTATTCCTGTTTTTGATATGTTTTTTCTTCTTAAGGAAGTCCCTCCAACATTTCCTGTAATACTGGCTTGGTGTTGATAAATACCTTTAGCTTATTTTTGTTTAGGAATCTCTTTATCTGTCCTTTAATTCTGAATGATAGCTTTGCTGGATAAAGTATTATTGGTTGTTCATTATGGCTTTTACCTAATGGGCCAAGGAGGGTTGCCATGTCCAGACTTGATGGAGAAGTGCACACTCTGGCTAGGTGAATACAGAATGCTCACATTTATTCTTCCTCATTATCTCATGTTCATATTTTCTTTTAATAGACATTCACACAGTGAGTGATGAGGTTATAAACTGCCTATCCAGATGGCAGACCCCTCTTTAAAGGAACATTTACAAAGGTCCCTGCCCAGCTGACAACAGTTTATTCCTTTGTAACATGCTTGGTTGCTGCCATAGAACAATGGGAGGTACTTAATTTGGGCAGTATAAATTTGGCAATTCGTGTATAATTGTTGGTTTATTGAACCAGGGGTGTTTTCACTTTTATGACTAAAATCACTTTTATAATCTTGCTGATGAGTTTTCTGATACCAAAATGTAAGCCTAAACTACTTCCATATTCATTGGTTATTATTCTTAGCTGGAAATTTCTCATGCTTTTCCACATACAACATGAGCAAGAAACAACTGAACCAATGAATGAGCAACTTCTGTACTGTTGATTTTAATTTATATTGAAAAAAATATATTTATATTTAGAGTACACAAGTTGTAAGTGTATATCTAAGTGAATTTCCATAAAATGAACATACTTATGTAACCAGCTCTCATAACAAGATACAGAATATTACCCAGAAGACTCACTTGTTCCCATTTAATCACAATATCCCTTCCTGGTATAACCACAACCTGACTTCAAATACCATAAATTAGTTTCTCTGAATTTTAAATTCATAAAAAATTAAAAAAAAATTTCATTGTGTACTTTTTTGTGTTAGACTTCATTTACTCATCATTTTGTTGGTGATATTTATCTTGGACTCATGAATAGTTACAATTTATTCATTCCCACTGCTTTAGAGTATTCCATTGTATGAATATACTGTGATATATTTATCTATTTTACTGTTGATGAGCAATTGGATAGTTTCCAGTGGCACAAATAGTGCTGCTATGTACATTGTTGTTCATATCTTTTGGTGTCCACATCTTTTGGTGCACATGTCTTCTGATCTGTCTCCTTCTTGCTGTAATTAGAAGAAAAATTGTGAAGTAAAGTAAAAGTACCCACCTAAAAAAAGATAAACCCTCCATACCAATGTTTTTTGGGACTTGCTATGTGACTAATTGTATTTTGAACACAAACAGCTCTCTCTACCACAATGCTAGCTCTCAAGAACCTAAACTCATTGAGAAACTTAGCAAAATGGCCCGAAAATATTCTTGGTCTCATTTGAAAATCAACCAGATTTCAGTTAAGGATGAAAGCAATATTTAGGATAAAAATATGTAAGCTTAAAGCCTTATTGAACAAGATGGCCAAAAACACTTATTAAAATTACTCATGGACAAAAGAAATTTGCACTAATTAAAATGCCTGGTCACCATAGAGTGGATTAAAAGGGAAGACTGACAGCACCAAATGGCTTCATTTTATGGCTTTCCATCAAACTTTTGAAATATTTTCAGTTAAGGAAATGAAAGGAAGATGAAAAGAACTTCATAGGGAAACATAAAATACCACAGACCTAAGGCAATCTATTATCATCATTATGGCAGCATTTCTACCACATTTATGAATTTGGACAATTTTTATCACATTTCTTATTAAGGGACAATTGAGCAGGTGCCATTTTATGAGCTACTAATTCTTTAGTGATTCTCAAGTGGAGGATCCACACATGAGGGTCAATTATTATGAGTCTAATAGAAATGCTGTGATTGGGAAAAATGCAAAGTAACATTAATCTCCCCATTAAACTCCCTTGAGCAGAGTTTAGCTGTCGATTTTAGTCCCAAGGAGCTTGGAGACCATCAATATGGTCAGAAGCTTTACAGAATTGCTATGTCGAGGGCAGAATAAGCTGAATATTTTTAATATAACTTTATAAAATCAGTTCCTACTTTTAACATAATAGGAATATGTAAAGGCAAAAAGATAAGATATGATTCCTATAATTAAAATATAGACTATATATGTTAGTATATTATTTTGAGATTTTAACCTTCAAATTACCAATCATTTCTAATATAGAATGAAAGTCCTGATTCTTCTCTGGCTTCTATTTCAGTGTTTATGTGACTAAGCATGGGGGATTTTATTCAGGTGATATGAAATGTATTTTCTCATTTCTCATGAAAATCAGAACAACCACAAGTCCTTCTAAAAATTGAAACAATAAATGTGAAATACTTAACACCATCATTACACATTTGGTACTTAATGTCAATAAAGTTAGGTTCCTTCTAGCATATGGTTGTATGATATTGACATATACCTATCATTTGCCATATACGGATGGAGCCACAGAAATGGGAAGAAAAGGAAGGTAAGGTGGAAGAGGACTAATATTTATTGGTGTCTTCTTATGTATGAGATAAGAAACAATATTTGATATGTTGTAGACGAGTTAATCCTTTCAATAATGCTGCAAGATATGATTTATTAAGCTCCCTACAGATTAGAAAGTTGAGATTTATTGAGGTTAAATATCTTGACCAACATCACTTCCTAGTGAATGGCGGACTCAAGAATGAGAGCCTTGCCTACCTGCCCACAATACTTTTCCACTACACTATTTGGCCTTCTCATTCTAAGGACTGATTTTTGATAGTTAAGATCCTTAATGTCTTATGAGAAAGCTTGAAATGAAAATGATCATGGCTCACCTGCCAGTGCACCAAGCAGTTTTCCAAGTTGAAGGTCATTGTGTCTCATACCAGTCTTGACATTGACAATGTTTTTGAAGAATCTCAAGAGACGCCTACCACTTTCCAGTTATGGGTCCAAGGACAACAAGGAAGGCTCAGGCAGCAGCTACAAGCCACATCTAGTCCAAGATCAAGCTGCCAAAAAAGGACAAGACTGGTACAATTCATCATCTCCAGACTGATATTGCCTTTAGATTTAGAACAGCTTCCATTTCTTTATTCTTTGATGCCAGTTTGCTATTTCCTTTGTATCTCATCTCCCTCAGCTTCAAACCATCCTCTAAGCTGCTGCCAGAGATCCTAAGGTTTATAAAATGCAAACCTGAGTGTATCACTCTCTTCCTCCAAATCTCTTAGTCCTTATAGAATTATGACAATGTTCAAACTTAATAGATTAGCACACAAGAGCTGGGACCCTTTTTCCCTCTCTGGCTTTGCCTCTCCTCTTCTCCCCCTTCACCCTCACATACCTCTCTCTGACCATTCTGAAATAATGTGATACTCTGCTTCATATCTCCAAGACTATTCATGCAGTTTTATCTGCCTGGAATATCCTTTCTTCCCTTTTCTTCTAAGTAATTCCAACTTTGTCTTTCATAGTTCAGCTCCAACATTAACTTCTTTAGATCTCAATGTTTGATTTGTATGTCTTGCTATGCACTCAAATATGATAGAATTATATTACTGATTTACAATAATTTACATGACTGTATTTTCCACTATGTGGTAAGTTTCTTGAAGATGGACTGTAGTTTCAGGCATATAATTCTCCATGCATAGCACAAGAGTATGGGCTCTGTATTTTGCTTCTTGAATTAGAATCTAAGCTCTTCCATTTACTTACCATCTTCTAAGCCTCACTTTTCTCATCTATGAAATGGAGCATTACCCACCTTGTAGAGTTATTGTTAAGATTAAGTGAGATTAGCCCAAGTCAATAAAGCACAGTGTCTGTCACATAAGTACTCAATAAATGTTAGCTATTACTATGGTGAGAAGAACAGTGACCATTTATTTAATGAATAACCATCCTCAATGAATAATAGTAATGATTATGAATTCAATAACATTTTAATAGAGTTTTGAAGGACTTCCAACTTTGTCACACCTATCAGAGGAACACTTAACAGGAACTAAAATTTATGGTATCTAATAGAGACAGGAAACTAAGATATTTTCTAATATCCTTGTCCTGTTTTACAGACCAAGTAATTGAGGCCCTGTAAAATCAATTGTATCAGTTAGGATTTGATCAGAGAAGCAGAACCCTTTTGAGTGAAATGGAATGAGGAATTTATGATATGGATTGGACCTTGGGCAATTGTGAAAGCTGTTAGAGGAGTCTATTCAAGATTGTTGTTTTTATGTCTGATGGTGAGTTGGAAGTCACCATTAATCAGCAGAACCAGCAGTCAGGAAGCAAAGCTGGACGTGACGTGAAGGAGCATGAGCACAAACTAGAACCTTCAAAAACAAACCGGAATCCAACAGGATAAACTGGTGCTCACATTTGTCTCCCACTGCCTCTAACCTTGATGATACAGGTGACCTTAAAAAGGAGACAGCGTCCTTTGCCATTGAGCTGCACAGGTACCTAGTTCAAGACTTGGAGAAACCAAAGGATAAGGAGCGTCAGGAGCAGAGGGAGCTGAGTGTGGGTGGCTACTGGCAGATGAGCCAGAGACAGGAACAAGATGAGTCACAGTTAGGTAGTAATGTGTGTGAGCTTCGGCAGTATGTGGGGTCCTACGCTGTCCTTCAGAGCATAAAGGCTACTGCTTCACTTTCACCTTCTAAATATCATGAAAATTTATCTTGTGGCCAACCCGAACTTGGGGAAAGGAATTATTGAAAAAGCAGTTCCAGCTCAGATAAAGTGACACAGTTTAAAGCCACCACATCAAGTAACAACTCCACAAATATGCTATTATAAAACTGGCCCTAGAACCCAATGCTCTTTTCATTAGATTACTTTCCTATAGTATCAATTGCAAGGTTAAAAAATATATATATATTTTTTTTACTTTGGAAAGATTAAATATTAAATTTTTGAAAATAGACATCAAATCACTTGATTTTCATCAAAAGTGATGCCAATCTTTCCAATAATTTTCATAAAATTTACTTTTGTGTTATGAAATGGTCTGTGAATTTTTTAGGCCTAAACTCCTTACCCAATATGACATTGCTGTTGAAAAAAAAATTGGCTTTACTAACAACGATCGATAGAATATTCCATTTTTTGACAAAACAGGGTGAATAGTTTCCAGAGTTCTGATCCTTGTGGGGAAATTCTGAATTGTTCATTTTGGGACAAAATCACACAAACCTATTTACCCACAGAGGCTTTTGGTCTCCCCGAGATGGGCTATTCCAAGACCATAACACCACAAGTAGCCACTGGGCATTTTTTGTCTGATTTTGTAAAAACCCTTTCAACACTCCAAACTCTACTACTTAGTAATGAGGGAAATTTCTACCTATATGAGAACCTGAATTTCCATAAAAACTTAAGTTTGAGTGGAAGAGTTACATATTGCTCAAAAAGTTATAAGAAAAATTGAAAGTCATAAGAATTTTGAAGAACCACCTCTAGGTGGCCCCAGAGCTCTGTTTCTGCTCTGATATCTATGGGTTCTTATTTAAAGTCTTCACTAACATAAAAACTCCCACGCTTTGTGGTAATTATTAACTTCATGACAAACTACATCTCCTATTGCTTTCAATTCCATTTACTTTTATTATAACTTATATAAAGTGCTCTGTTTTGAAAACACATTTCTTCAATTCTTTCAACAGTTCTATTTTGCCTTTCCTGTGGATGATTTAGCTCAAAAACATGGATCAGTGGAGTCTCACAATACTCTATACTGTATATACTATATAAGGTACCTTATAATAAACAATTTGCTTTGATGAAGAGAGTGAAGGCCCTTTAAGTGTGCCTGGAACCATTTTCTCCCCCACGATAATGGCATATTCCAAGAATCTGGCTCCTTCATCTCTGTGGTTGAACCTTTACTTAAAGAGCTTTGATTATGCAAACCAGTTTCTCCATAGTACAGGCAGGACTGACCCACAGGTCATGTTTGCCTTGGTGAGATAGCTAGGCTCCCAGAGGTGGACTGAGATATTAGAAACCACAATGTGAGGATGGTAGCGGGCTTCAGGGTCCAGTTTTAGAGTAGTTGCTTTTCTGAATTCAGGAACCAGAGTTCAACAGTATCTTCAGATTGAGGACCTTCTGCATGGAGACCAGTATCATGAATGTCTCTGTGTAAAACTCAACTCGCCTCCAGACTCTAGCCTGCCACTCTTGCTAATGCTTTCTACACTGTTAAGTGAAACAAGGATATTTACTCTGGTAGTTGAACACACCAAGTCTTACAAAGATGTTTTTATCTAATAAGATATTCTTTAATATTGGAATAAAACAGTGGTTAAGGCCTTGAGATTTAGAGTCAGAGATATGTGGCCTAAGTTTTAGCTATGCCACTTAATAGCTGTGCAGCAGCCTTAAATAATATAAAAACAATACCTTGGAGCCTTACTATGAAGATAAAATGAAATGTCAGTAGATATAGTGATTAACACCAAGAGACCATGCCATGCCTCTTACTATTTTTAATATTGTTTACACAGAAGTGAAATTATAATGGCACCTGGTAAGAATGGGTTTAAAGCATGGAGTCTGAACTCACATCTTGTGTTTCTATCCAGACAGCATCATTTATAAATTGTGAAACCTTGGGCAAATTGTTTAACCCTTAACCTCTTATGCCTTTGTTTCCTCATCTGCAGAATGGGGAGAATAGCTACTTTTTAGGGCCACACATGATACATATATGTGATATATATACCACTTAGGAAGGGCCTAGCACATGATAAATGCACAATAAAGTTTAGGTCCTTTCTAATCATTATTCAGAATGAGCAACACACACCTCATTTTAATGCATTTTAATTTGTTAGAAATTATTAAGGAAATACCCACTCAAATTCAGGATGATAGGTAATAAGCTATGAAGAATTAGCCTCTAAGCAACAAACTTAACAATTCAGGGGAGCAAGACAGAAAAGTAGCTACCATGCCTTTTATGTACATCTTTTCCACCTTGCTTTTCCTTTCACTTCTACCAGGAGGTTATAATAGGGGATATGATATTTAAGTAAGTATCATTGCATTTAAATGTCAACAAATTTCAGGAAAAGGAAAAGTTGGAAGTAGCATCAGAGATAACTAAATGTGCATCACAATTGTGGGAACTTAATTAAAAATATAGAAACTCAATCTTCATCACAGAAGGTTTGACAAAATAGATCTAGTTCATGCCCAGGAACTGGCATTTTCATTAGCACTCCAGGTGATTCTGATTCCCAGCATTGAAGAGTAAGAGCCCTCAAAAGGGGTAAAATTTCATTTCTAGAAAAATCTGACCCTAAAGCTTAAGATTTTAATCATTATTTTATTCTGGCCTTAAAGAATGTGGCCAACTACAAATGTTTGAGCAAGAATGTTTGTGATTGCTAAGAATGAAAGTTTAGCTGCAGTGTAAATGTCCAAAAATAAAAGATTCATTAAACAAATCATATCAATTCTATCCATATGATGGAATATTACATAGCCATTAAAATCAAGACTTCATTTTTTCAAGTTCTCAATTTAGCGGTAAGTGGAAAGTGAAGGTAGTGAAGATATGTACAATATGAATCTACTTTTGTCAAAAATGTTATATTCATGGATGCTAAAAAGGACATATACTGAATTGCTATTGTGCTTAACTCTGGATAATAGGTTATAGATAATTTTATAAGTTTCTTTGTGTCTCTCAGCACTTGCAAAATTTTGTTAGCTTCATGATTAGGAATTTTAAAATATATTTTCAAGATTAAAAAACAATATATATATATATATATATATATTGCAATGCTTAGTAAACATATTTGCCAAGAAAACTGTAGTAGACATAAAATGGGCTACCCCCCACCCCTCAAAGATGCCCATGCTCTAATCCCCAGAAACTGAATGTTGCCTTACTTTGCAAAAAAGGACTTTGAAGATGTGATTAAGGGTTTGTTAGAGACCTTGAGATGATTTTTTCTGGATTCTCCAGTGGACACAATCTGATCAAAAGAGTCCTTAAAAACAGAGAACTTTCATGGGCTGTGGTCAGAGAGAAATATGATGACAGAAGAATCAGACAGACATGAGTAAGAAGAATTCAATCTGTCTTTGCTGACCATGAAAATGGAGGAAGGGTATCACAAGACAAAAATACTGACAGTCTCTAAAGCTGGAAGACAAGGAAACGTTCTCTCGTAGAGGCTCCAGAGAAAAGTAGTCCCTGCTTATGCCTTGATCTTAGTCCAGTGAGATCTGTGTTGAACTTTCAAACTACAGAACAGGAACATAATAAATATGTGTTGTTTTAAAACAGTAGGTTTGTAATAATTTGTTAGAGTGGCAATAGAAAACTAATATAAAAACAAAGCTAAATATTTGCCAATGTTTATGCTTTTTGCTAGCGTATAGGTCCTCTGTCATAATCATCAATCAAATGGCTGCCCTTATCAACAATGTCATTAAATTGGTAAATGTTAATAGTAGAGACAACTTCAGCAATCATCTAATTCAAAACTTCTATATTATACACAAAGAAATTAAGGCCCAGAGAGGTGTGTGACTTAGCCTTTGAAAAATTAAAATGCTTTCAGTTGTAAGTATCAGGAAAGTTTAGCTCACTCTGATTTGGATAACAAGGAGTTTTATTATCACACATAACAAGAAACAAGGTGGTTTTTACCACAGGGTACCAGAACTCTGGCTGTTGGTGATTCCCTTAGCAATGGGTATTGGCAAGATGTCTGCTCCAGCACTATGCCTCACATCCACACATGACAATGTCCAGAGGAAGAATGGGAGTGTCTCTTCCTATATCTCTTTCTTAACAGTGAAGAATAGTTTTCCTTATACCCCTCAGCTACATATGCTGTGATTCCGAGCATGAAATCTAGAACCAGATTGATTGGCTTCTAAAAACAATGCTGCCACTCAGTAGCTGGGTAACATTCCTTGGGTGAGTTATTTTAACCTATTTATGTCTCATCTTCCTCAATTCTACAAGAATATACTATAGAATGGAATGAGTACCTCACTGAGTTTTTGGAGGATTCAATGAGTTATTATGTCTAGGGGAGCTTAGAACATTATCTGGCACATAGCAAATATTATAGCTACCAATTCGTTCAAGCTCCCTTTATCCACATCCTTAGGGTAGATCCCTTCCATACTGACTCTAGGATAAACCATGTGACTTACTTTGGCCAATGAAATTATCCTGGCCAAAGCAGAAACTTGAAATGCACTTATGTATTGAGTTTTGCCTTTTCTTGTTGCTCTTGAACACTGCTGTCATATGAAGCAGCCCAGGTTTGCCTGCTGGAGAGGAAAGACACATTGTTTCCATTGCCCTGGCCAGCAGCTAGACACATGAATGAGGCAATCCTAAAATCACCCCTCTGGCTGATCACAGACAGCTGCACGAGCCCAGCACCAGTCAGCCATGCATGCCAACCCAGACCTAAACAACCTCATAGTAAATGCAAGAATCATGAGATAAGTTGTAGATTAAAGTCACTAAGTTTTGGGGTGGTTTATTAATGTAGGAAAGGCTACCTGATTCCATAATTGCTCAATAAGAATTAGATATTCTTTGCCATTAAGTGTCATTGCCCAATCACCAACAGTAGGGTGATTATCTAAATAATCACAACAATGGTTAGTTTAGACCAGAGACTCTCCACCCTGGTAGACAAAGCCTTTTGCAATATGACCCCTACCCCACACCTTTCTAGATTTCTCTACCTATTTATAGCCTGAATTAATGACAAACTAAGGGGCTCATTGTCCTGTAATGAATCCTGTCCTTTGTTGCCTCATTGTCTGTGCTTGTGCTCTGCTTTATATCCACCAATAAATATATGCAATGTATTAGCAAGTAGCAGAGGTGATTCTGGCCAGCAACTAGAGTTGGGAGTAATTATTTGATTTGGAGTAATCATTAAGAAGGAATGGATGTTGGAGGTGTCAATCATCAAAATCATTACACACATGATCACACAGCTGCTCAGTAGCAGAGCAATGATATTGGCTAGTCCTCCTGAGCCCCTTCCTGATGTTTTTTTTCTATCATTTTATGCTGTAGGAGACAGTGATACCCTAAGGCATTCACAAGCTAATTATTGGGCATATTGTCCGACAGCAGAGGGAAACTTGTCCACACTGTTTTTCTTTGAGCTGCACATATTCTGAGACAAAATAGAAAACTTCAGATACCATTACGAGATCTTTCTTTTTCCCTGCATGCCCAGCAGGTGGTGAGTGTTCAGCATCAGATATGAGAAGTTAAGCTGAATAAACTGGAAAAAACCTTCTAGAGGAAGCAAATTCAGCTTTTCAAAAAAATGCTAAGTTTGCCAACTCAAGAGCCCAGGACAGCTTAATAAAATTAAACAGAGGAAAACCAATTAAACATTTTAAACTGCTATTCTGGGCTCACCAAAATGACACAAATCAAAAAAGAAAATATTCAATTATTAGTAGCAGCCGGATTTTTGTGAAAGTTTCTTAGTTAAGCCAAGTCCTCCCTCTTGTTGCTGCTTCCTATAAGGCCAAATAATTTTTAGTCTCCACAAAGTACTTCACTGTGTATTTTCCCAAAGACATCCTGATGGCCTAATGCATAGTTGAGCATCCCACTTTCCTTTTCAAAAATTTTCAGGACCTCCCCATGGTTTGTCAATATCTTTTTCCTGGTAGACAAAGCCTTTTGCAATATGACACCCCTCTGTACATTTCTAGCTTTCTCTATAACTCCACAAACTTAAAGCCTGAATTTTTGACAAACTATGGGGTTCATTGTCCCCCAATGAATATGTCCTCTGCTGCCTAATTGTGCTTATGTCCTGCTCTATACACAACTCTTCCTTATATCTTCATTAGTTAAATAACCCATTTTTAAGACCAACCTTAAATGCTAACTCATGAAGCCTTTCCATATCTTTTATTGAAACTCACCAGCCACAACTTACCTGTAATACAAGTGTAATCAAGGTTTATTTAATTTGCTGTAGCTTGGAAGAATACATATTAGAGGAACTATGAGGATTTAGGCTTGTGCTAGGTGATTCTAAGGAGAGTTTCAGGAGGCAGGAGCCATTTCTGGATTGGGTGCTGTCAGGAAATGGGAGCCACTTGGTGACTAGGTATCTTGATAGCTTATCCAAGAGTCAGGAGAATTAAAGCAATGTTAGAGTTGTCATTGGTGAAGAAACACATATTAGACAGAAGAGGAGGTCATTTGCTATAGCAGAGTGTTCTTGCCTTTGTGGCTCTGTCTGATTATTGTTTATATACTCTATATGTATGTATTCTGTTTATATACCTTGTGTGTTATGTTCAGTTGGGACATCTCAACTCTCAGATTCTTTTTCATTTCCTTACTATGCAACTGGTTGTGTCCATCTTTTCAGAAGCTCCATAGTACAAAAGTGAGGAAAATGTCTCACAGATACATCAACATTGGCCCTCATAGATTTTCCTTTTTGGTTTCCAGTTGACTCTTAAATCTGTTATACTTCACATTAAAGCACAATTTGTTTTAAAAAATGCACTGTTGTTTTACAAAAGAAGAAAACTTGGCATGACTGGGCATGTAGCTCTGCATGGAAGAAGCTGAATAGCAACAATCTCTTTTAGACATACATGTTCTCTCCAGCTGACCACAGCCCCAGCCACTCACACAATGTAGGCTTGTCCATTTACTTTGGACTCATATTTCTCACTGGCTGGCCCCCAGGAATGTCTGAGACTACTATCTCTTCTGATTCATGTTTCAGAGTTAAATAAGGGACTGTATAGGATAGTAGGAAGAATGGACCAGTAGGAAGGATACAACAGTGCCCAGTAAAGAGGAGATTTTAGGCTTTGTGAGCCAGATAGTCTCTATCACAACCACTCAACTCTAGCTTTGTAGCAAGAAGACAGCCAGAGATAATACATAAACAAATGACCTACATTCTGATAAAACTTTATTTACAAAAACAGGTAATGGACAGAATTTAGCCCACAGGACCAGAGCTAACTTTGAGGCCCATTCCTGCCATTTTATCACAAACCAATGACCATCTCTGGGTTTTGCATTTTCATCTGTAAAATAGTGATAATAATACTTGTGTTATGTGTAAGGATCCAAATAGGATATTGTTATGTGAAAAAATCTTTTTTTTTTTAAGTATGAAGCACTGTATACTTAAAAGAATTATTAGCTTGTTATATATTTAGGGGACAGAACTGTTCATCTTTCTGCAGCAAGACTGTGGTAGATATGGAAATGTGACACATAAAACTCCCTTCAAAGAAAGACTTGCTGCTCATCTGTGGGGTGTGTGCCCAGCAGGTAGCCTCCAGTTGTCAGTTCTTTCACGGTCAGCTTCAGCTGCTAAGAGTGGCCTCACCCAAGGCAGACATCATGGTGACTGAGCAGGACAGAGATATAATACAGGTTCAGCCATTTCTGCTTCAACTCTGATAAGCAATACTCACTGCAGAGCTCTTCACTAGAGTGGCCAAGTCTTTGTAGGACCTACATGTCAGTTCAACTTCTTCTGTCCCATCATGCTTCCTCCTCCTTCCCTTCATGAATTGAACCTTAGTAAATATCTTGTACCTTAACCTCCATCTCAGGGTGTGCTTCTGGAGAACACAACCTGTAACAAGGATAATCTACCAAGATATTATTGTGTGTGTTGTTCTCTTTGTGTACTTCCTTCCTCCATTCCAAGAACATAGCCAGGCTTTACCTTATAGTCATTTCTGTTCTTTAAAGGCAATCCCTCTTTCTGGACAAAATCTCTGATGGAAATATGCTTGGGTTTTTAAGGGTCTAGATGGAGAGATGGCTGAGAGGGAAGTCACCAACTCTGAAGGAATGGGATTGCCCTAGACTAGGAAGGGATAAGTGGTTTGGGGTTCTGTGTTTTATAAGCATCAATACCTGCCCACCATGCGTTCATAACACCCCAACAAGACCTCAGAGGCAACTGGCAGAATTATGTAACTCAGAGAGCATGGAACTGAAAATGTGGGGTACTGATGCCAGCAAAATTCTTGAGCCCATACGACCTCTTCAAGGGAACATGCAGGCTTGAGCCGTGAACAGGTGAGCAACAGGATGGGAGTTGAGAATCAAACAGAATTTAAACTTTGGAAAGTAATGTGATATATCTTGCATAGCTTAATTATTGAGTAAATCTACTGCATTTATAGCCCTTTAGAAATATTTTCTAAACAAATAAATTCAATGATTTTTGAGAAAATCAATAACAAAGGTTTAATTACTCATCGATTTCACAAATGTATACTAAACAACTGCTAGATGCGCAGTGATGAACAAGGTAGATGTGATTGGCAAGGAGATTGCAACCACTTTTTTTCCTACTGCTTCCAACAGTGTCTCAGAGCCAGGCAGCTGGATTCACAGGAAGCTAACATGGCCTTTAAAGTTTAGAGGGGTCAGTGTGGCCTCCTGCCACTTCCTGGAAGACTCCAATTCACTTTGGTGCAGATGGAGTATCTCAGAGTCTCCTCTTGCTACCAGCACCTGTGACTCTCTACCTGAGGATTTTATCTAGCCACATGAACATGCTCAGTTCATGTGCAGGACAGGCCTGAGTGGTGTGTGTGTGTGTGTGTGTGTGTGTGTGTGTGTGTGTGTGTGTGTGTTATGGGTGTGGTGTGGAATTGATGTCTTTGGGAGCAGCACTGCTGCTTATTTGCTCATTGGGTGGGAAAACTCTGAGATGTGCTCTATAACATCTCCCAGAGATCCCCAGTGGGATCAGCCCCAGTTGCCCACAATAATAGTGTGCTCATTGATGCAATCTGTCATGGCTTCCTTCCCTTTTTGACTCATTTTCCCACTCCTGTTTCAGTGATTCCCAGGATCACCTTTCAAATAAACTGCTTGCATTTAAATCTTCATCTTGCTGTTTCCTGGTGACCCTAAACTAAGATTCCCACCACTTTCACGCATGTTTCAGCCTAGGAGGAAGGGGCACTATGAACACTATCATGTCCACCCCAGCACCATGTATTCAGGAAAACCCCATTCTCTGGGTCCTGGTTAATAAATGTGTGTGCTTATAGAGTTGCAGATCTTTAGGCACTCTGATTGACATATGGCTGAAAATAGCTAGCAAATTATTTGCTTTACCTCCCTAATTAACAGTAAGCACATTGAGAGCAGGCTTGTGTAATTCCTTCTTCCATCAGCACCAGGCATAGTGCTAGGCAGCAAGTAAGTGCTCAATGATGGAATTGAATTTCTTCACCAGGGAGTCAATCCCAATTTATAACTAAACAGGCATTTAGGAGCCGAGTAGGTTTCTTAATTCTCATTTTCAATTATTCTTTAGTGCCTGAGGAAATGGTGTGTGTGATCTCTTGAGTGAAAGAATTGAATGCCTTCAGTATTTCCATGAAGTTTTGGGACATTTTTATGTAAAGTCTCTAAGCTGACATGATCAAGCGCAGTCTAAAGCAGGGGTCAACAAACATTTTCTGAAGAGGGACAGATACTAAACATTTTAGGCTTTGTGGCCAGAAAGTCTCCATCACGACTACCCAAATCTGCCATTCTAGCACAAAACCTGCCAGAGACAATATGTAAATGAATGTAAATACATAAATGAATTAATTTATTACATAAATATGTTATATAATAAATACATATTATAAATCTCAATAACTGAGTTCAGTGATTACCAATAAAACTTTATTTACCAAAGCAGGTGGCTAGCTGTATTTAAACCATGGGATTTAGGTTTCTGACCTGTTGTTTAAGACATTGTTGTCAAATAGAACTTTCCTGTATGAAAATGTTCTATGATATGAGATATCCAGTTTGGTAATGAATATGTGGCTAGTGCTACTGAGAATACAAATTTATCTCCTTTTATTTACATTTAAATAGGTGCATGTGGGTAATTACTATCATACTGGACACTGCATGGTATTGTTTTGCCAATCCTGGAAGACCACTTAATCATGTTTCTGTCAACATCTCTGCCCCAATTGCCTATTCATTGGGAAACACAATGTTGGAAACAATGAAAGTGAGATCAGCATATGCTCTGCCTTCCTAGTGAAACTGACAACCTCCTTTTTGCTTTGGTGTGGTTGGCTGAGCATTGTAAATATGGAGGAGACAAGCCATTATTTATCCTTGGGCATGCAAAGGCATGAGTTATGTTCCTAGGCATGTAGCTTGTGAGCCTCAGTATCACTGCCAATAATTTTGACATCTTCAGGTGGTCTTGTATACTAGTATAAGTCTCATGAAAGTGGGAGCTGAAGTTTTCTTTCTTGATAGGCTTTTTCAGTTTACTGGCACTGTCAACTCTGAAATTATGACCTTTTGGCAGTTGATGAACTCAGTTTTGGCAAGCTGAGTTTCTACCCACCTTCTTTATAAAGTTTGCTTTTTAAAACCAGCCTAACTAGGATCATTTCACTGGGTGATGAAGTAGGCACTTATTGAGCAATAAACCTGTGGATTTATGTTTATGTGTTTCTAGAAGCAACTTTGCCAAAATCTTATGAAATCTTGCTCACAGTTCATTGAGCTCTGACTGGATCTTGAATTATAGTTGATGCTCCAAACAGAAAGTAATATTTGTCATATCCTGTAACTATATGTTCTACAGCTTTGGAAAACTATGGACTGCTTTGATAAATTCACTCTGCTAGAGTTGAAGTAACTCTTTAGATCCTAGATCACACAGTCCTAAGGTGCCACTGTATTTTAAAAATAATTTATTGGTAGGAAATACACATATCAACACTTGATGCATCTTCAAAAGCTCAACACAGCCATCAAAACAGCATGTGAATCATTTCCATCAAGGTGGGAAGAAAGTACCACCCTTACTTTTAACAGTATAGGTCAGTTTTTCAGTTTTTTAATTTACTTTACATAAATTGAATCAATCATGTATACTCCACTTCTGGATTATTCTGCTTATAAGATTCATTCAACTCATTTTGCTATTTTAGTTGTAGATTATTCACTCCAATTAATGTAAGATATTACATTGTATGAATGTTCCACAATTTATTTATCCAGGCAACTCTGGATTAGTATTTGTGTGGTTTCTAAAGTTTGGAACAATTGTAAACAGTGCTTCTATAAACATTCCAGCATATGTCTTTGGTGCACATGTACAGAATCTCTGGATCATTGGGTATGCATACACTCACTTTAGGAGATTCTGCTAAATATTTTAAAATGGACGAACCATCTCACAGTCTCATCTACAATGCATGGGAATTCAAGTTGCTCTACATCCTCACCAACACATTCTTTTCTTTTTTTTTTACTCATTTAATTGACACATGGCACCTTAATGTAGTTTTAATTTGCATTTTTTAAAAGCACCTTTATTAATATTAATGAAAACTAAAGTTTGGTAATCACTGCACTCAGTTATTGAGATTTATAATATATTATGTATTTATTATATAACATATTTATGTAATAAATTATGTAATAAATATATTAAGTATTTAGCAGCAGCTAAAAACTCCTTAGTTATATGTAAAATTATATAATAAATATTATAATTATAATATTTTTAGCACATTCCACAATTTTGAAATTTATCAATTGATAAATTTATTTTAATTCCTTTAATTAAATAAGGCAACCTAGAGTAGACCGAGGGGAAAAATGGCATAGATGATAGAGGCTTTGTTCATCCCTTTTGCAACCAAATCAAAGTTAGGACAGAAAGATGAAGCAAATGGCAAGAAAAATCTCTTGGGATTTAGAGGAACAGAAGCACTACAACTAGGGAGAGAAATAAGTAATTAGCCTGCAATGGTAGAAGGTAGGAGGGGGCAAGGACGTGAGGCTGCTCAGTTCCTAGCAATGAGTGAGACACAGGCTGCAGCAGAGGAAGCTAGCAGCTGCAGACACCTCTTAAAGATGCCGTGTCCCTCGAGTAGACTTTCATGGTGAGCGGCCTGCTCGTTCTGAGCACCATCAGAGGGTTGGTTGCACGGGGGTCACCAAGGACTTACAGAGTTGTCTGAGTGAGGGCCGGAGGCGAGTCTCTCCCCCAGGCAGAAGTCCCTGTGGTATCCATTGTTCCTCTGGTGAGCCCTACTCCCTTCCAGTGTGTGGATGCAGCACCACCATAGCTGAGACATCATGAAACTGGATAAAAGAGGTCGCTGTGCCCAGAGGATTCCCTGAAACTCCGCCTCCTCCAACTCATGGCCCCACCAAAGCCACATACAGATGTGTCCTTGGCAAGTCAGGTGCTCCTTGCTGAGCAGTGCCAAGACCAACACTGGTGACCACTGGCCTCGGTTTCTTGAGGCAACTATAAGCACAGCATCTGTAGCTTGGTTACTGAATCTTAACAGGTGGCCCCAGAGGGGCACAGGCTGGGGCTAAAATTGTCCTGCAGCTGAACCCCTCTCAGGACTGTGTCACCAGACACCTACTACACAAAGCCATGCTAATAAGACCTGAAGACGTAAGAGCTTTACTTAGTACACAGAAACAGACACAGAAAGGCAGACAAAATGGGAAGATAAAGAAGCAGAAACCATATGATAGAACAGAATAGAGATCCAGAAATAATAGATTCAACCAATCTAACTGATGCAGAGTTCAAAACACTGGTTATAAAGACGCTCAATGAACTTAGGGGAAGAGTAGATGAACTCAGTGAGAACTTTGACAAAGAGATAAAAACATAAAAATGGAAATGGAAATTATAAAAGGGAAACAGTCAGAAATGAAGAACAGATTATCTGAGATGAGTATATTAGAGGGAGTCAACAGAATAAAGAAGATTGAACCACATTATAGAGGATGCGGAAGCCAAGGTCACTCAATCAGAATGGCAATAAAAAGAAGCCAAAAATATCATAATAATTTAAGGAGCCTATGGGACACCATTAAATGTAAAAGTATCCATGTCACAGGGGTACCTGAAGGAAAACAACAAATAGAAGAACTATTTGAAGAAATAATGATAAAAAACTTTCCTCACCTGGTGAAGGAAATAGACATACCCCAGGAAGCTCAGAGAGTCCTGAAAAAGATGAACTCAAAGAGGTGGGAGGAAAGTTTCGCAGGTGATGGATATGTTTATGGCATAAATGGCAGTGATGGTTTTAAGGGTTTATAGTTATTTCTAAACTCATCAAGTTGTATTCATTAAATATATACAACTTTCTATCTGTCAATCATACCTCAATAAAATGGTTTAAAAATAACAGCATTTACTGAGCACCTAACGATAGGGCAAATATCCCTAGATGCTGCAGATATGAGGATATATAAAATAGATGAGAAGTCACAATTTCAAGAAAGACAATCACAAAACTAATGTGATAATTTTTATAAAACGGAATGTGCTAGGTATTGTGGGAACACAAATGAAGGGTTAACTCATTCTTCCTGGATTGATGGGTATACAGGTTTCCAAAGAGTGACTCAATTTAGCCATAAAGAGTGAATCAGTTTTTTTGATGTACTCAGTGCCTGAATAATCAGCACAGTTCCTATAGTTTATAATGTTCATACATTCAATCTATATTGACAGAGTGTATACAGTTTATACAGTTTATACAGTTTATACATGAAATGATGGAATATAAGTCACAGACTTCACATAGCTTTTAAATTTAAGCAGCTTAGAACTGAAAAGTAGACTTCAGCACACCTTAACACGGCCTATAAGAAACAGCCAAATAAAGTTGAATGTGTAGAAGAGAAGGTGAATTGGAACGAAGTAAAGTGTTATAAATAAGAATGTTTCCTGGAAATGAACACAGTAGAAATTCCCTGAACTGAAAAAAGATAATAAGTAATTTATATTATGAATGTAAATATATTATTTAAAGAAAATTTGGGATAAGTATAATTGAATGAAAGGGAAAATAAAGAAACTCTGAAGCCCAACCATCTAGAGATAAGCATTAACATTTTGGTGTTTAGTTGTTTTCACATATTTTTCTTGGGTACAAACAAATGCAAATTTTTTCTCTTACAGATATTGGATTCATATTGTAGATATCATTTTGTAATCTAGAGATTATACTTGATAATATAGTGTAGGCGTTTTTTACTCCATTTAATTATCTCGAATATGATTTTACAGTTGTGTATATCATATAAATAATTTCTTAAATTAATGTATTAAATTACTTCTCTATGTTAGTCATTAAAATTGTTTCTAGCATTTCGCTATTATAAGTAGCACTATAATGAACACACTTGTACATATATCTTGGCTTAAATCTTTAATTCTTCAGGTTCCTAGAACTTGAATCTTTAGACCACACTTTAAGCTTTTGATACACACAAACCAGTTACCTCCCATAAAAGTATAGCCTTTTTAATCCCATAAACTCTAAGTAATAGAGTTACCACTCCAAAAAAAAAAAAAACCTTTCAGAATCACAAATTAGATATTGTTACAGTTTATGTTTCTTGGGTTTATAATTAGGTTTTATAATATGTGATTATTATCTACTCATATTACTTGTACTGTTTTCATTGAGTCTTTTATTAATGTCCTAAAAGCAATAACCAATTTTTAAAAGTAGTACTTATTTTTCTTTTCTTTTCACCCTCCAGAATTAAACAAACCTGTATACGTTAAGGCAGCTAAAACTGTTGCAAATATTTTTTATGTCTTTTCCTGTTAAAAATGTTTATGGTGCTTCATGATATAGGATGTAGAGTTCCTTTTTATGCTCCTTCCCCATTTTTGACCAATTGTCCCAGAACAGCTTATGGAATAGTGAACCCTTCCCTCACTGAATATTTTCACTGAAAATTTTACATGTATCGCATACGAAAATATTTTGTGTACTTGAATTTGTTGCTGAACTTTTTATTTTATTTCACTTAACTAATTGTTCTTGCATTTATTTCACAGGTAAACTATTGTAATTTTAAAATGTTATATTATTGGTAGTGTGAACTTTATCATCCCTCTGTACAAGTGTCTTTTTTTTCATAATATAAAGAATAATAACTACCCGTTGAATTATTGAGGACCAACTGTAGGAGAAGGAATCTACAATAGGAGGTGAGAAAAAAAAAACATGGAAGTTAGAAGAAACTCAGCAGAGCTTTTAGCTTCAGAAGCCAGTGTGGAAAGATTTCACAAAAGAAATAAGTAAACAGATAAATTGCTGCTGGAAAGTCAACTAGGCTCATGGAGTTAACCAATACGTGAGTAATTAATGACTTTAAGGATAGTGGTTTTAATAGAGTAATGAAGGAACTGAACTATAGCAGGTTGTGGAGTAAACTAGAGAAGGGGAGATACTGTATAAAGATATGTATTTAAACATGTTTGTCTTCTGAGAAAAGAAGAGAAATAATGAGGTATGTGTAACAACATGTGGATTGAAAGGAGAGTCTTTATTTTACTACAGGAGGAAGATCCTTGTGTTTAAATAGTAATAGAAAAGAGCCAGTTGAGAGAAAGATTGAAGATGCAGAAATTTAAAAATCTGTAGCATAAAATGAGTATTGTTTCTATTAAAAGAAATGAAGTGGGTTCCCAATTCAAGATAGATCTGTTATTTTTTTCTCTTGACATATTATTGGATTGTTTTACTCATTATTATTTTTACTCATGTGTATTTGAGCACCTTGAGTCAATAAAAATGTATCAATGGTACTTATTTTTTGTTTTTTGAGATTGTATAGTGATGGAGGCTAATAAAAAATTATACAAACTGAAAATATAGACTAATTTAACTCTAATTTCTATAAAATACTTATTGAAATATATAAATACAATTTTATTTACATTTAGACATGTAGGCATTAACAAAAGCCAAATAGTACATTGATTTATTTCACTCATAAAACAAGGATTCAAGATTTTAAGAATTATTAGTGTTATACATTAATTTAACATTAATATTCTATTTCTGTTTTATTAAATTTCTTGGGGTGACATTGGTTAGTAAAATTATATAGGTTTCAAGTGTACAATTCAATAATATGTCATATGTATACTGCATTGTGTGTTTACCACCCAAAGTTAAATTTCCTTCCATCACCATATTTTGACCTCCTTTACCCTTATCTACATTTAAAATCAAGAAATTTTTGATATTTTAGTATAAAGTATGAGGATGAAAATAAGGCAATTACAAAAACCATTAAGGTTAACTTAGTATTATCTGTGCCCCCTCACCACCATCCCACCTGGGTTATCACTTTAGATTTAGGAATCATTGAAAATTTAAGTTTCTAGAACTTTGAAAATAGAATGAATGCTGAACACTAGTATTTCCAATTTCAAAGCTATTTTAATAGGTTTAGTTTGTGAATAATGCTAATTTTCCTATTGGAAATTTATGAAATATATAACTTATTGTTTCATTCTAGTTTACAAATTGATTACCACTGAGTAACATGATAATGGTAAAAGAGAAAAGGACTGGGGATCAGATAGACCCAGTGACAGCTCTAGCTCTATTGTGAATTAGCTATGAGACCTTGGCCATGCTATTTAATCTTTCCTGTCTTACTTTCCCCATCTACAAAAAAAGGTTAATAAGGTCTATAATACTTTTCTTAGAGGACATAGATAATGAGGATCAAATGTGTTGATGTATATAAAAGACTTTTTTATGTATACTAAATGCTATACAAAGCAGCTAGACAACAAAACCTCAGCGCAAAATGTTACTCTCACTTTCAAAGTATGTGACTTCGGACAATCTCTTTAACACTTCTAGTCCTCAGTTCCTTCACCCAGGAAATGGAGGTAATATTCCCTAGCTCTGGAAATTTTTATTAAGATTAAATGAGTTGTAAGTGTTCATAAAAAGGAGAGCCCATACTTATTAATGTGCCTTGATTTGAGATTTATTCGGCCTGTGAGTTTGTTCCTTTAATAGAGGGGGAGATGACTCTACTTGAATGGTTTGACATTAGACAAGATTCAGATCTCTAAATACTAAAGCCTTTTACAGCTTTGCTATTTGAAGGGTGGCCCCCAGACCAGCAGCAGCAGCAGCAGCCCTTGGAGGCTTATGAGGGATGCAGAATACCAGGCCCCAATCCAGACTTATAGAATCAGAATATGCATTTTAACAAGATCCCTAGATGATGTATATACAATTAATTTTGGAAATTCATGTTTAACAAGCCATCCAGTTGTGAGAAGTTGGTTCAAAGAGAGCAATGTATTATAAGCTATGATGACATTTCCCCCTGTTCATTTTCCTTTGTCTTCAGTCCCTCAACTATGATTTACTATGGAAATGAAATGAACCAAAGAAGAGAAAAATGGAATGAGAAGTTGAATAGCTTCAAATGTATTTGAGAAGTGGTTTTACACTGGGCAAGAATTAGCTTCAAAGCTGCCCTGTGCCTTTGTATTATCACTCATTAGATGTCTCTTCATGGAATAACACTGTCTAATGGGGGCCTTCTTATCCTTCCTACCCATCTGTTCTTTAACTTCCTGCCACCATCAAAGTCACTATCAAAATGCACTGTGCTAAGGAGAGTGTCCAAGTTACTGCTTATTAATAACCAAGGTAGCTACAGTCCTACCTTGAGAATATTTAAGCAATAAGTTTATAACTTATTTAATAGGCAGTTAGAGGTATATCATTTTTTTAAATGTAAGCAGAGAATAAAATTAAGTCTGTTTCCATAAATTTCAATAATAATCAAACTTCATAGTCTAGGTCTATCATGGACAAAGTTTTCACTTATTTTAGTTTTGTACTTTGTTAAATGATCAATTTGAAGACTGAAAAGCTTGTTATTGAAGACACTGATGATATTTCAACAATGAAATAAGTTTGCACATTGCTGATGAAGGTACAGTAAGTCTACCTTAGTTCAATCCAAGATCTATAGCCTTTTGCTAAATATTGAGAGAGTCATCTTGTCAGTGCTCCAAAGGAAAGAGATTTACAAGTAATCCAAAATAGGTTAGCAGCTCCTGGGCTGCAAATATATGTCATGAGAATAAATGTATGATGTTATCAGGGGAGTGTTTCTAGATAAAACCCACAGTTTTTTAAACTACTCTGTTTCCTTCATTGAACCCCCCCCCCCTTCAATGGCAAATGACCCTTTAAACACTGCGTCTAAGATTTTGACTTACTGAAAACCAGATTTTAGTGCAGTTTGATTTAAATGCCTTTGGGGGTAGCAATGATTTTAGAAGCAGTATATATTGCATTTCTGAGGAGGCCTCCCACACAGAGTTTAAAGATTTGTGTCTCCCTTGGAGGTGCAGGTGAGGGAATTGTTGCTCTTTACTTTATACTAACAGGCTCAATTTTTCAATTTATAATTAAATAGCCCAAAGTCATCTTGAGGGGCTGATAGAATTGGTGCTATTCAAACAAACCTTGAGGAAATTATGGCAAATAAAGGCTGAGAAGATGATCGCCTGAGAAATCAAGAGGGTTAAATAGTCAGACCCACCAGGGCTCCCAGAATGCAGTTAGCAGAGATTGTGAGCATTTGAAAGAAACACGATCTAGTCACTGCTAAATAAAATCAAGGCTGAATAATAGATTCTGCTCTTTGATCTGGCCACAAAATTTAGAAAAGGAAATTTACAAATGAATCTTTGCAAAAATTTCTGAAAGGCAGAGAAAAATAGAATTACAAATAAGGAAGTTTGCTGTAAATGACATTAGCTTGGCTATTATGTGACTTACATCCCACATTAGATTGTGGTTTTGATAGGTATAAGTATGTACTCTTTACAGGTGTTCATATTCAAGGTAAAAATAGAGTTATTAATGATTTTGAAAGTTCTCAATTTGCTAACCATTTCACTTCTGGCTGTTGGGAGAGCAAAACCCCAACTGAATAAGACTGTTTTGTGCTTTATGCCCTTTAGAAACAATAAAAAAATTAAAGGAAATGAAAAAGTATTGGACACTTTGTTCTTAAAGAAAAAGAAGAAGGAAGGAAGGAACAAGGGCAGCAAGGTAGCAAGGCATGAAAGCAGAGAGGCAGACGACTTGCCAACTTGATGTGGTTCACTGAAAATTCAGCCCATACTTTCCAGTGTATCATCTCCATTTAAGTCAAATTATGATTAAACGGTGTGAGCAGCTATCATTGTAATATAACAATTGGATCAGCAAATTGATATCCTACCTCAAAGTAACTCTTTTTGGTCATATCTTTGAGAAATTCTCTTTCAAGTTATCTTTTTAAAAGACAACAACAAAACATAGTTTGTATTCTTATTGTGAAAGTAATGTAATGTTATTAAGGAATGTTTTAAAGTATAAACAAAACAAATAGTTTTGACTTCACAACCTAAAAAGAGAACTACTGTTTACATTTGCCCATTAAGTGGCTTTTTTTCCAGTACATTCAGTCCACATTAAAAAAAAAATGTTTTGTAATGTAGCAATTTCCCTTAACAATATATGAGAAATGTCTTCCTCATTACTGCATATCCTTCTACAACTTATTTTTTAAGATTGAATAGTATTCTACTCTGTGAATTCCTAATAATTTTTTAATCCACTACTATTTGTGAATGTTTATATTATTTCTAGTTTTTTAGGTTCTAGAAACAGTTCAGAGATCAACATTATTGTTGCAAGAGGTGATTTTGTCCCTTAGGGAATATATGGCAACATCTGGAGGCATTTTTGGTTGTCATAATGAAGAGGAATGAAGAGATGTCATTGCCATTTAGTGAGTAGAAAAATATGTTTCATAAAATTGTTGAAATCTAAATGAGGACACTGGTTGGGCTTATGAAATCGAGATATTAATTTTCACCTATTAACCGTAATACTGTTTTTAATTCTATCCACTAATTATTAAGTTTCTGTTGAAAAAATTTTAAGCTTGAAAATATGAGTTTTTATAGGTGACATAATTTTAAACAAAAAAAAATATCAAAGGAAAAATTTTCAGATATCCATTATCAAAAAAACCTCTCCATAGCATGTTTTTTTCCCCAAAAGGAAGTTACTTTCCCACCTATTCTTAACAATCGGCCTTTATCTCGAATGGCTAAAGTGTAGATAGATATTGGTTATTTTTATTTTCTCTTGTTCCCTTGGTTAAGCTTTCCAGAGGTTTGTCAATTTAAAAACCAACCTTCAAAAAAGAGAATTCGGAGAGTAAGAAAACTGGCATAGATGATAGAGGCTCTGTTCATCCCCCTGGTGACCAAATCAAAGTTGTGACAGAAACAAGGAGCAAGCACAAGGAAAAATCACCAGAGATCTTAATGAATAAGCTATACAACTAGGGAGAAATCCAATAAGTCACCTTGCAACGATAGAAGGTAGGACAGGGCAAGGACACCAGGCTGCCTGGCCCCAGAGGCTGAATGGGATGGAGGTGGCAGCAGCTGTAGATGCCTCTTAAAGGGGCCGTGTCCACAAGCAGACTTTCACGGTGATGCTCTGAGTACCGGTGCCAATTCGGCTGCATGCAGGGGGTACCAGGGCTTACAGGGAGACATTATCAGAATGAGAGGCAAGGTGAGACTCACCCTGTTCAGAAGTGCCATCGGTATCCATTGTTTCTTGTTTATCCCTTCCCCATACCAGTGTGGGGACACAATGCCGCCATAGCTGTGAGGTCATCAGACTGGATAACAGAGGTCTCTCCGCCCAGAAGATTCCCTGAAACTCCACCTCCCCCAAATCAAGGCCCCAGTCAAGCCACATCCAGGTGTATCCTCAGTGAGTCAGGTGCTCCTTGCTGAGCAGTGCCTAGACTCACACTGGAATCAGCTGGCTTCGGTTTCTGTGTGGCCTTTTGAGGCAACTATTATAAGCACAGCATCTGTGGATTGCTTGCGGAAGTTTAACAGATGGCCCCGGAGAGGCGCAGGCTGGGTCTAAATTTGGCCTGCAGCTGAACCCCCCTCAGAACTGTGCCACTGTATACCTACTTCACAAATCCACACTAATAATACTGGGAGACTTAGGAGCTTTGCTTATTACATAGAAACAGACACAGAAAGGCAGTCAAAATGAGAAGACAAACAAGCAGAAACCATGTGACAGAATAGAACAGAGATCCAGATATAATGGAGTCAAGTGATCTAACAAATGCAGAGTTCAAAACACTGGTTATAAAGATGCTCAATGAACTTAGAGGAAGTGTAGATGAACTCAGTGAGAACTTTAACAAAGAGATTTTAAAAACATAAAAATGGAAATGGAAATTATAAGAGGGAACTAGTCTGAAATGAAGATCACATTATTTCAGATGAGAAGTATATGCAATGGAATAAACAAAGTGAATAAATAAAAGAATCAAATGACAATCAGAATGGCAAGAAAAAAGATACAAAGACTATAATAATTATTTAAGGAGCCTATTGGATAAAATTAAATGCAAAAATGTCTGTGTCATAGGGGTTCCTGAAGGACAAGAGGGAGAACAAGAAGTTCAAGAGCTATTTGAAGAAATAATGATGAAAAACTTCCCTAACCTGGTGAAGGAAATAGACGTACAACACAAGGA
>CM053505.1:16158669-16198473 GCA_028627145.1 Eidolon dupreanum
TCCTTGTGTTGTACGTCTATTTCCTTCACCAGGTTAGGGAAGTTTTTCATCATTATTTCTTCAAATAGCTCTTGAACTTCTTGTTCTCCCTCTTGTCCTTCAGGAACCCCTATGACACAGACATTTTTGCATTTAATTTTATCCAATAGGCTCCTTAAATAATTATTATAGTCTTTGTATCTTTTTTCTTGCCATTCTGTTTGAGTGTCCTTGACTTCCCTATCCTCTAAGAGGAAGAGGTTTGATCCTCTTCTTTATTCACTTTATTGATTACCTCTAATATTCTCTTCATCTCAGATAATGTGATCTTCATTTCTGACTGGTTCCGTTTTATAATTTTCATTTCTATTTTCAGGGTTTTTTTTCTTTGTTAAAGTTCTCACTGAGTTCATCTACACTTCCTCTAAGTTCATTGAGCATTTTTATAACCAGTGTTTGGAATTCTGCATCTGTTAGATTGCTTGATCTCAGTTTTCCTTGATCTCTGTTCTGTTCTGTCACATGGTTTCTGCTTGTTTGTCTTCCCATTTTGACTGCCTTTCTGTGGTTATTTCTATGTAGTAAGCAAAGCTCCTAAGTCATGCAGTCTTATTAGTGTGGCTTTCTGTAGTAGGTATATAGTGGCACAGTCCTGAGGGGGGTTCAGCTGTAGGCCAAGTTGAGCCCCAGCATGTGACCTTCCAGGTGACCTTCCAGGACCACCTGTGACCTTCCAGGACCACCTGTTTAGATTCAGCTGCAATTCACAGGTGCTGTGTTTATGCTTGCCTCAATAAATCACACCAGAAACTGAGGCCAGCTGCCACCAGTGTGGGTCCTGGAGCTGCTCAGCAAAGGACACAGAACTCATCAAGGATACAACTAGATATGGCTTGGGTGGAGCCATGAGTTCGAAGAGGTGGAGTTTCAGGGAATCCTCTGGGTGTAGTGACCTCTGTTACCCAGTTTGATGACCTCTGAGCTATGGTGGTGCTGTGTCCACACACTGGTAGGAAGAGAGGGCTCAGCAGAGGAACAATGGATACCACCAGCACTTTTGCCTGGGAGAGAGCCTCACCTCCAGCCCTCACTCTGACAACTCAGTGTTCCCCTGTAAGTCCCTGTTGCCCCCCTGAGCATCCGACCTGACACCAGTGCTCAGAGCGATTGAGTCTATCACTACAAAAGTCCACTCACAGACTCGGCCCCTTTAAGAGGTGTCTGCAGCTACTGCAGGCACGGCCTCTGTCCCACTCAGCTGCTCAGGACCTGGCAGCCTTGCATCTTCGCCCCCTCCTACCTTCTACCATTGCGGAGCAGTTAATTATTTCTCTCCCTAGTTATAAGGCTTATGTTCATTTAGATCCCAGTTGACTCTGTGGTTGCTGTTTGCTCCATGTTTCTGTCACAAATTTGTTTTGGTCACAAGAGGAATGAGCAAAGCATCTATTGTCTATGCCATTTTGCCCGGTCTTCCCTCCTGTTGATTTTTGCTTCTTATGTTTTGAATCTATATTATTAAGTGCATACAAAATTATTTTTATGACTTCATCATTAATACATTATTTATTATTATGATGTGACCTTTTCTTAGTGAAAAATGCCTTTTCTGTGAAAGTCTATTTCATGCAAAATTAATACAGGTACATAGACTTTCTTGAATTTGCTATTTGCATGCTAATTTATTTTTATTATATTATTTCAACTTTTCTGTATTCTCATATTTTATATAAATTCATTAAAAATACCATATAGTTGGGTTTAGTTATTTTTTTCAGTCTGACAATCTTTGCCTTTTAAGTGGAGCACTTAATGCTTCTTATTTAATGTAATTTTTAATTTCTGTTTCTCTTCTTATCTTCTTTTTGGGAGTGCATATTAATATTTTTACCTTTCCTTGCTTTCCACTAACTCGCTTAAAAATTATAGTTTGTTTCTAGTCTATTGTTTGTTACTCTAGAAATGACAATAATATATCAAATTCATCAAATTATGAAATTGATCAGGACTTTTACCTTCCTCTTAGAAAATTTGAGTGTTCTAAAATAACAATTTCACTAACACCCTTCCTAACACATTATTTAACTATATTTTAATTCTAATTTGTAATTGTATGAGACACGACATAATTATCTTGAGTTTAGTCAGCATTAATTTAGATTTACACTCACACTTACCATTCTTTGCAATTTTCATTATTTTTGTATCTCAGAACTTCTGTCTGAGATTATATCACTTCTCTCTGAGTAACTTCCTTAGACTCAGTCTAGAAAATTAGGATTTGTTTTTGGTGAACTCTCCCATGTTTGTTTATTTGCTTAACTGTTTTGGTTTGAAAATGTCCTTTTTTAACTTCATTCTTCAAAGTTATTTTCCCTTTTTACAATCTTAGGTTAACAGTCATTTTCTCTTAACGTGCTAAAAATATCATTCTATTGTCTCTGTCTTCTGTATTTTTTTCTATAAAAGTAATTCTAACTGTTATGTTTTTCATGGTCTTTTTTATATATTGCTCTTACTATTTTCTCCATATCTTTAGTGTTCTGCACTTCTACTCTGATGTGTCTAATTGTGGAATCTAGTATTTACTCTGTGGGGAATTCATCAGTCTTCATAAGTCTATGGAATGATGTCTTTATTCTCTCTGGAATTTTTTCAGTCTTTAAATCTTCCAATATTTCCCCTGCCACATTCTTTTCATTTTCTCTCCTTGATATTGTGGTTTTATGTATGTTAAAACTTCACACACAACTTTGTATGTTCTTCAACCACTCCTTCATATTTTATACCTAAATAGAAAATCCATCTGCAAATACATTCTGAATCTATATAATTTCTCTTGAACGTACTAATTTTCTCCTCAGTCATGTCTGCTGGTAAACTTGTTTATGAATTTCTTAAACTTGGTTATATTATTTTCATTTTCCAGAAGTTTTACTTGATTATTTTTTAATCTAATAAGTGTTTTTTAAAATATCTATTCCTTGTTGATATTTTTTAATGGTAAGTTTTTAAAATTTATAGTAAGCATCGTTTATGGCAAATTTACCCTCCCCACTTAAACAAATAAATTACTGAACAAAATATATTAAATAAGAGTTTCCAGACATTGTACAACATGCAGCAAGATGATCTTTAGAAGAAGAGAAATAAATGAGGTAGTTCCAACTCACTGCCTGAAGAGAAATTCAAGGCCATGGTGCAGGAAGAGAGAAACCAAACAGAGCTTCTGTTCTATTTTAGTTTAGGAAACAGTTAATAATCCACGGAGGTCAAGGTGGATAGGATTTGCAGGGTAGAAAAGCAGAGGAGACAATTGTTAAAAAGACAGCTCCAAAGGTCTACAGAGGGTTCTCCTCCAGTCTTCATTTGAACACCAGTGAGCACATGTATGTAAGGAACTACCTAAGGCCAGCGAAAGAAACTTTAGGGCCTGGAATAGTTCATGTGACCACCAGAAGAGTGGAAAAACCTCATTATTCCCAGGGATCAGGCTGAATGTTTAAGATAACTTAGTACCTAATTACTGGAGTATAAAATAGCCCCTAACTAAACATTTGTCTGGTTCTGCTTCACAAAGCTTAAAAATAAGCCTTAAAGAAATCAAACTCTTTTGAAATAACTGTGCTCAAAAAAAAAAAACAAACAAACCTTAAGGATAATTATAAATATACTATACATATATAGATATATAAATCCATCTCCCAAGAAGGTAAAATCACAATGTCTGTATTCAATAAAAAATTATTAGTCATGCAAAAAATCAGAAAAAGATGACATAATGATGAGAAAAAAAATTTATAGAAACCACATAAATGACACTGATGATGAAGTTAGTATATAAGGACATTAAAATGGTTATTATGACTATATTTTATATATTTAAGAAGGTAGAGCAAAGCATTAGCATGTTAAGGAGAGACACAGAACATATTTTTACATGACCCAAATTGAACATGCAGAGATGAAAAAACAATTTCTGACATGAAAAATACATTAGATGGAATTAACAGCAGATTAGGCACTCACTCAGAAGAAAAGATTAATTATCTTAAAGACATAATAATAGAAATTAAACAAGGGAGAAAAAAAAAGAAAAAAAAAAAATAGAGCACCAGTGAGCTCTAGACAGCTTCAAGTGGCCAAATATATGTATAATTAGAGTCCTCAAAGGAGAGGAAAGTGGGTGGGAGAAACATGTTAAAAATAGCCAAAATTTTTCCAAATATGATTTAAAAATAGAAAAACTATAAACCACAGATGAAAGAATCTCAATAAGCCCCAGGATCTACAAATATTAAAACACCAAGGCATAGGATAGTCAGATTGTTCAAAACCAGAAATAAATATTAAATTCCTGAAAGCAGCCAGAGAAAGATGTATAGATAGAGATAAGAATGACAGCTAACTGCTCATAAAATACTGCAATCCAGAAGTTAGTGGAGTAATGTCCTAAAAATATTGAAGAAAAGAAAAGGTCAACCAATGTGGGGTTGGCATAATAGAAACAGGCTTCATCTTAGCCTGAATAAGTGGGTCCCAGTTCAATATAAAGAGAATGTCTACTATAGTTCCCAAAATTTGGTAGGTACCAAATTTCGTGGGTTTTATCCCCTCTTCCCCTATTGAAACATTTTTACAAGTTCAAGGTAGCCTCTACTGATAAGTGCCTAGAATAAAAGGAAATTCAGAGCTGTGCTTGTCTCTCTGGATTCCCATGTTCCCTTATATTCTTGTCTGGTAATTGTGTATTCTCTTAACAGCATTTTGATATCTTTAGTTTACTTTCAGTGGGAGGATGATCTGAATAACCTGGCTTCTCCTTATTTCAGGCAAAGTAATTAGTAATTTTCATGGTCATTCTCTATATTGTTATAATGTATAGTGAACATTTTATTATTTAAAGGTCATGGTTTATATAATTAATCATATAACATAAACAGTTGAATACATAATTAAAAGGTAGAATATGTGGAAAACAAAGACAATAATTAGATACCAGTCTTCATTCTTCTGCAGTATGGCAACTTGTAACTCAAAGACCTTTCCTACTGTGTGTGGTCAAGACAATCTGATATGTGGGGGGCAGGTACCATTAAAAGAGAAAAAGTAAAAACTTTATAAAGTTTAATTTATTCCTCATTTTAAGTTAAAAATAAATATTAATAGAATTTCTGATATTTTCTGCTAATCTCAGTAGTTCATATTGTTTAAAGTTGGACCATATGGATTGTGATTTTGAAGTTAAAATGGTCAAATATTAGCAATTTTATATGGTTTGACTTAATTCATCCCATTTCAGGGACCACTGATATAGTCAAAAGAGCATAGAATTGGAAGGTAGAACTTTGCTTCCACCATTTAGCTGTCCTTGTAGCTTTTCAGACATTACTTCTCATCTCTGAGCCTCTGGAATATTGTAAGATTAAAACAATATGACTTTCCTAAAATGATTACCAAATTCTGGCACAGCAGGAGATCCATTTAGAACAATGGTTAAGATGTTGGTCCAGGCATCAGTCAACTGTAGGATCCGACTCTGACTCTATCATCCACTAGATTAGTCACCTTGGTAAAATTACATGAAACAGAGATAAAAATAATACCCACACCAAAGTATTGCAATAAAGATTAAATGTACATGTTTGTAAAATGCTTATAAAAGTGACATGTAGTAAACAAGTATTTATTTTTTATTATAGCAGGATATCATTTAAAATTAACAGCTTCCCTTCACCTTCTTCAAGTGGACACAATCAAGAAATGCAAACAGAAGCAAAATTAGTGCAAATGAGTATCATTATTCATCTATAAGACAGTGACATTATTGAAAAGAATAGACATCTGGAATTCCAATCATGATTGAAAAAAGTTCATATTCATAAGGCAAAAGACTATAAATGTAACAATTATTCATTAATGTAGGAAATGGCCATGCAAAAGAGTACAAACATTTCCACTTGCATTAGGTGCAAAGTCGAGCAGCTGCTTTAAAAGTTACTTGGAGTTTTTCAATAAAACACTTTGCTTTTCTAATGTAGAAATTTGGCACACTAAATTGTTGAAATCCTCTGTATTCTTTCTCCACATGGTTTCTGCTCCAAGGAAAATGTGGCATAAGGGGCTCACAGCTAGAGTTACTATCAAAAGCTAGGCAAGCAGAGAAATATTCATGCTCCTATAGGATGCTGCAATTATGGAATATAATAGCAATTTAGGCTAAATGTTGGATCCTGCAAGCATTCAGTTTGAAATGTTTGCCCCAACTTTGTTTTATACTACACATATTTTGCAGTTTTGTAGCCTCCCTAACAGAGGTTCCTAAATTTTCTTGGTTTATGACACCCTTAGTTTCTGTAATTTTTTCATGGATCCCTAAGCCCAAAGAAATATTTGGTAATTCTGTTTATTAAGTAGTTAGATTCAAACAACTTAATAAGTATTTATATCCTAACAACTTCTCAAACCTTGGAATCAGACTGGATACTGCGACCCTCATTTCTAGTTCCATGTTGATTTTGGCACAGCACCAGCTTTTTATCACAACTACCAGAATGCCAGCTTTACAAAGATATGACATCATCAATATGAATGTAATTCACAGAGTATCCCACAGAGTTCTTTGAGTTTGTCTTGAAATTTTAAACTATCCTGTGGTGCTCCTGTAAGTTTTCTGTGTCACCCCAGGACACTTTGGCACATGGTTTGGAAACCCCAGCACTATAGTATTTACTATATATTTAAAGTTAATTCAAATAGGTATCCACTATGGATAGACAGATTGCAGTTTGAATCTAAATATCATTTTCTACCTGTTTTTTTTATTGAGAAAGAGGCTGGATGATGGTATTTGAATAAGTAAATGTTAGGAGTTACATTACAACTCATCATAAAATATTTATTGAGACTGTTGAATGCAAAGGGTGGTGAAGGAGGCAAATAGAATTATATGTTCTTCAAGAAGTTTAGTGTATTTGACTAAATAGTTTATACATATGTGATCTGATTATGTCATTTTTCTTAGTGAACTTTGTTAATATCTTCCCTATATCTCTACTACATAGTCCTTCACAATTTGTGTTCCCTTTTTTTCCTGCTCATTCCCTCTTTTTCTGATACTACATCTCTCTCCCTGCCTCCCTTCTCCTCATATTCAAGTATAATCATCTCACCATCACCCTAATAAGCAATTTGATTCCTAACTCCCTGTCTTTACCCATATTTCCTGTCTGGTGGAATAAATTTCTCCCCATTCTTCACTTAACAAACTTCCACTCACCCTTGTAAACCACCTCAAATATTTTTCTTAGTGAAATCTTTCCCTACCCTTAACCTGACTACTCTTCTCCTTTCAGGAAAAACTACTCATTCATTTCTATTTCTTCTTATAATACTCAGTACATATGCCTGTGTTTTTATCAGTGTTCAATAAAAGAAGAACCCCTGGGGAGAGGAGAAATAGAGAAAGACATAGATCTAGATCTAGGTCTAGATATATGTGGGATTTCATAAAGGGATTTGACTTTTCATAAATGTTGGGGGAGCAGGTTAAACAGTCTGAGTGAGGCAGTTATCATGATGTTAACTTCATAGGGGATATAAATGTTGAATAATTGTTGTACACCTGAAACTAATATAATATTGTATGTCAACTATACTTTAATTTAAAAAAAAATAAATAATGACTGTGCCTAAGAATAATGGAAATTACCTGGGAGGGAACTGCTATGCCTCTCTAAAATTTACCCTAAATCCTGAAACCACTGCATAGTAATGGTAGATTGGGAAGCATTATGACATAAAAGAGAAAGTAAAAGCTTTGCCATTTTTAACTGGTTAAAAGCCTGAGTTAAAATCCTGGCTTTGAATTAATTTATTAGTTGTTTAATCTTAAGATATTTAATATTTTTGAACCTAAATGTTCTTACCTGTAAATGGGAATAAGAATGATTGCCTCATAACCTATGTTCATCACATAGTTGTCACTCTTTAAATTTTAGTTCCTTCTTGTTGTTTGAAGACCCAGAAACAAAACTTCTAGGCAAGAAGTTACCTGCAAAAAATTTTTTAAAAGCATCCATGGAAGAGGAGGACAGATTCATCAAATTAAAAATACAACAACAGGCTTTAGAGAAATAAAAAATGATTCCATGGTTGCCAAGGTTACAGTTAGTCTGTTTATAGTAAAATAACATTTTTCTCACGTGAGTGTAATATCTGTTAGAGTTTTACATATCTTAAGATATCAACAAAAATTAAGAATCAAGTGTTTTGTTGTTGTAAATTTTTATTATTTTTCTGAAGAGTCAATAGCATATAGCAAAAGCTAAAGTTTACTTATATTCCGTGAACTATTAGGGGACATGATGTGCATCTTATTAACAGCATCAAGGCAAGATGTTGATTTTCCTCCCATAAGGATCAGAATAAATTTATTTTAGATGTGTATTCTTAAAGCCTCTTTATAAAGGATGCAGTTCTACATAGAGTTGGGATTCTTTCCTGCTGTAGGCTATTAATGATGTGATTATAAGTGGATATAAGCTATAGATGACAATGCCGTTAGAGACTAAAAATTATAGAATGATCATGTTAATGATGCTTTGAAACTTAAAACAGACTAAAACACAGATGAAAAAGAGGACCTGGGATTGAAATGATACTAAAAGAAGTTATGATAAATAGAAATGCAGACAGAGATAGGCTGGCAATATTTTTCTTAAGTTAGTTCTGTTCCAGTGATTTCTGAAATATGATGTATATAAATGAAAATGAACTGTATAAAAATTGGTATATAACTAGTAAGTCAGCATTTATTATTATAATTTAATTGAAGCTAATTTTTAAAAATATTTTTATTGTCATATATGTCCAAAAAAGTAGTGACTCAATTATATTTAACTAAAAAATAAGTCATCAAATAACCCTATAAACACAATTAATAAATTTGAAAGTTCTATATACATAATAAAATTTTGATAGGCTTAAATATTTTAATCTCATCCTTAAGGTATTAGGCTATGTAAAATATGTTGAGTATATGCTTTTGGAAATAACAAGAGATACTTCTTGCTTGCTACCTTGTTATATGACCAAATACTTAGTACTTACAATGTACTGTTTGATGCTATTATCTTTTCCTATTTATATATTTGTTTGTGCACTTATTCATTATTCAACAAAAATTTGTGAGTCTCTATTATGTGTCAGGTTTTATAAGAAGCCCTAGGGATATATTGTAAGTAAGATGTGGTCCCTGTCTGCAGGAGGACACGTTCTAGGGGCAAAGGCATACACCAAAATGACTGACCGCAGTGAGGCAAATGCTCCCAATGGCTGTGGTGTATTTGTGTTTGTCAACTTAGCCAAGTTTAAATTATTTTTCCCAGAATTTCCTCTTCTGCATAGGCCCAGGTTCATGTTGACCACAGGAGACATACCGTGGGAGATTTAGAAGGCAGAATTAAAGCAGCTTCCATCTTGGTTTTATCCTTTAAATGGTCTGTGTAGGTCATGAGACTCTGTTGCAGCTCACGCACGCTTTCTGTGAGCTCATAGAATTGGTAAGAGCACCAGCTGGAGCCAGAGCTTTTCAAGTTTCTCCTCTAATTTTTCTGGCTCTCAGGCCAAATGAATGTTTAGCTCCATGATGATAAGCACCAGATTCTCCTGCAGAACACCCCCATTGCCAAAGTTGGAAGCTTGAGGTAGTGAGAGATCAACCTTAGTTCTAGTAAGCTCTCATTAATTCAAGCTCAATTTCACAGATTACACTGTGTCCTTGCTTCCGCAATATCTTCCCTTTTGTCTGACTTCTCTGCAGACTTCAAGATCCACATTTTTATTTCCTTTTTTTCTACAACGTTCTAAATATCAACACACAGAACCATATATGGATTAAATAATATTTTGTTGTGAGTAGGTTTAAAAGGGATCAGCAAGAAAAAAATATTGCCTTGACACTATAGAAAAAAAATGAGACTGAAGGCAATCCTTATTTTACTGTTGTTTAGCAAGAAGATAATATAGTAAAGTGATCAAAATTCAAGTGAGTTCTAACATCAAATTACCTGTGTTCAAATCACAGATCAGTTGGAGAGTTGCTGTATAATTTGAACAAATTACTAGACTTCTTGGAGTCTTCCTATGTGAAAGGGTATCATGATTGTACTTGTCTCATATGTTCATTTTAAAGAATAAGTAAGATAAAATGTACTGATTTGAAAAATCTCCAAAATACATTGTTAAAGGGAAAAGCACGATGTAGATCAGGGGATATATAATATGTCACCTCCTGTGTGAGAAGAGGGGAAGAGACAAAATGTAATAATTTCTTATATTTGCATTAAGAAACACTGGAAGGATACATAGAGAAAACTATATAAATAGTTATATCTACCTATGAGAGTGGTTGAGTGTGAAGAACTGGGTGGAAGGAACTTTTCACTGTATACCTTTTCATTTCGTTTTGATTTTTGAAACATGTGAATGTATCAGCTGGTCAAATATAAATAAATAAATACCAAAAATAAAAAAAAATGTAGTATTCTTAGTATAGCACCAGGCCCTTAATAACACACTAGAGATAGATTAGTTAATATTATTTTCAACATTAATGAATAGATTGGCTTAAGGGAAAATGGTATCTTTCCCATCTCATCTGGGAAACTCCTTTATATATATCGAAGCTCATCTTTAACATCATCTTTCCTAACAAGTCTTCTATGATTCCCCAGGAAGATCTGGGTGCCTTTTACTTGTGCTCCCATGACACTTTGTTTCCAATTCTATGTTAGAATTGTGAAGGATTACAGGCAACTCTCTTTCCAGTGGCTACTAAATCTATTGTCTTAAGTTTGCTAAATGCAAATGCTAAGGCAAAGATTCAGATGCAACTGATTGATTTAGGAAATACCCCTGAGAGAAACTGGAAAGGTGAATGGGGAGACCAGAATAGACAAAGCCTAACAAAGGTGTAATTTCAGGTTAAGTCTCACTCTCAGTCTGATCCCACAGAGAGCTCTGATATATAAATTATAACTTTGAATTTGTCATTCTTTAAGGTGAGAAAGCTAGGCTTTCATACTACCCTGCTAATTGTTAGTAGTTGGCTAAGGGCTTAGGATGGGGCATAAATTTGCAGGTATTTGAAGCTCTCTGCAGGCAGTGTTTTGAAGAAAGGTCTCAGGTGAGAGCCATTAAAAACAAAGCACACAGAAGATGGGCCATAGGAACATACAAGTGAAAGAGGCGAGGAATCTGGGTGTAGAACCAATGGTGTCCTTTCTTAATTAACTCCTACTCTTTTAATGACTTTATTCTCAACTTTCCTACACCTCTCTATTGCTTTCGGTTCCTGGCTCAGGGCCAAGAGGTGTTGTCCTCAAAAGTCCCTTTCTATAATAAATATTATTCCAACTTATGGCAGTAACCAGAGTGCCTTGTGGCCCTCAGCCTGGAACAATGTTAACATACCCTGCAGGAGTCTCTCCGATGGCTGAAATCTCTGCTGCTGCTGCTGCTGTTCGGAGCACCTGCTATGGCCTGAAGTCATTGCCAGAACCCTTAGGCAATGACTAATGACTAATGACTAATCCTTCCCCATTACAACACCTTTCCAACCTCTATGGCTGATTTTATGGCTGCCGATGCCTCTTCTGATCTACAATAACTGACATGGGGTAGTAAGTCTGGCTTCCTTTAAACACTACTAACCACAGACACCTGGATGGCCACTTGCCTCCATTTTTTTTTTGAAGACTTGTTGCCAATATTTCTGCCTAAATCTTTTTAAAGTTTTTTTTAATTAAATGTATTGGGGTGACACTGGCTAATAGAATCATATAGGTTTCAAATGTATAATTTTATAATACGTCATATGTATATTGTATTGTGTATTCACCACCCAAAGTTAAATTTCCTTCTGTCACCATATATTTGACCCTCTCTACTCCTATCTATCTCCCTCCTCCCCACTTCCCTCTGGTAACCACTAATCCAGTGTTTGTGTCCATAAGTCCCTGTTCATCATGTTTGTTGCCTTCAGTTTTATATCCTACATATAAGTGAAATTGTACGGTTCTCAACTTTTTGGCTGACTTATTTTGCTTAGCATGATAATCTCAAGATCCATCCATGTTGTTGCAAATGGCAGTATTTCATCTCTTCTTACGGCTGAGTAGTATTCCAATGTATATATTTACCACATCTTTATCCAATCACCTATAGAAGGGCACTTCATGTGTTTTTTTTTCCATGTCTCGGTCACCATGAATAATGCTGCAATGAACATCAAGGTGCACATATCTTTACCAATAAACGTTTTCAACTTTTTGGGTTGATACCCAGAAGACAGATTGCTGGGTAATATGGTAATTCTATTCTTAATAGTGACCTCTGTTACCCAGTTCCATGACATCTCAGCTATGGTAGCGCTGCGTCTGCAGACTGGGAGTGGGGAGGGCTTCACAGAGGAACAATGGATACCGCCAGCACTTCTGCCCAGGAGAAAGCCTTGCCTCTGGCCCTCGCTCCAATAACTCAGTGTCCCTCTGTAAGTCCCTGGTGCCCTCCAGGTAATCAACTGGTTGCTAGTGCTCAGAGCAAGTGAATCTGTCACTGCGAAAGTCTGGTCGCAGATACAGCCCCTTTAAGAAGAGCATCTGCAGCTGCCATAGCCTCTGTCCCACTCAGCCCCTAGGGAGAGGGCAGCCTCTTGTCTTCACCCCCTCCCACCTCCTACCATTACAGGGTGATGTCTTATTTCTCTCCATATTTATAAGGCTTATGTTCATCCAGACCCCAGGCAACTCTGCTTGCTGTTTGCTCCGTGTTTCTGCCACAACTTTGATGTAGTTGCAAGAGGAAATTGACAAAGCCTCTGTTATCTACAACATTTTGCCCAGCGGTCATCTTAATCCTATATTTCTTGCCTATCTCCCTGACTGTTCTCTAAGCTTCCTGAATACAGGATTTTGTCTGATCATTTTTATATCCAAAACATTAACTATAATTTTTGGCACAGAGTTGCTCCTCAGTGAACATTTAACTGAATGAGTGAATGAATGAATGAACCAAATGAACAAAGGATGGAGAGGGAAGACTTTTTTGAAGTCTTTATATATAAATTTATATTTAAACTACCAAGGATCACATATTTCCAGCTAAAATTCTGACACTCAAAGTAAGGTTGAAAGGATCACCTAATGTCATGGGCTGGCCCAGATGTTTTCTTGTCCTAAGCTCAGACTTTGCAAATTTGACATACCTGTCTGCATCCACCGTGTTAAAGCTCTTTAAAGACAGAAAGTGGCTGCACCTTCCAGAGCAACGTGTAAGATGTACGGGAAAGATCTGAATATTTCCTATGTCAAGAAATGGGCTTTTAGACTCTGTCAGCACTGCTGGAGAGGACACGCAGGCCACTGCCACAAGGACATGACTTACTGTCCACGAAGCCTCCCGCGAGTACCTGAGCCACTGTCATTCTGACACCCACCTACCCTCCTTCAGCTCAAAACCCTCCGCAGTGCCCCCGTGAGATGGAACCTCAGGCGCATGCGCAGAGCATAGGGCAGGTGCAGGAAAGCAAAGTACTGGGAGGGCCGAGCAAAGCCGCCAGGCAATCAATCGCACACCTGACAGCTTTCCCATAGCTGAAGGCCCAAAGCACGGTTCAAGATGTACGGCCTGTGAAAGTGCAGCTGAAGAAGATGAAGTAAGGACTAGAATCAACAAAGAAGTTGCAAGATATAAAAGAAAACTCCTCATAACTGACTTTAGAATAGAGAGGAAATCATCATCAGGAAGCTTAGATTCAAGGAGTCTATGTCTGCAGTGCCTGCCGACTTGGAGACAGATGAAAGTGGCCTGATGAGAAGACAGAAGCAAAACAAAAATGGAAAGAACACCATTGCCTATGATAGCTGTGTTAAAAAAAAGTCCCAAGACACCTTCAAAAATTTGGCATTCATCCCAAGACCCTCAACAAAATCAAGAAGTATGGTCAACGATCGTGGGACCAGCACACCAAATTCTGGAAGGTGACTCTGCATTTTGGGGATCTTTCAGCTGAAGAAGGATGTTTTTCAAGAAATACATCCTATAGATCTTGGGGAAATGGAAACAGAATCCACAGAAAGCAGCTCCAAGTCCCAGACAATCTCTCGCGATATCTTTGCTAAGTACCCTCGCACACCCACCAAAGTTCGACTTGGAAGGTTGTTCAGCTGAATTCTTGAAAGATTTCTCAGTTATGACCTAACCGGTGCCATGTGGAGGCCTCTGAGAGCAAGCTGCTTCTACTTGGCTGGGTGGAGGGCCATGCAAGCATGCATCGTGCATTTGTAATTGGGTGGTTTCTGTTAATATTTTATTATCTCATGGTGAATTGTTATTTATGCTTTATTTTCTTGAGAAATAGTTTTATGTATAGTGAGTGAATTTTGTATGTTTTGAATCATAAATGGAACTAAATCCAATGAAAATTGAACTTAAAGCAATCTTGCAACAAATTTCATTGCTTAATCCTCACCATCCTCCAAGTTAACCTGACAAGCATACTTTAACTGGTTTTCCACAGGTATTTTAAACACTAAGTTACCATTTGTCAGATGGCTGGTTTGGGTTTAACCGTATGTTTACAGGACCAATCTAGTAACAGCTTTCCTTACTGGTATCTGGTAAGTATTCTCAGAATCAGATAACTTAATATCTTCATGGAAATTTAATTTTTGGCCTTTTGTCAGTATGTCAGGGTGGCTTTTCCCCTCATACAGAGCACAGAACAGTCAAGGATATTAAATTGAGCTGTTAAATTAATAGATTTTATGTAAGTTTTACAGCCTTAATTTGGTACTTGGAAATAGGGCTAGGTAGGCCTTCTACCAAGTATACTTCAAGTGTTAAGGTAGCAGAGGGATTTTTTTTTTGATTTGCATATCTTCTTTTTATTTTTATTTTTATTTTGGACCCCTTTTACCTCCTCCTGCCTCTCCGCTAGCAGAAGGATCTAGAAAGAATATTTTTTACAGTTAACTTGCCATGTAAAATTTCTGTAAACAATCATGTATACAAATTTTCTGTTCAAATATTCAATTGTAAACTTCTTGCTAAGACTGTTAATGTTTCTCTTGCTTATGTATGGAATGACATTGCAAAAATAAAAAGTAAAGAACCTTAAAAAAAAGAACATGAGCTTTTAAACACTTGTTGGGTCCAATTCTGGTAATGGTTGGCTTTAAAAAAAATAATCTAGAAGATTATTATTTGCTGTCCCTGCAGTGCCATTAGATGACTGCTGCCTCAGCCTTTTGCAAGCAATTATGACGAGTTTTAAAATCAAGTAGCAGTGCAGGGATGCAGAGCCGGTTCTCTAATGCAGTTTGACTTCATGCCTTAGTATTTCTGAATCCATTGTTATGTAGTTCTTGATGGGCTTTCTAAAGAATATTTAGGAATGAAAGTATTCTGCTGTTGACTTTCATATATTCAACCATTTTTCCATTTTTTGAAATATAGTCTAAAAATTCTGGCTACATGTTAGGATTAAGTCTAATAAATTAAGTACTCCCATCATAGAAATTAGCTATACAGATAATCATCCTGTCCCTCTAAGTTTCATAAGCTATATTTACCCCAAATGCCTTTTTATAAGGTTCTATAAAAGAGTCTGGAAGACAAATACCTTCCTGAAATTTTTGTTTAATAACTCTAAAGGGGAAATTTAGGTCAGGACAAACAGATAACACTTATTTCCTTTTCCTCCAAAATAATCAAGAAGTCAGTTTCAAAAGTCTGGAGATTCGATACCCTCAAGTGGAGACAAACTTGTCTTGTATTCACTCTTAAGAAGCCACTCTTGATATACTCATGGTACAATATCATATTGAGCAGAAATTCAGCTAACTTTTCCTTTTTTCATTCCTTTTTCACTTCTGAGCCTTCATCTCCTTCTCTCTTTCTCTGTAATCTTGAGCACCTTCATTTGACCCTGCCACTCTTCCTGTTACTAAGCTCTTGCTTTCTGTGAAGAAAGCTGTTTCACTGCTTTCAATTCTTGCTTTGCAGAACTTCAAAATGTTCAAAGGAAACAATGGTCTAACTTTCCCAAAGAGTTAAATCATTTGCCTGGTGAAAGTGACCTGCTATGATAGTATTCTAAGCTGCGAGAGTATTTCCTATAAAAGAGAGTTCAAAGTTAGTGGGAAAATAAGGAAAGATCCTAAGTTGCACTGTTACTAAGAGTTATTTAGAAGCAGTTACTGTTCACATGCAGGTTTACAATGCAATTAGCACCTGTCTTCTAAATATCTGGTAAGCATCAACTGAAATGTGTATTTCAATCAGTAAAATGGCTGGGTGCTTTTTGCGAGGAGAAATGTAATAGAGAATTGATTCAGTGATAATATTCTTTATTGGCTTTTTAAGTAGAAACATAGTATATAATGTTTATTAAGAAGGAACCTAAGAGATGATTTAAGTCTCATAACCTCATTTTGTAAAAAAGGAAAGTGTCCTCTAAAGAGATCATAGTATCTTTTTGTAGTAACTCAGCTGAACTGGGAGAAGTGGAACTAAAACTCAGGACTCCCGATTCCTATAATAGTCCTCTCACTTGAACAGTCAAGTTGATTAATTTGCAGGCTGTTTGTCATTTCAGGTAAATTTCAGTGTGAATGTGCATCTTCCCCTGGGAGGAGCATAGCTTTCAAAAGACTCTGAATAGCCCATACTCCTCACCCACATGGAAAACAAGATATAAAACTTTTAAGCTAAATAAATGTTTGTTTGTTTTATCTTAATATAAATACCATGGATACATGTTTTAATGCTATATCTTCCTTCTCTCAGCCATCCACATATGAAATTAATCTAGCTTCAGTTCTAGTTCAGTCATCCATGGAGAAGGCAAAGGACTATAGAATGAAAAAAAAAAAAAAGATTCCATGTACCTTGACCATACAAAATCAATCTGTTAAGAGATTTTTGTTTTACACACTCTGACTACCATTTTCTCACCATTTATCCAACTCACCCTCCAACCCCGAACTCCTTCCTGGGAAACTATCAAAAAAAAAATCTAACTTATAAGTATACTATATCATAGTAAGGCAGCTCTTTTAGGCAACTAAAGACCTCTTGGAAAAAATTAGCAAAGGGGTTTGTTGTTTGCTATTTTTTATTTATCCATATAAATTCCTTTATTATATGTTGTTCATTATTGTAGCATAGTTGTCTTTTTGACAATTTTCTTTCCTCAGCTAATACAACACCATTCTCTCTTCAGTTGGCTCTGATTCCCCTTTTTCTCTCCCATCTGTTCACTCCAGACATCTCAAAATCTTTAGTTCTTGACCTTCTTTATATATGTAATATGTTATACATATTTCCTCAGGGAGTTCATTCATTCTGAAGATTTAAATGTGTTCTCTTCACCAAGGAATCCCAAATATGCCTCTCCAGCCTCTTTCTTAACATATTTCCAGCCACTCAGATTTAAAACCTAGTTGACTATATATTCATCCATTTACTATGGACCATCTTCACATATCCTCAAAGGAAATTAATCTCTTGTTTACAAATTGAATCTCCCTTCTATATCCCAAGTGTCTGACAGTAGCACCAGCATTTTCACTATCTCCAAATTAAGATGTTAAAACTACTTTTTGAGATCCTATTTTTTTTCATTGATGGCATCCAAGAACTATCCACATTCTATTTGTTTTCCCAATGTTTATCTTTTGCTTTCATTAATTTATTTAATAAACAAAATTTTTTATGAGAATCTACTAGGTGCCAGATGATTATTAGGTGCTACATGGAGGAACCAAGATAAATGAGACTCTGTTTTAGCCCTCTAAGAGATTACTGTCTAACAATGAGTATGAAGCATATTTATAAATAGCTACAATGCAAGTCTTTAATAGCATTGGTAGTGGCTATCCCTGGCTTCAATTATGCCTTAATTATGCCTTTATGTTTTTGACTTTTGCCCAAATTCATACTCATTTATAGAGTTTATTCCAGACTTTCTCGTTCTATATACCTTACTTTGTGTTTATTTTCCTACTTTTTCACTCATGATCCTTTCAACTATGTGACTTATTTGATGTTTTCTCTCTTCTGGGCTTATGTGTAGAAGGATATGGCTTTGTAATCTTCCTGTTGATCCAGTGAAGTTTTTTTTTTTTTTTTTGAGCCTGCCCTTTGGCAATCAGTATCATCCAGAAGATAACTGGGACATGTACTTTCTTACCTGAAAAGCTGATTTTAATTAACTGGAGCTCCCTTTCTTCAACTCTCTCTGCCTTTGAAAAGCTGAGATTATTTACTGCTTTGGCTCTAGCTGTGTTTCTCTCATTGGAGGAGATCTGTCTTTTACAGTTAGGCTAAGGATAACCTTTTAGGCCTCATAAGACACCTAGGTCACTTCTGAGTATCTTTCTCCTCCCATCTAGAACACTTTGGTATGCTACAAGCTGTGATAAAGTGATTCCTAGACCCAAATTAATGAAAAGAGAATGACTGCCCAATAAATAGAAAAATGGGCCCAGTGTTTGGCAGCCAAGTGCAAGAAGGAAAAATGCCAAAACCTTAGCACCCATGCCCACTGATTTTCTGCTCTTTCAACATTCATATTCTATTTCAGGTATTGTAATTGAGCTCTCGGCTCCCTTGAGGTTCCTACACTGCTATCATGAATGTTTTATACAACATTCCATACTGCGTGTTAACTGCTATGTCACACAATATTTGAATGAAGAGAAGACAACAAATCACTCATGCCTAGTTTTTGAGCTTTGGTCAATTTCAGTTAACAGGCAAAAGGTTGCCAAAGCAAAAACCTATCCTTAAACCCAGGCATATTTGTTTATATTTCTTCTACTATTAATTAACCCATGAAAGCATCATTTTCACATTTTTTAAAAACAAGAAATCCATTTTATTCAACTCCTGCTAAGATTTTATAAGAAAACAGTTGTTGAAACATGATTTTGTTTATTTTGAGGTTAAGATTTTATAGATCATTTATAAATAAAGAAGAAAGAAGATGTAATAGCTATATTCTTAGTTGAATCTTGTTTCTAACCTGAAAGATTATCAAATTGACTAATGAAACAAAAGTGGCAAATGTAATTATTTACCTTTGAAAGCATTCCTTCTGGTTTGTGTGTGTGTTAGATTTGCAATTTTATATTTTATCTTCTAGGAAATCTCACCTTTCAATTCTCTGTTTAGAAAACAGAAATTCAACATCCCTTCAAATATTTCTTCCTGTAATTCTGATGGGGAGCGGGGGGTGGAGGGGTGGTCACTGAGAAGAATTGTAAGTGTATAGTGACATCTACAGGTAGCACGTTAAATAGGACAGGTTACCCTCTGCTGAGGAATGGCCTGTTCCAAGCCTCTCTGCCTTAACATTCCTTTAAATGTGTCTTGCCCATGGTAACCAACAGGAAAGGTTTAACCAATTAAACTAACAGCTGATGTTAGAGATCTTGCTAAAATTAAAATCCATGTAATAAATGAGGCTTTGTTTTACCTCGTTTCTTAGGCATAGTTTATTTTCATTTTCAAAATGGGAATAGCAGTTTGATCAGCAGTTCTTTATGAAAATCTGTATAAGGCATACATGTATACTTGATAAAAGTAGCCACTGCAAATCAATGGAAATCATGGAGAAAGAACATGCCAATTAGAAATTCAGAAAGTCATTTTTGGCTTTCAATGATAAAAGAGTCAAAATAAAACTTTTCGGAAAGTCTCTTCCAATAGTAACAACTCAGGTTAACATTATGTCAGAAGTTATTCATACATTTTCTTAACAACAAGGGTCAGGAGAACAGTAAAAGTGGAAGTAACTGAATAATAAAGTATAATCAAATTAGGCTCTTTGGTGTCAATTACTTTGCTACAAAACAAATCAGGGAAGGAAAAGGATAAAATTTAAGCTCCTTGTTGGGTGAGATTATGTGTTATAATTCTTTGCATTTTTCATGGTGGCTAGACATGTATAGCTAATAGTTGGTCAATTAGGAAAAAAATAAATACAGATTACCCTAAAATATATATCTTTCCTCCAACAATTTCCAGTATTTTTTTCATTTCTGTGCCTTTGTTAATAAGGTTTTGTTTTGTAATCTAGAATATCCTTTCTTTGTCTGAATATAAAAATCCTACTAGCTGAAATGTACTGTTCTTTATGAAGTCTTCTCTGCATAAGTGAAAATAGAGTTATTCTCTTTCAATTCTCATAATACTCTCTTATGTCATCCATCATCTTTTACCTTGATATTAAAATATTTATGTATCTATTTTAGCTCTCCTTAGATACCTTGAGGAGAGGGACAATTCTGCACATATTTTTGGCCCCTCTTTAATTCCCCCCCCAACTTCTACCCCTGACCTATGGGTGTTGCCATTTCCCCTTAAGAACTGAATCTCTGAAAGTGGGGCATCTCCTCCCACATGCTCATGGGGTGCACCCGGGGCCTGGCACACCCAGGGCATGGTCCATGGCTCCACCTGGGGCATGAACCCAGGACTGTCTGCATGTAAAGCAGACATGCTAACCACTACACTACAGAGCCACACTTCTGGATATTTTTATTTATGTGCCTAGTACACCTTGGGTGCTCGATAAGTATTTGTTGAATAAATGAAGTAAAATATTCATTGTATGGAAGTTAAATAACAATTTAAGAATTAGATGATAAGGTAATATTTATAAAAATGAGTTCACACAGCCAACTTGTCCTTGTTTTATGAAGTCTTCTTTATTTCTAAAGATTTTCTCTTTTGTCATAAATCAAAACCTTAAATACCATTTAGGATTTCACCTTATGCTTATCTGAGTAGGAAGAATGGTATTAAACACACATGGATGATTGAAGAGAGGGAGGCAGTAGAGCTGCCTGAATTCCCTCCTTTTGGCATCAGAAAAAAATGTGCGAGCTTCCAGTGGTCACTATCAAGATTACCTGGCTACAGCAATTTTGCTAATAGTCCAATCAAGGAAGCTTGCTATCAGGTGAGGCACCTCAGTAACAGGAGGCTATAGGATGTTCTGCTACATGGGGGCCTCTCCTGTCAAGGAACAGTGTGATAGAGAGGTTTCTATAAGACCCATGAAAAACCTACATGTGTGTCCAATGTACATGTGTATCTACTAACAGGTAAGTATTTGGGCACTGCCCAAATACACAGCTTTTCAACATTAATCAAGGAATCAGGAATAGCCACAGAGTGGGTGAGTTTTAAAGAGAGGAGAAAGAGGTGTCTGAGAGCTGAACCCTGCCCACACTTCACAGCACAAACCAGATAGGACTGCCACTCAAGCCTGACCTGAGGTAAGGAAAGAGATGAGATTTAAAACAACTTTGAAATTTATGCTTTGATTTGAACTAAATTTTAATATCCAAAGTTGGCTATAAAGCTATGGAATCGTCATAAGATCATATTACTATACTGGAAAGGTAGCTCCTACTGGCATGAGGGAAGACAGTAAATGGGAACACTACAGCCACTATACTTTAGATTCCACCAAACTCAACCTTCTCAATGAACCCAGTTACATTAGTCTTAGTCTGTTAGGACTGCCACAACAAAATATCATAGACTATGTGGCTTAAAAAACATAAGTGAATTTGATCAGTTTTAGAGGCAAGGAAGTTTCTGGTGAGAGCTCTCTTCCTGGCTTGCAGATGCCCACCTTCTCACTGAGTCCTCATGTAGCAGAGTCAGGTCTTTGGTGTTTCTTCCTCTTTTATAAGGACACCAGTTCTATCGATCAGAACGACCCTTATAACCTCATTTGGCTTTAATCAGCTCCTTAAAGACATTATCTCCAATACGGTTACATGGCGGGGTTAGGGTTTTAACATATGAATTTCAGGGAGATGCAATTCAGTCCATAGCAAGGACCTCCTGCCATGTGGCAAAACTGTTTACGAACACAATTGGATAGTGAAAACTGGGCTAGAAAATTATTTTCCATTCCATGCCTAGGTAAGGACATTGCAGTTTCAAAGGGAAATGAGAACTTTCAGATCTTTATTAAATCTTGGTTGTGTGGCCATGACTAAGATCAAAGGAGCTAAAAAGATTACTGAAAACTCAGAGGTTCCACCTTTAGTCCTAAATGCCAGAGGTTGTTGATGCTGCCAATTCCTAGGGTGTTTTTTGGGGGGCAGAGAGGGGTGTTCAAAATAATACAACATAGCATGAAACTCAAAATATATTCTTTAAAAGCTGAGATACACCACAAATTGACATTCTAGACTCAACAGTAGCAGGCCTAAAATTAATCAACAGTATATTAGAGAATCCAGATAGTAGGAATAATATTGGAAAGTTAAGGTCAAGTAGAAAGAAAGGTTGCATCTGAAAACTACTTGTTAAGTTAGAATAGAGAGTCTGCTCTTAAAGAAAGAAATAGTTCTGACTTCCACTTTCAGGTCTGACATGTAAAGAGCTTGGAAGTACTCACTTCTGTCCTCACAACAAGAAAAGACCTGTTTTCAAACTAAAAATCAACAATTCTTCTTATACTCATCAGAGAATTGAGGTCACAGGGCAAACTCCTGCCCCCTAAACTGGAGAGACAAACAGGCAGATACAAAGAATCACAGCTTACTAGGAGCAAAGCCCAGGAGCGGAAGCCCACAGTTGGAAGCAGAGTCATAGGAGAACCTTATGTTGTAATTGATGAATTGCTGGAGGCTCAATGTAGACTAACTAGACAATTAAAAACTCCAATGCAGCCCATTCTTAGCAACTCCTCCTCTTCCTAAATTTTACCTTTAGGAGACTTACCAGGTTCTCACTATGAAAATGAGAGAAAAATCCCCTCATTCTCTAGGGAGAGGGAAAGGAAAAGTAACACTTTTGAAATACTCCCAGAGTTCTCTCTCCCTTGCCCTCAAGGGAAACTTTTTTACTAAGCCTAATCAACTGGGTTTTACCAAAGCCTAACCAATATCTGGGAAGGGACATACCCAACTCAGCTCTCTTTAGCCTTCTGTATGGTAAAAGGGAAATACCCAATTCAGGCTAACTAAAAGACTGGGAACTAATCATAGAACTATAGAATCTCTCCCCCCACCACAACTTTACCACTACCTCAATAGGGCTCATTTATAATAACAGGGGATTACAGAGAAAAGAACTGGATGCCTCAGACCCTAAATAGGAGTTGCTGGGATAACCCAAAGACAATAGGGAAGGGAAAACATGGACACTAGAGGAACTTCTAGCCTCTGACATCACAAATTATAACAAACAGTAAACACAGCCTAACTCCTAGCCAGAAAAACTTCACACTAAATGCCTAACTATCCTAGATATCACGTTTGGCTTTCAACAACAACAACAACAACAAAATTGCAAGGCATACTAAAAGACTAAAAGCAAAGTCTGAATGGACAAAGCAAGTATCAGAACCTGACTCCGATATGGCAGAGATTTTGGAATTAACAGACTGGAAATGTAAAATAACTATAATTAATATGCTAAGGGATATAATGGGAAAAAGTGGACAAAATGCAAGAAAAGATAGGTAATAGATGGACTCTAAGAATCAAAATAAATGCTAGAAATCAAAAACACCATAATAGAAATGAAAAATATTTTCGATAGATTCATTCATGCACTGTACACAGCCAAGAAAAGAATCAATAAGCATGAAGATATATCAATAGAAACTTCCAAAACTAAAATATGAAGAGAACAAAAAGACTTAGCAGACTATCTAAGAACTGTGGAACAATTACAAAAGATATAACATACATGTAATAGCAATACTGTTGCAGGAAGCGACACCTAACGGAGGAATTTGGACACTCAGACAACTTTGTTAGAGGAAGGAGAATTTATTAGCCAGAGGAGCACGTGGGACTTAACAGCATCAAAGCACGAGCTCTCCTTGGTTAGATTTATTACAGTTTATGTATCTGTGCAGATTCCATGCAAGGGGCGTGTGATTCCTTTGTTTGAGGTTTTACATGTGTCTCATGACTCAGGATGGGGAAGAGGTGTTTCTGGTGGGGAGCTGCAAGGGGGAGGAATTTCTAGACCTCTAATCTTATCTATTTACAGGTCGTTTGTCTTGTAGAACCTGGGACCTTAGCATTATCAGCACTGTTATAGGATTCTAAAACAGAGAGATGGGACACCAAGGCTATAAGCAGGAAGCAGCACTTATTAATGCTGGCACCTGCTCAGCAGATTCCTATTCAAAGGCAAAGCCCCAATTGTAGCATAACAGGGAGTTTTATACAGTCTTGTTATTCCTACACAGCTACAGAAATAAGAGAAAACATTAGTTGGATGGTAAGCCATGAATCAACAGATGTGAGCTGGAGAGTCCTTGAGGTGGTGGAGGTAGCTATTGGAAAACATGTTAGCTGAAGAGTCCTGGGGAATGGGAAGAGGGTAGTCAGGAATGGACTTTAACCAGCTGAGTCAGTCATTTCTGCAAGCTCTTTCCTTTCCATTTTTCAGATGTCTCCTCTTCTCTCTTAAATACTAGAAGGAAAGAAAAGAAAGGGACAGAAAAATATTTGAAGTTTTAATGGCTGAGAATTTTCCAAAATTAAAGCAGACACCAAACCACAGGTCCAGGAAGCTCAGAGGACAATAAGCTAGATAAATACCAAAACAAAACAAAACAAAACAAAACAAGACAAAACAAAACAAAAACACACCCTGAAATCTAGGCATATCATATACAAACTGCAGTAAATTAAAGACCAAGAGAAATCTTAGAAGAAGCCAGAGAAAAATTGCATTACCTACAGAGGAATATAGGTAAAAATTAAATCAGATTCTTTTTTCAGAAGCCATGCAAGAAAGAAGTGAAGTGAAATATTTAAAGTACTGAAAGAACAAATCAAAAACCTAGAATTCTGTATCTAGCAAAAATTCTTCCAAATTGAAGGAGAAATACTTTCCCAGACAAACAAAATTGAGGAAATTTGTCACCAGTTGACCTGCCTTGAAAGAATGTTAAAAGTTCTTCAGGAAGAAGAAAAATGATGTAGATCAGAAACTTAGATCTACATAAAGAACAAAAGAATGTCAAAGAAGGAATAAATTAAAGTAAAATAAAGTCTTTTATTTTTATTATTTTTAATTGATCTAACAGGTAACTACTTGTTCAAAGTAATAATAGCAATAATGTTTTCAGTGATCATGGCTTATGTATAAGTGAAATGAATGACACCCATGTAATAAGGGTTAGAAGAGAAATTGAGACTACTCTACTGTAACATACATGCACTACCTGTGAAGCAGTATAGTGTTATTTGATAGCAGACTTGGATTAGTTGTAAATGTATATTGCAAACCCTAGGACAATCACTAATTTTTAAATATAATTAATATGCTAAGACAGGAGAGAAAATGAAATAATGTAAAATGCTTAATTAAAATAAGAGAAAGTATAAAAAGAATGGAATACAAAAGAAGAAATATACTAATTGAAAGAGACTGTGAGAGATTAAACATAACTGGGTGTCGTCTACAAGAAACCCACTCTAAATATAAAGACAGATGTATTTAAGATGAAAAGATGGAGAAATATATAACAGGCAAACACTCATCAAAAGAAAGCTGAAGAGCTATATTAATTTTAGAGATAAAAATAGACCACATTCTGGGCCATAAAATATACCTTAACACATTTAAAAGAATAGACATCATAAAAAATATGCTCTCAGACAACAATGGAATTAAAATAAAAATCAATAATAGCAAGATAGCTGAGAAATCCCAATATATTTGGAGATTAAACAATATAATTCTAAATAACACATAGATCAAACAATAACTCTCAAGAGGAATTTTTAAATATTTTAATATTTAATAAATGAAAATGCAAATAAAACCTACCAAAATTAGTGGGATGCCACAAAATCACTGCTTAGAGGAAATTTTATAACATTGACTGCATATATTAGAAAGGAAGAATGATCTAAAATTAATAATGTAAGCTTTCACTTTAGAAAACTAGAAAAAAAGAGCAAATTCAATCCAAAGTAAGCAGAAGAGAAGAAATAATAAAAATCAGAGCAGAAATCATTGAAATTGAAACCAGGAATATAAAAAATTAATGAAAACAAAAGCTGGTACTTTGGGATCAAAACATCAAGTCAGGCTAACTAAGAAAAAAAGAGAGAAACAAAAATTATTAACATCAGAAATGAAAGAGAGGCCATCACTATTTTTCCCATGGACATTAAAAGATAATAAAATAATATTCTGAAGAACTCTATGCCTACAAATTTGATAACTAAAATGAAACGGACCAATTCTTTGAAAGACACAATCAAACTCACACAAGGAGAAGTAGATAATCTGAATAGGCCTACAATTATTAAACAAATTGAAATTAATAATTAATAACCTTATAAAATAAAGCAGCGGGCCCAAATTGTTTCACTAGTGGATTTCACCAAACATCTAAAAATAAAAATGATACCAAATTTCTGCAATCCGTTTCAAAAAACTGGAGCAGAGTGAACACCTAATGCATTCTGTGAGGCCAGTATTACCCTAATATTGAAACAAAAGAAAGATATTACAAGAAAGAAAACTGCCAGTCAATGTCTCTCATGAACATAGATGCAAACTCCTGAGCAAAATATTAGCAAATCGAATCCAACAATGAGTAAAAAGGATTTTACATCACAGCCAAATGTGATTTATTCTAGGTATGCAAGGGTAGTTCAAAATTTGAAAATCAATTAATGTAATTCATCATATCAATAAGCTAAAAAAGAAAAATCATATAATCATATTGATAGATGCAGAGAAAGCATTTGTCAAGATGCAACACCCATTCACGATAATATACCTCAGTCAACTAGGAATAGAGGGGAACTTTCTTCAACTTAATAAAGAACATCTACCAAAAAAAAAACTACAACTAACATCATTCTTTTTTTTTAAGTTTAATTTTCAATTATAGTTGACATGCAACATTATATTAGTTTCAGTTGTACAACATAGTGACAACTAACAACCATTCTTAATGGTGAGAAACTAGATACTTTCCTCCTAAGATTAGGAACAAAGCAAAGATGTTCCCTCTCATCACTCCTTATCAAAATTTGCCAGAAAATATACCTAATGCAATAAAACAAGACAAGAAAGGGAAATAAAATGTATACAGATAGGATAGGGAAGAAGGGAATAAAACTGTCTTTGTTTGCTAATGACATGATTGTCTATGCAGAGGAAGGGAGGAAGGAGGGAGAGAGGGATAAAAGGGAAGGATTTGTATAGGCCAGCATTGAACAATAAAGTTTTCTATATTGATGGAAATGTTCTATACCTGTGCTGTCTAATATAGGAACTATATATGACTATTGAACATTTGAAACATGGATAGCGCAGCTAAAGAACTGAATTTTAATTTTTATTTAATTTTGATTCATTTAAATTTAAATAGCCACATGTGGCTAATGACTACTGTATTGAACAGAATAGGTATATACAATTGTCTCAATTGAAAAAAATTCAATGTTTTAAAAATATCCATTGAGTAAGTCATCATTGAGAGTCTACTACATTTCAAATATTAACTTTGAATATTCTGGATAATAAAGAAGTAAAATCTGTACTCCTCCTAGAAATTCATTTGAGGGAAAAGGAAAATGGGTATTGAGCAATTAAGTAACAACTGAAATGTAACCTATACTCGTAACCACTTTCAACTGTCAGTATAAGGCTATAAAGAAAATTATAAGTATAGAAGTGAAAAGAGGCTAATAAATATATGAAGAATCCTTTAAAAGGAATGGAAAAACATATTATGTGTAACCTAAAACCTGTTTTTAGCTACCAAAAAATTCTAAATATTAATAGTGTCTCAGCAAGTTTTCAAGTAACATTTTGAGCCATTTTTATTTTATTTATAATGACACAAGTTGGACAGTTTGAGGCCTCTGTTTTAATAAATGTCCACAGCTAGCTAAAAAAATGTTCATTATCAAAATTTGAAAACTTGCCAGTTGAAAATGTTCACCAAAGATTTTCATAGAGTTCCAAAATAACTGTGGGCTTCTGATCAGTATGTTTGAATTTAAATGGAAAACACTTTTATCTTCTGGAGAAACCTTAATTTCCAATTGTTTAATACTTCTTAATGAAATGCTAATAAGACATCAGTGTGGTAATGGGGTAACAGTGTGGCCTCAAAATTGACTTCTTAGAATTGCTTAAGACTTCTTTTTTAAAACTAGATTACAAGATCCTCTTGATTCAGGGGTTTTGGTGGACCTGGAAATCAATATCCTCAATAAATTCCCCAAGTGATTTTGATTACCAAGGGAGAATGGAACCAACTCACAACTTTTATTGTCCATTGCTTTCCAACAGCTAATGCTAAAGAACCTACCACTTCCCCAGTGCCCTGTCATTTTGCCCATTTCCAGTGTTCCCATTTCTCATCCCACTCCCTCCAACATATGTAAATCCCCTTGTCCCCAACATCATTTCTGGGACTCTCTGCAGCATGATTGTGTACTCCAGACATGAGAATGGACTCTGAATTTAACAAAGATCTCCTTTAATCTAAACAGCACTTCAGTTAAAACAGAGCTCCCTTGGAGTTGGGGAAAAATGGCATAGATGATAGAGGCTTTGTTCATCCTTCTTGCAACCACATCAAAGTTATGACAGAAACACAGCACAAACAGCAAGCAGTCCCCTGTGGTCTAGATGAACAGAAGCCCTATAGCTAGGGAGAGAAATACTTAATCACCCTGCAACAGTAGAAGGCAGGAGGGGGCGAACACGCGAGGCTGCCAGGTCTGAGAGGCCGGGTGAGACAGAAGCTGCAGCAGTGACAGCTGTAGACACCTCTTAAAGGGGCCATGTCCACAAGCAGACCCATGATGACACACCTGCTCTCCCTGAGCACCAGCACCAGGTCAGTTGCTTGGGGGGTACCAGGGACTAACAGGGAAACACTTAGTTGTCAGATTGAGGGGTGGAGGTGAGGCTCTCTCTTGTGCAGAAGCGCCTGAGGTATCTGTTGTTCCTCTGTTGCACTCTCCCCAATCCCAGTACACGGACACAGTACACAGTACCCGCCATAGCTGATATATCATCAAACTGGATAACAGAGGTCGCTCTGCCCAGAGGATTCCCAGAAACTCCGCCTCCCACAACTGAAGGCGCCACCCAAGCCACATCCAGGTATAGCCTCAGTGAGTCAGGTGCTCCCTGATGAGCAGCACCAAGACTCACACTGGTGGTAGCTGGCCTCCGTTTCTGGTGTGGCTTTTTGAGGCAATTATAAGCACAACATCTGTAGATTGCTTGATGAATCTTAACAGGTAGCCCCAGAGGGGCAGGCTGTGTCTCAAATTCACCTGCAGCTGAACCCCTTTCAGGCTGTGCCACTGGACACCTACTACACAACGCCACGCTAATAAGACCAGGAGACTTAGAAGCTTTGATTAGTCCATAGAAACAGACACAGAAAGGCAGCCAAAATGGGAAGGCAAACAAGCAGAAACCATACGACAAAACAGAACAGAGATCCACGAGTAATGGAATCAAGCAATCTAATAGATGCAGAGTTCAAAACACTGGTTATAGAGATGCTTAATGAACTCAGGGGAAGTGTAGATGAACTCAGTGAAAACTTTAAAAAAGAGACAAAAAAACTAAAAATGGAAATGAAAATTATAAAAAGGAACCAGTCAGAAATAAAGAATACATCTTCTGAGATGAAGACAATATTAGAGGGAATCAACAGAGTGAATAAAGAGGATCGAACCACTGATATAAAGGATGGAGAAGCCAAGAACACCCAATCAGAACAGCATGAAAAAAGAAGCCAAGACTATAATAATAATTTAAGGAGCCTATGGGACACAATTAAATGTAAAAATATCCACGTCATAGGGGTACCTGAAGGAAAACAAGATGTCAAAGAACTATTTGAAGAAATAGTGGGAGAAAACTTCCCTTACCTGGTGGAGGAAGTAGACATACAACCCCAGGAAGCTCAGAGAGTCCCCAAAAAAGATGAGTCCAAAGAAGCCCACACCAAGACACATCATAATTAAAATGCCAAAGGTTAAATACAAAGAGAGAATTTTAAAAGCAGCCAGAGAAAAGCAGTTAGTTATCTACAAGGGAGCACCCATAAGACTGGCAGCTGATTTCTCCAAAGAAACTATGCAGGACAGAAGGTCTTAGCACAAAATATTCAATGTAATGAAAACCCAGGATCTACAACCAAGAATACTTTATCCAGCAAAGCTTTCATTTAGAGTCGAAGGACAGATAAAGAACTTCTCAGACAAAAATAAGCTAAAGGAATTTATCACCACCAAGCCAGTATTACAGGAAATGTTGGACGGACTTCTTTAAGAAAAAAAAATGTGTATCAAAAACAGGAATAAAGAATGGTAATAACTACATTCCTATCAACAAGTATCTCATGGAAAAGAATTAAGTGCTCCAACCAAAAGATAGAGTGGCTGAATGGATAAGAAAACAAAAACCCTACATAAGCTGCCTACGAGAGACTCACTTCAGATTAAAAGACACACACAGACTAAAAGGAAGGAGATGGAAAAAGATATTGCTTTGATGGACCTGGAGGGTATTGTGCTGAATGAAATGTCAGAGAAAGACAAATATTGCATGATTTCACATACATATGGAATCGAACAAAATCAACAACAACAACAACAAAAGCTGAAGGAAACTCATAAGTACAGAAAATATTTTGAGGGATACTAGGTGGGAGGGGGTTGGGGGCACAGAGAAATGGACAAAGGAACTAAGAAATACAAATGGATAGTTACCATATAGACATGGAGATATGAAGTGTAGCATAAGAAAAATAGTTAATAATGTTGTAATAAATATGTGGGAGGAAGAGAGGCACTAGATTTAATGGGAGTGATCACTTTGTGATCTACATAGATCTCTAATCATTATGCTGTACAACTGAAACTTATATATTATTGTATGCTAACTATAATTGAAAAAAATTCATTGAATTGTACAATGTAAATATGAGCAACTAATTGTCTATTATATTTCAATAAAGCCAAAAGAACAGAGCTCTCTTAATTTCAATATCACCTATTCATTAATTTATATTGTAATATCTCTTGCACCTTTTGTTGATTGCTTGAAATTTTTCTGAATTTTGAATACTTGGTGTTTTTTGTCATCAAGGAAAAATTGTTTTCATGGCTCTTAGTGTAGACTCCATTTTGTTCTCCAAATAGCTTACCTATGTGTTCCTCTTCAGACAGGAACTGAAAGCCAGGAATGTCTCAGTTCTACAAATTTGGACTTCGATACATATTTGATGTAATCCAGAACTTAAAATCTCCATCTCTCTAGATCACAGACACTTGATCTAGACCTCTAGCTTTCAGTCACAAATGTCATATCAAATCCAACTCTAAATAAATATCTAACAAATGTAGGCCACTTAGTCATTGTGTAATTAAGAGATGTTGAAGTCTGGAGAAAAATTACATTCTGCATTAGGTGTTCTCTATCAATCACTGACAAAGCCTGAAGTTCAAATCCTGATGATGGATTTTTGTTTCTTTTATTCTTGTTCTTTGAATATTTTATGCAATTTTTAAGCTATTTTCTCCCTAGGGTTCTTTTTTTTAAAAGAAAAATTACTGTCAACAGCTCAAGCAAAATCCGGCAGTATTCGAGCATATAATCATTGGATGAAGAAAAGTAGGGAGGAATAATTTAAGAAGCAGTATTCTTTTCTTGGGGCTGAGTTTCTTTACCCATCTGCAAACTGAAAAGAAGTAACTAGGTGGTAGGATACTGCCATTGTTCACTAGGTGATTTGTGTATGCCAAGCTGAGATTTTTTTTCAGTCTTCCAAAATTGCTTAATGACAAGTAAAAAAATAGTTTGATAACAGCAGATGTTTCTGAGTAGTAGAGATTTATGTTGCTATTGTTTGATTTTCTTTGTGATTTTCCTATTTTTTTGCGTCTCTACAATGATCATTTTAAACATTAAACATTAATATTTTTGAATAGCCTTTTGTAATGAAAAGGAAAAATCCATTAGAAGAAACATAAGAATGAGTCTCTAAAACAAAACCGGCACTTTGAAAAATGATTATCTACTTAACCATCAACTCAGATGTTTTTATTTTGTTGTGGGTTTCTTACACTATAATGAAAGAATGGTATGTTGTAGCACTTTGTTAAAAAACTTGGAGTTGTCTCTCGATATCAATGGCTACTCTAAAGATATGTTTTCAACTCAACAGATTTTTAGAAAAGTCACAAAGCCCTGCTCCAATTCCCTGATGAATGATTTTATGATATTTTTAAATCATACACATATGAAATTATCATAGAAGGAAATATCAAAATACTAAAATTTCATTGGAGAAGCATTGCTAAAATATGTGCCAGAGTAACAGGTTTCAGAAATGATTATATTTAATATCTTTATTAATTAGCCAGTACATGATTAAAACACTATATTACTGACATTCATGAGTTTTGTTCCACTGGAAGATGAAGACACTAATAAATACTAAAATTGCCCAAGAGATGCAATAAATATAGCTCTAACTATACTACTCATATGCTGTTTTTTTAAATGTCATCTATCTTGAACCACCATCTCATTTCTCTTTTATTTGAAAATGCTTTGAAATATAGCATTTAAGAAAGTAACTTGATCAAATTGACTGACTTCTAATTGTCTGTATACCTTAAATCCAAAATACAAGATAAAGGCTGGGTTTGTGTTATAGTTTTGCCTGAGAAATTGCTTTAGTTTTAAATTTTATTTGAACTGTAAAGAAGAAAAGGGTGTGTGTTTTCACCTAAGATGGACTTCTACAGGCATATCTGGGTCATTGCTCTGAGCCCCTGTCTCCATAGTTAAATCTACTATGTATGTTTTCCCTAGTTAAATCTACTATGTATGTCCTCTGTAGGAACATGGCTTGCTCCAGTTTCTGTATGAATCATTATAAGAATAGCAGAAAGAATATCAATAAGCTCAACTTTCAAAGGAGCCCAGGATTAGGTTTTTCAAAAAATGCAATACCATGTACCACTTGGAGGAATTGTAGGTACTTGTGTAGCTTCCACATTACCACATTCTTTCTCCACTTCCACTATGTAAAGCCAGTTTATAAGATGGAATTTCTCCCCCTATGGTTTCCAAACACTCTCATTCTCCATTGAGGCTGAACATCTACCTTGTACTCACACTTTTCTGATTAGATCTCCTACAGCTGGCTGGCCCTAGTCTATTTTTCCCCCGTGGAGGTTTGGGGACTGAGAAAATATGCATCTACTTTCCTTTCAGTAGCCCTAATATGATATCGTTCTTTGGGATATTTAGGGTGATCTATATTTAGCATGACTCTTAGATTGTGTCTCTCAGTGATCAAGCATATCAAGCAAGTATTGGATGTGGTTGATTGCTTTTGATTCTAGACTGAAATTTTGGAAAAGTACCTGAAGAGGTGATATTTCATGTCACTTCTTAAAGAGATGTCATTGAACTTTAGATATCATCTTTATAGGCACTGAAGGTGACATTTTGTTTTGAAAATGTTCCTGGCCTATATTCTTGTCCTCTCCAAGGGCCACCACACTTTCACCAAAAACATTTGGAAAAACATAAGCCGAGAATCTTGCCAGGAACACTGTAAAAACCATCTGCCAAATGTTCTGTGTTGAAGTCTTGAGATTCAATGTGGAAAAAAAATGAGAGAAGGGCATGCTTTCCATGGTCAAATATGTTAAGAAAACTCATCATACTATATTAATCCTCTTGGAGCTTCTCAATACATATTGGCATAGTGAAGGCTCTAGGAATCTTGCAGTGAAACAAAACAGGAAACTAAAACCTATTTAAATCTGTTTAAGCCAGCTTACTTTAAAATAATCAAAAAATTTTAATAGCACCTAATATCATCTCACAAGTCCTAGTTTTTGGAAATGTTGATGTAAACACCACTCCAGCACTGATTAGGATGTATACTCAATTCCCTGTAACAGAACATTTCAACCAGACATGCAGGCATAGTCTTCTGTCCCACCCTTCATTGCTGTCACTTCCTCCACAATAGATCCCTTGCAGGCCCTCAAACTTGCTTTTTTCTGAGTACCATGATTTCTCTGAGTACCTCCCATATGAACTAAGAATAATATAACTCCAGAAGACAGGGACATCAGAGTCCTGCTTCACCCCTTCTGTGAGACCTGGCAAACCCAGGCAGAAGCTGAAGCTGAGGCCCCTCACTTTCCCCTCAGGTAGGTTTGCCATGTTTTACATATATATGAATATACAGCACACACAAACAGGTGCTGTATATTCTTCATCCCATGTTATTTTCTCTTCAGATGACTAGAAAAGTTGAGGTCCTTTCTCTGAAGGGACTGTCCTCATTTCAACAGAGAAAGGAATTCCATACTCTGCCAGGAGTCAAGGTAAGAAATCAGAAAGAGGGGTGAGGAGACTGCCCACCCAGAAGAGAAGATACCCCTAGAGTCAAGTTCCTTCTGTCACACAGAGATGGCCATATGAAATGCCCCCTCACTTCCTCATATAAGTCTCAGACAGGTGAAGGCCTTGGTCTAAAGGGAGATGGCTTCAGGTCAGCAGAGTGAGCATCTTAGTAGCTTCCAGGAGTCACAGTGGGGGCCCTGAGTGAAAACTGAGGGAACCACCCACCTTAAAACAGAGGGGACCCCGCAAAGTCCAATTCTTCCTGCATTACTGTGAGCTCTGGGAAGTCTCCAACTGGGTTGGCTGGCTGTACTGAGAAATACCTTCTCAGTTCCTCCTTCAAGTGCTTATGTGAAAAGCAGGACAGGAGACCTGTAAGGACTTAGAGCACTGCTCTTAGGAAAAATCTGGTGGAACTGGCCTTTGTCAAAACTAAGGAAGTTGAATTTACCAGCTGAGGCCACTCACATCCTGCTTCTCTTCCTTAGCCCATGGTGTCCTATCACCATGCCTCCTATTCACACTCCTGCCTACTGATACCAAGAGTCATCATGCCCCAGTGTTAGAAGTATCAGTGCTGCACACATGAGCAACACTTGCAGGCCCACAAAGAGACCCAAAGCCAGGAGTGTCCATAGTCACTTCATCAAACATATCAGATGAGGACTCCAGTGTTCACAAGAGGAAGAAAGTGAAAGAACCCTGTAGTTTTTCAAAATAGCCTCTGGACTAGAAAGTGGCTTCGTTAGTGAATTCCCTTGTGCTCAGTTATCAAATTAAAGAGTACATCACAAAGTCAGACATGGTGAAAAATGTCATAAAGAGGATAAGGAACACTTCCTGAGATCCTCAGGAGAGCCTCTGAGCATATGGAGCTGCTCTTTGAGTTGACATAAATGAATTGGACCATTCCTATGCCCTTGTCAGAAAACTGGACCTCATCTAAGATGAGAGGCTCAGTTATGAAAAGGGCATGCACAAGACCAGTCCCCTGCTGACTGTCCTAGGCCTAATATTAATGAAGTGCAACTGTATCACTGAAGAGATAGTCTGGAATGAGCAGAATATAATGATTGTAAATTCTGCGAAGAGGCACATCATCTTTTTGGATCTTATGAAGCTCATTATCAGCAATTTGGTGAGGCTAAAATACTTGGAGCACCACAAGGTGCTGGACAGTGATCCTCTGTGCTTCGAGTTCCTGTGGGGCCCGAGAGCCCACGCTAATGTTTGCTCAACATTAATGGGCTAAGGAAGAGAAGCAGGATGTGAGTGGCCTCAGCTGGTAAATTCAACTTCCTTAGTTTTGACAAAGGCCAGTTCCACCAGATTTTTCCTAAGAGCAGTGCTCTAAGTCCTTACAGTTCTCCTGTCCTGCTTTTCACATAAGCACTTGAAGGAGAAACTGAGAAGGTATTTCTCAGTACAGCCAGCCAACCCAGTTGGAGACTTCCCAGCGAGATGAGAGTCCTGGAGTGTTTGCTCAACATTAATGATACCATCCGCAGTGCCTTCCAAACCCTATTATGAAGAGGCTTTGAGAGATGAGAAAGAAAAAGCTCGGGTCATTGCTGCAACCAAGGCTGGTGCTACTTCCAAGGCCAGAGCATGCTCCAGGGCCACGTCCAGAAGTTCCTCCCACACTCAGTGAGGTCTAATTCAGATTCTTTACTTTGTGTTCAAAGTGGGTAGTCAGTGTTAGTAGTAGTAAAGGGTCAGGGTAAGAATAAAGGGTAGAGAGCGTATGTCTCTTTTGTGTTTCTGCTCTATATTGGTAACTTATAGATTTAATTTATTTATTTATTGGTATTTATCAAATGTTGTTCATTTTAATGGAAGATTTGTTAAGCTTTAGAATCTAAGTTTTTGAATAACATTGGTCCCACATTTATTTATTTTTATCAGATTTGAGAATAAGAGTTTCTGTATTTAGTAAACAAATTGTACATCATTGAATTATGTTTTCTGTGATCCACACAAGATAATATAGCATTGGAACAGTATTTTCTTGGAAATGTGAAAGAACTCTACATTAAAATGTTTGCGATCCTGCAAAAAAAAAAAAAAGAAAGAAAAAAGAAAAAAGAAAAAGGTAAGAGGTCGTCAGTTCTTGGTTTGCCTTACACCTTTTAGACTTTGTTTTCATAAAATTAAAAAATGTATACCTGGATTTTCTTTGCTTATTCAAGAATATAGAATAAATTGTAATAATTTAGACTACTTATTCACTGCCTCTTTAATACCCCCAAATACTAATGAAACATCTGCTCTTCAGAAGGCTCCATGCTAATACTCGGGATGGAAAAAATAAAAGACCAAGCCACCACCTATAGAATTTTAGTGGTTAGAAGCAGCTATCATATAAAAAGAAAGTAAGATTATCTCAGACATAAAGGACAGGCAGAAAAGGAAAATGAGGAAGAGAGGGGATTCCAGATTAGAGTTTCAAGTGTAAATGCCCTAAAGCAAGGCAGTGTTGGGCCTTGGAAAACTGCAAGTCCCTCGATGGGAGGGAATTCTAAGTTAGCTGCATGGTGGGCTAAATGAGGCTGTGATAATGGTGAGTAGGAACCAAACCCTCAAATAGTGGGCTTCGTAGTCAAAAAATTAGGCCTGAAATGAGAAACTGCCCTTAACAGTTATATTGGGATTGTGGGTAAACTAGAGAGACTCTCCTCCTGGGCCAGGGATCCAATGTGTCCTGTACCCTAGTCCCAGTGCAGGTGAACACAGTGTGCAAATTAGATGTTTTATTCAACCATCTCCAAGGAGTTTCTGAGATATAAGTGTGTCTCCCTTGAACTGAGAAGTTAAGAAGCCGCTGGGTACTCCTTGCACTAAGCTTGGAGGGTCAGAGCCTGTTCCATCAAAAGGGCATTCAAATTAAGTTATCATGTATGTAATTTGACTAACTCTAAGTAAGTCCTAGAATTTTGGTGCTGGTTAAATTTATGATAACAACAGTGGTTTACATGTCAGGGCCACAGGGAGGGAGGGAAGTTGTCAATTCTTGACACAAGTTTAATGAGCTTTGTGTTGCATTTAGTGGGGGAACTATACTTTATACCCATATTGAAAAACTTGCCACATAATAGGGAAATATAACTTAGTTTTTCTTGCTAACTGGGTACATATTTGTTGACTTCTGCTGGATTAAAACAAACGATCTCAGCATGGTGAGTGGCATCATTGGGGTTCAAATTAATCATAGTGATAAATGCCATTTTTAAGTCTCAATACAGGTCAGGCACTTAACACATAACCACATTCTGCCAGCCCTACCAGAAAGAGTTTATCATACCCACTTAACAGATGCAGACCCTGATGATCACAAAGTTTAGCAATGTGCCCAAATTCACATGGTTATTGAGGGACAGGGTTGAAACTAGCCCTTTGGTCTCAATTAGCCTAGAACTAAAACGGTCCCAGCTCTCCTAGCCTGAGGCCCAACTTGTGTTTCTTAATTTAATTCTCCCATTTCTTCTTAAAAATGTATCTCAGGCAATAAAAAGAAAGAATCTATGATCATACTACTGGATTGGACTGCATTCCCAGAGCAATATGAATATGAAAATAAATGAAAAGCATGAATAAAGAAAGGAAAGCTAATACATTGTGACAGTATGTTCATCTACACATGCAATGTCAGATAACCTCAAAAGGTCGGCATCTCACAAAATCATCCCAGGCATCCCCTTCCCTGTAGAATATAAATCTATCAGAATAGACTACTTGAGAATCTAAATTTGGCTTGTGAAGAGAAGGAAAATATCAGCATATTTTGCCCCTATCAAGTCTTTCACCTGTCCTGGGACTCCTGTCTTGTGCTTCAGCTTCTCCATCTCACATCACTCCTAGAACAGGGATCAAGGTTTGCAGAAGGGAAACTGTTCAGGAATTTTCAGGGATGTGGCATTTCCCAGGAAGCCTTTAATTCAAGAGGCAGGGACAAGAGGAGGACCCCAATGTTAGAGAGCTAGAGAGACCAACACCCTAGAATATAGGGGGTCACACACAAATAGCCTTGCATCTGCTTTCACACTTAGAGGACCCCAGACAGAACTGTCATGCTGAGCATGCCCTCACTTATTCTTCAGGACTTTCAGGGACTTAAGAGCCCTGGCCTAAGAAGAACAACCTTGGGTCTGTTCTTGGGTCTGAGAGAAGGAAGACTCTCAGCTTCTGATAGATATGAAAGTGAAGACCCTGAATGAGGAATGATGGAAAAACCCAAATAAAACACTGGGGTTCCATAAAGACTAGCTTGGGCCATCAACCTTGATCTGAAACAGTCCTGGATGGATGTGGCTCATCCTGACTTCCAGTTTGGAGGTACCCAGAAGGTGAGTACATTGATGTGATGGGAGCAGCCTCAGGTTATCAGAGAGTGGAGTACCAAGACTGGTCAGGAGTCAAGGTGAGGACTCTAAATAAGAATGAGGGAATTACTAACCTCAAGACAGGGTAACCTCACAAGTTCCCCCAATATTGTTGGCCATAAGATGCCCAGGACAGAGTTGTGAGGTGGCAGAATCCCTTTAATCTCCCCAGAGTGTCTTATGGGTGAAGAACTTGTACTAAAGGAGACAGCCCCAGATATGCAGAGAGAGAAAATCTAGGCCTTAACAATAGTCGTGTTAAAGACCCTAAATGTTATGATGAGACTCCCACTAGCAAAGGGAATCAAACAGAGCACCAGCCCTGGTAAGCTGCAGAAGAGCTATCATTGATCGATCACACCTGTGTGGGCTGAGGGAGGGAAGCCCCTTGGTCTAAAAGAAGCAGCCCCAGTTGTGCAGAAAGAGGAATCTTGGCCTTTATGGAAGTTAAGATGAGGACCCTGAGTGCTGAAGAGGAGAACTCTCCCTAAAATAGAGGCCTCACAGAATCTCTACCTCTTGTCAAGCTTATGAGGCCCAGGAATGAGTAGCCATGCATTGCTTAACCAGATATACAGTTCAGGGAGTCAAAAAGTTCAGGGCTTTATTTGGAGGCGGTCGGACTCTGGTCACTAGTCCGATGAGTGCAAGACTGTAATAGATACCAAGTGAGGACCCTGAGTATATGCATAGGACCACTGATTGCTACAAAATGGATCCCACAGAGCCCCACCCTACTGTCAGCCCACAGAGACCCCGGGAAGCTGTGGTCAGATAGAGCGCACTGACTTTCGCTTGTGAGAACAGAACGTCTACAAAGGAAAGCAGACGATACCTTTGTTAGCTGAGCATAGATTCGCAGATCTGATCTGCAGGCAAGGTGAGGACCCCGCGTGGGAACGGGAGAACGCCACCCGCCATAGCGCAGGTGCCCCCGCGAAACCCTCCCGTGCGG
>CM053505.1:16198973-16306545 GCA_028627145.1 Eidolon dupreanum
ATTAATGTGATACATCACATAAACAACTTAAAATATAAGAATCATATGATCATATCAATAGATGCAGAAAAAGCCTTCAACAAGATACAGCATACATTTATGATCAATACACTTAACAAAATGGGTATAGCAGGAAAGCACCTTAACATAATAAAGGCCACGTATGACAAACCCTCAGCCAACATTATACTTAATGGTGAAAAACTAAAAACCTTCCCTCTAAGATCAGGAACGAGGCAAGGCTATCCACTATTGCCACTGATATTCAATATAACATTGGAGGTCCTAGTGAGTGCAATTAAACAAGAGAAAGATATAAAAAGCATCCAAATAGGAAATGAAGAGGTAAAACTGTCATTGTGAATGACATGATTCTCTATATAGAAAACCCTAAAGACTCTACAAGAACACTACTAGAAACAGTAAGCAAATACAGTAAAGTCTCTGTATACAAAATCAACATTTAAAAATCCATAAGATTGCTATACTCTAATAATGAAGCATCAGAAAAAGAAGTGGAAAAAATAATTCCTTTTGCAATTGCAGCAAAAAGAATAAATTACTTAGAAATAAATCTAATGAAACATGTGAAGGATCTATAAAATGAAAACCACAAGACCCTATTAAAAGAAATTGAAGAAGACACAAAGAAATGGAAAGATATTCCATGCTCTTGGATTGGAAGAATCAACATATTTAAAATGACCATATTACCTAAAGCATTATACAGATTTAATGCAATCTCCATCAAAATCTCATCAGCATTTTTTAAAGAAATAGATCAAAAAAATCATCAGATTTGTATGGAAGCACAAAAGACCCTGAATTGCCAAAGCTATCCTGAGAAAAAAGAATGAGGCTGGAGGCATCACTCTGCCTGACTTCAAATTACAGTACAAAGTGACAGTAATCAAAACAGCATGGTGTTGGCAGAAAAACAGACACATTGACCAGTGGAACAGAATCGAGAGTCCAGAAGTAAACCCACATTTATATGGGCAAATAATTTTTGACAAAAAAGCCAAAAATATACAGTGGAGAAAGGAAAGCCTCTTTAATAAATGGTGCTGGGAAAATTGAAAGGCCACCTGCAAAAGAATGAAACTAGATTGTTGTCTATCACCACACACCAAAATTAACTCAAAATGGATAAAGGACCTGAATATAAGACCTGAAACAATAAAATGCATAGATGAAAACATAGGAACTAAACTCAAGGACCTTGGACTTAAAGAGGATTTTATGAATCTGACCTCAAAGGCAAGGGAAGTGAAAGCTAGAATAAATGAATGGGACTACATCAAACTAAAAAGTTTCTGCTCAGCAAAAGAAATTCTCAACAAGATAAAGAGAGAACCATCTGAATAGGAAAATATATTTGCAAGCTATGCCTCTGATAAGGGCTTATTATCCAAAATATACAAAGAACTCATATGACTCAATAACAACAACAACAAAAAAAACACAAACAATCCAATCAAAAAAATGGGCAGAGGACCTGAACAGACACTCCTTCCTAGAGGACATAGAAATAGCCAACAAATATATGAAAAGATGCTCAACATCACTAGCTATTAGGGAAATGCAAATCAAAATCACAATGAGATACCATCTCACACCTGGTAGAATAGCTATAATCAACAGAACAAGTAATAACAAATGTTGGAGATAATGTGGAGAAAAAGAAACCCTCATACACTGCTGGTAGGACTGCATATTGGTTTAGCCACTATGAAAAATAGTATAGAGTTTCCTTAAAAAACTAAGAATTGATCTAACATGTGATCCAGCAATCCCTCTACTGGGTATTTACCCCAAAGACTTGAAAACCCATATCCAAAAAGATATTTGCACACTGATGTTCACAGCAGCACTATTCACAGTGGCCAGGACATGGAAGCAACCGAAGTGTCCTATGATAGATGATTGGCCCAAGAAGCTGTGGTACATATATACAATGGAATACTACTTAGCCATAAGAAAAGATGAAATATTGCCATTTGCAACAACATGGATGGACCTCGAGACAATCATGCTAAGCAAAATAAGCCAGACAGATAAAGTTGAAAATCACATGATATCACTTATTTGTGGGATATAAACCTAAAAGCAACCAATGAATAGGACAGAGACTCAGGGACATGGACAATGGACTAGTGATTATCAGAAGATAGGGGGTGGGGGAGGACAGAAGAGGTAGACAGTGTAAAGGGGGTCAAATATAGGGAAGTTAGAGGAGGGTGAAGTGGGTAAAGGGGATCAAATATATGGTAGCTGAAGGAAAGTGGAGTCTGAGTGGTAATCACACAATAGAATATATAGATGTCAAATTATAATATACACCCAAAAATTATATAATTGTATTAACCAATGTTACCCCAATAAACAAGAAAAAAAAGGGGAGACTTGAGCCCTGACAGGAGTCAAATCGGGGAGCCAGAGTCAGGACTGAGGGGTCCAACCAACACCAAATAGAGGGTACAGGAGAGAGTCAGGTCCCACCCATTTATATGAGCTGGAGAAAGCTCAGGGCAGGGCTTTCAGGCGAGGATCTACCTCACCCCATCCTACCAGGTCTAAGGGACATAGTCTTTCATTTGAACGTGCGGCTACCAGGCATCAGAAGGGATGAATGTGATACGTGGCAGACACTGCAGCAGGTGCTTTACATTTCCTACTTTTTCCAGAAGTCGAACTGACAGGGCTTCTCAAATTCAGTTCACAGATGATGAGCCTGAGGCTCACTCACAGAGTTTAAAAATCTGCCAAAGTTCACATGGCTGGGTAGTGACAGGGATGGAACCAGACCCTTGATATAAGTTAGTCTAAAGCCCACATTCTTCCACTCATTTTAGCCGAGGTTGAGAGACACAACCTCGTGTCTATTACTTTATTTTCTCACTTCACAATGTGTCTCAGACAATGAAAGGAAGGACTATGTGGCCAAAGTACTAAGAGCAGGCCTAAAGAAGGAAGGTGAAAAGGAGAATCAAATACAACTTGGGAATTGTTTGAGGGCTTTGTTTACCTTGGATCCTCGTGCCCCTTGTCCCAGGGTTCCTTGAGTACTGACTCTTTCCTGGGCTTAGGCCAAGTGTCTGGGCCCAGCATTCTCCTGCATGACAGTGCCCTTCCCCTGGGTCTTCCCCATGAGACTCCTGTCTAGACTGGAATCTGACCTGCCAGCTCTTCTTTGCATCTTCCTCAGGAGTACACCCCCTGATCCCTATGGAGCAGACAGCCTGTACCCCTGCCTCCCCAATTTGGAGCATCCCAGTCTCTGCATATCTTGTCTCTCACTGTGGAGCCTCTAATAGCAGCAGCCCCTTCCACGGCATTGTTCACTTCGGATGGTGAAGTTTAGACATCTCATACCCCTGGGTGCCTTCACCAAACTTTTAACTTTTTTTTTTTTTTTTTTTTTTTTTTGCCAAATCAGCTAGTACATAGACTCTGATTTGGCATGAAATCTACAGGGCCATGATTTATAACCCTGAGTCTAGAGAGGACTTTTTTGAAACAACCCTGATAACTGTAGAAGGATTTTAATGGAGTATCTTATTTGAGACTCAGCACTGAATCCCTACACTGATGAGTGAGCTTAAGTGGCCAAGAAAAAAAGCTTCCCTCCTAAGCAGTATATGGGGAAGCCCCAAGGCAACAATTGTGTGAACAAACATGTACTGAAGCTGAATTCCTAAAAACCCATCTTGGAGTCCTTCTTAGAGGTGGAAAGTGGTTCCTTGGCAGATGTGCTAGCTTTGCATAAAAAGGAAAAATTAATTCATCATTCTTCACTGATTTTTGTTTCTATCTATTCCAGGGAAAATGTTGGGTTTTTTTTCCAGTATGCTTAATGGCACCTGTTCAGGTGGTCAGGCATGTTCAATCAGGTGGTGGGTAGCTACAATTTTGACCACACACCAAAAAGTAGGAGAAAAATTCTCAGCCTACTGAAACTATACAGCTTATTGCAAATGGCAATGCAGAAAGGTGCCATTAAACGACAAAAGGTGAGCCCTCCCTGCTGTAATTTACAGGGTCTTTTTGAAAATTAGATGTGATCCTGTATTTGAAAACACCTTATTACATAGTGTATAGTAGAAAAATGTGTCAACTTGCAAGGTATATTTGGCCTTCTCCTCCAAGAAATGAAGAAGGTTGTTGTCATAACCAATTGCAACAGTTTCTCTTTATTGAGCATTTGCTGTATAACAGTGTATGGGAGAGACTGCAAGTGCTCATCCACATTCTGTCTTTCTCTCTCCCTTGGGTTTCTGGGGAGACTACATTCCCAATCCACTTGGATTTAGGAAGGGTCATGTGATTAACCCTGCCACTGATATATTATTATAGAAGTATGTTTTTCACCTCCAGGCTAAGGCACGAGTGTCAGTATGCCACCTCCATGCTTTCTCTTCCATTCAGCAGCAAACACCAAGAATTCATGTTGAGATGTGGAGCCACCTTATGCAAACAGCCTGGATCTCTTGTTCACCTGATAGCAATGAGTCTCTGCCAACCCACATTAAATTTATGTGCACAAGAAATAAACTTTTGTTGTGTTAAGCCATTACTATTTAAGGTTTTCTGTTGCTTCAGTTAGCAGTTACTTTAAGTAATACACAAATACTGTTTCTATTGTTAGACTCATTTAAATATTTTAATGACATGCCAATAGTAGCATATATATTCTTGTTATAAAAAAATATAACACAGACAAATCACAATCTCCTGGTTTATAAGATTCCTCCAAAATTTAATCCCCTTTTCAAAAGTAACCATAATTAACAATCTGGTGTGTGTCACTTTAAAGCTGATTTGAGGCTTTTTTATATGTAGAGGTGCTATAAAAATATATTGAGGTTTTAACACACATGGGCAACAATGTACATAATGTTCTATGACTTGTTCTTTTAATTTAATAGAATGAATGCAGTATCTTTCTGTGACAGCATGATCCACCTCACTTTTAAAAACTTTTTCACTAGAAAAAGTTACAGCCAGCCCTCTGGTCCTAGCTAACCTACAGCATAAAGCAGACCCACCTCAGCCAACCTGTAGATCTGTGAAAACAAATGGTCATTGTTTTAAGATGTTGAGTTTTGTGGTTCTCCTTTAGACAGCAGAAGTTTACTAATAAGTAATTAAGGGCTAGCAATGGTTACAAGCAATTCTTATTTTAACTTTCTGTGTTCTTTGTTTTCCACAGGGAGCACATGTTATCATATAAACTCTCCTTGAAGATCTCATTCTCTCCTATGGCTTCAATCACTATGTGAATGCTAATATCTCTCAACTCAAAATTTCCAGCCTTTCTATACATCATGTCCTATGAGACACATCCTGTAAGTAAAGATACTTTGATACAGAGATCTTGGTTGATTAAAGGCCTTGCAATAATTACTTCCTCTACTGTGGTATTCGTCCTAGCTAGTATTCTATAAGATACATCTACTTAGATGTTAGTCAAGTACTTCAGGTGAAATCTGCCCCAAATCTAAACTTATAATTTTATCTTCACTCTCCTGAGCCTCCTCTTTTCTTTCCACGTAGGGGAATACAACCACCGTACTCCCAGTCATTCATTCCAGAAAGCCATGAGTCAGCCTTCATTACCTACATCTCTCTCAGATATTCAGTCTTTTGTTGATATATAGCATCTGTCTCTATGCTTAGTAATTTATCACCAAATTAACGCTTCCTAATTAGTGACCCCAAAACTTAATGATGTCCAACAAAATACACACACACACACACACACACACACACACACACACACACACATATTCTTATAATCACAGGTCTGTGAAGTTTTTGGATAACTCTACTTTAGGCCGTGGGTCTGCAGATTTGGTATAGGTCCACCCAATATGTGTTCATTCTGCAGCCCAGGCTGAAGTGACAGTAACTTCCTAAGAATTAGTTTTTCTCATGGCAGATCACTGGAGCACAAGAGAGCCAAGTCAAATAATGCAAACACTTGCTGAGGCTCTGCTCACATCATATCCACTAACATTATATTGTCCAAAGCAAGTTGCTTGTCAAGCCTAATGTGAAAGTGGCATGGCAATACATGTTTTCCAACAGGAACCCAAAGGATGAGTATATATATGTAATGTTATTTCAGGTAACTGAAGAATTAAGACCAATTATCCAACCTACAACAACCCGATAATATTATTCAAATTCATTCCATCCTTGATATTCCACATTGTAATCCTTTAATTTGTCTCTTAATGTCTCCCCTCATTAGTAAATAACCTCAGCTATTACCTGTGATCCTGTTCTTGCCCTGATCCAATGCATTCTTCACACATACAGTGGAGTCATCTTTATACAATACAAGTTGGATTGTTACTTTCATGCTGAAAGTCACTAACTGTGAATTACAATACATATGGTTCTTTATTGGTTATATAAGACCACTTATGCCCCAGCTTCAGCCTGATTTCCACAATTCTTAACCCACACATCATCTGGTCATAATGAAATACTTGCCATTCACTAAACAAATGTAAGAGAATTCTGTACTTTGGAGATCATATTGCTGATGCCTAAAATGTCTGAAATACAGTTGATGTTAAAAATAAATGTTTGGTAAAATAATAATTGTAAAAGATCTTAGTCCTGGCAATATTTATTTGTAGCTTACTAGACTTTGCTTGCCTAATAAATTAATTTAGGTAACAAATTGTTTGAACAGCTTTTTCTAAAACAAAATATCATTTTTCTTATGTGGTCTTTGCTGTCTGTATGTCTCAACTTTTCTCATGTAGGTTTTTATAATATCTTGTATAATCTATACTCAGGTTATTATTCTGAAAATCTCAACTCAGATGACCTGTTAAATTAGAACAAAATCAAAGAAAATGAAAATGGGTGTTTCTACCATCACATAATAAGAAATATATTTATTTTATGGAAGAAAAAGATTTTAAAAACCCCAAAACAATTTTGAGAGCCAACTAGACATTAGGGAATTTATAGAGCTGGACATAACCCAGTACAATATATCAGTATCTCTGTGGCTGTGGCTCAGCATGGTAGAGTAGCAAGAACATTAGTTTTGAAGACAGTCTGGGCTCTGCATACCAGCTTCAACATTTTCATTTATTTAGTAAATAGTTCGAAGGTACCTACCACATGCCAGTCAAGATACTAGTGAATATCAAGATGAACAAAATATATATATTCTTACAGTACAATGGGAAAGTTTAGTATGGTAGAAATTATTTGCCAATTTTATTTTCTCTACTTTGTGTGAATAAAAAAAAATCTCACTTCTCTTCCCCCTTTAAAGCTAAATTTTGCCACGTGACTTGCTTTGTTCAAATGAAATATGGCTGTGTGTACTTCCATGAGGAAGCATTTAATTGTCAGTGCTCAACTCTTCAGTCCCAACTCCTCCCACTGCAGCAATCACAGAAACATGTTGAGATAGCAGTACCATAAACTATTGCAACTACTGTCAGCATAGATCCCTGAGTAACTACCATGATCAGGACCTTCCTGCTGATCTGCTTTGAATATATAGTATGAGAAAAAAAATGTGTTTTAAGCCCCTATATTTAGGAGATGTTTGTTATAACATTGTAAGCTATACTAATCTAACAGATACAATAGGAATAGAATAAGTAATGACAAGTAGATGCTTATAATCAAAGGAGCGCACAGGGTGCCATTGAAGTTAATAACAGAAGGAATAATCATTGTATGGTGGTTAAATATGACTTTCCTGAGGAAACAATATTAAATTGTGAGATAAATGATATAATAGTCAACCAAATAAAGAATGTTAAATGGACAAGTGCTGCCTGTCTTCTAAAGCTGAAGATTAAAATGATCTAACATATTAACTATGTCCTGCTGGGCAATGGTCCTATAGTAGTCTTAACAAATACTAGTTTCTTTTTCTCATAATCTCCTAATTAGTTCCTGCCAAAATAATTCTTTATTATTTACTAGACATGTTCTAGACTTCTGCCCATCCTTCTCAACCTCTTCCAGTAGCCACCTTTGCCTTGTATCAGAAAATAATGCTGTATCCTTTAATTACCTACATGAAAACAATCCACTTCTACCGATAGTTGAAAACTGGCCTTAATTAATCTTATACTGCTCCTTTTTAGACCTCTTTGGCAGACTATCAGTCTCCTCTAATCACTACAAGCACTTTAAACACAATATGTCAAAACAGAACTTATGGGCTTTCCCCAAAACCAGAGTCTCCTTCTGGCCTCATTTCAGTAAATGGCCCTACTATTTACCCTGTTGCTAATGTCAGAAACCTAGGCATCATTCCTCTTCCTCATTACCCTCCCAAACTATAACCAATAATTAAGGCCTGTTGATTTTATTGTTAAATATTAGTCTAAATCTTAATTCTCTTAATTTTCACTAAACTGTCCTCACCATCATCTCTCTTGGATTTCTTCATTGGTCTCATAACTACTGATTTCTCCCCATTTGCCTTTATGCACCCTTTCTAATCCTTTCTTTCTCAAGCTTTAAGACCTACATTATAGCACTACCTTTGTGCTTCAGTTTTAAGCTTCACTTTCATGAACTTTAAACAGTGGTTTAGATTGTCTTTGAGATATTTCCTAATTACTCCATTCTGATTTTGTGCTTTAGAACTTTGTGTTCTGGGGGATACTATTGATATCCAGAATTCTACTTAGAGAATTTTGAAATCCAGAAGTAAATTGAATGTCCGGAGGATATGATTAGAAAAGTAAAGAATCGGCCTCGTTTCTTGATGTAACACAGCCAGGTGGCAGTATTGCTTCTTGGAAGATAGTCATTAGAGCTCAGCAGGTTTGGAACTGAGATAAGGGCTTGCTTGATCTTTGGCATTTATTTTATTATTCTGTTAAATTCAGTCTAACTGTGCCTTATTTCTCCTCAGTCATGACACTGGAGCAGCAACATAAGCCTGATTCCTTACTTTTTTTTCAAGTATCTTTATTTTTTAACACACTTCTGATTCCCTGGATGAAAAATATTTGCCTGAAAGATTATATAAGGAAGAATTAAAATACAGTTCCTGGCTGTCTTTCCTATGGAAAGACTCATCATCAGGGAAACAATTGTAGTGTCATTGCAACAGATTCTATGAAAACTGATGTGAAATCTACAGAAAAAAAAACTTTAAAGCAGTTTAGTCCAATTCACATGACTTCAGGGTAATTAGTGAAATCCAGATTAATCAGAAACTGGCTAGGCAGCAGGGTGATTTGACTAACAGCCTGGGAAGGTACAAAATAACTGGGTAATGAAGTGGATCCAACTATAATGTGCAAGATTGCTCCTGGGATTGTACAGAAATCCATTATTTAGACAGATGCTGTATCTTGTGGACAAGAGATCTTTAAAACTAGAAATATTATATCTTTCCCATATGATTCTGCTTCATGCCCCCATAGACCAAGAATTGAAGGGCAGCATTAGAGAGGGGAATATTTTAGGAAACTCTTTCCAGTTCCAATCTGATATCTGTCATCAAAAGGTGAAAGATGTGTTCTGTGTTACTCTAGGGCTTTTATCACATATCATCTAATCTGACCCTCACAAAAAATAAACCCTGTCTCAAGCAGGAAGAACATTTATCTCTACCATTTTTTCAATGGTGATTAACTTGAAGCTCCAAAATGTGAAATGTTAGATTTGAATGTAGTTACTAACAGCACACAGAGACAAGTTTTCTTTCATTAGTGATGCCTATGGCAGTTGCCAGGTATCCATACACAGGCTGAAGCTGAAAAATCCTCTCTTTAATTTTGCTCAGGCAGAGTAGAAAACTCCATGCACACATTATTGGACAAAACATCAGCTTCACGGATGACCTGAGCACATTTTTGTCCAGGTGAAGTTCTCAGAGATAAATGCAAACAGCATCCACTGCTTATTGAAAATGAAAAGTTTCACTCTAACAAGAAGAGTTAGCCTTAGGCATGAGGGAAATAGGTGTCTGCTTTTGTGGCAAGATTCAGGAAGCATCAGAATGACTTTTTGCTCTACCCTGATAGAAATCCAAATAGATCTTTGTCTCTGCTATTGCTATTCTTTAAGGTGAGAGCATATCCAGGGCCAGAGATAGACATTATCCTTATAGCACTGTATGGGGATGCTAGACCAAATGAATGGCTGGGACATTTGGAAAAAGGAGAGGCAAAGAGACAGAAAACAAATTTCTAGACTTCGAGCCTTGAAACATAAGCAGAGTCTAGTTTAACCTCCCTACAAGGATTTAACAAGAAGGAAAACAACAACAATAATAATAATAATTAAAATAATCCCTTAAAGTTGCAAGGCACTATGCTGGTGACAGGAAGGATAGAAATAAGTAAAACATTGTCTTGCCCTCAAATAGTTTACAGTTTACCTTGAGAGATAACATGTGTACATAAAAACTACACCTAACTATCCAAGGCAGTTCGCTACAAGTATGAAATGACTAATCTCAGAGCAGAGATGTGTTGAGCCCAGGAGTACAAGAGAATGCTTTTTGCCTATTTTTCCTTAATGTTTATTTTGTGATATAGGAGCATGTGGGAATTTTTCTGTGATTAGAATTTAATGGTTCAGAAGAGGTTAGAGAGATAAAAGTTGAAAGACACTTTTTATTTTTAAAACTGAAATAAAGATATAAAGATAATTTGACTCCCCTCTCATTCCTCTAAACCTAACTGTAAATCACATAAATCAATCAGCAAGAATTGCTTGAATGCCAGTCATGGGTAAGATGCCCTATATTTGTGTAACATTTAAGAAATTACAAAAATACATGCATGTTTATGTTTTCCATGCATCCTCATAATTTCTCTGTAAAATTAAGTGGGGCAGATGTTACTATGGTAACTTATGGTTGAGATCCCTGAATACAATGTCAAAGTCAAAAAACCAGCTTGACCACACTGATGCTCGGTGGATAGTTCTGCCTTGCTCCAGTAGGGATGGAGACATAAGTCATACACATGGGAAAAAATAAAGCAATTAGGAGATAGTAAAATTAAAAGGCAATTGACTATGAATCAGAAGACTTTAGTTTGTGACCTGATGTTGCTGTTTATACCAAGTGAACTTAGAGAAATTATTCGACTCCTTGGAATCCTATTTTTTCATCCATAAAACTAGGCAATAGCTTGTTTCAAGACATTGCTCAGAAGTTCAAACCAAATGTCATATGTAGATAGGCTTTAGAAACAGTAAAGTTGTACATGCATGTGTGCATTTAAAGAGAAAAAGGAATGAAAATATATAAAGGAAATGCTAAATGAATGGTAAAATAATAATAATAAACATGCATTGATTATTTACTATTTCCAAAAGCTGTGATAAATTATATGTATGTATCACTATATGTATACTTTTAGAAATTTTATATACTTTTATATGTAAATACATAAATGCATATATTTTTGTAATGCATATATTTATATTTTATGTATAAAATATATAACTTTTATATATTTTATACATAAAATATATTTATTATGCATATTATATATAAATATATACAATTTTAGTTAATCTTCACAAGAACTTTTGAAGTAGGCATTATTATTCCTTTTTTCAGATAGGGAAAACTTTTTACAAAGGTTTAAAGAGGTTTAATTGGTTGTCCAAGTTTACATACCAGTAAATAGCAGGGTCTGTATTCAGACTGAGACATCTTTACTTGCAAGTCTTTATGCTTTCTCATGCATCTTTACCTCCCTTTAAAACATACTATAATTATTATAATAATTTTGGGGAAACTAGAAGTACTTGCAGGCAATCAGAAGCCTACATTCCAATCCCAGCTCTATTATGAAACCACTTATCCAGTTAACTTACTTTGTTTAATCACTTAGATGTTCTGTTTTCAGGTCAGTAAATTGAGAAGGTTGATCTAGGTAATCTCTAAGATCTCTTCTAGCTCTCAAACGACCACTTGTCTTGTTTTCCCTAGGATTGTCCCAGTTTTATCACTGAAAGTCCCACATCCCAGGAAATCTCTCACTCCTGGAGTTTCTGCTAACATTCTATGATTCCATGTTAGGGGAAAGTTTTATGCAAGATGTCAAGAGTGAGCTAAACCCTGATGTATTTAAATAGGCAGAAAATGAAGGATTCCCATCAAAATAGATGTAAGACTAGCAACATACAGAGATAGTGATTAGCAAGCCACACAGACAAAAGGATGTAAGAGATAACATGGGAAACAAAGACAGCATAAGGCCATGTTATGGGGAATTAAACATCAGAATTTAGACTCTATGTGCATCTCAATGAAGAGCCTTTATAGATCTAGGGATTCTTTGTAAGAAGAGTAATGATAATAGCTAATTCTTGTTGAGTGCTTACTGTATATCAGGCACTATGCTAAATACTTAACATGTATTATCACTTCTAATTCCCCCTATAAGCCTACAAAGCAGTACAATTATTAACCCCATTTCAATGATGAAAAAGGTAGGGATTATAGAGGTTAAGGGAACTGCTAAAGGTTACACAGCTAGAGTGTAGCAGGACTGGGATTTGGACTGTCCATTTCTGGTCAAGTTACGCTCCACTCTCATCTAATACTTGCATTTTTTCTGTTTTCCTTGCTCAAATAATACTTCACTTTTTGTTAAACATATTTATTTCTAAAAGGGTGACTTAAAGTAAAGTAATTTTTATTATTCCTTGAGCCAATCACAGTGCTATAGCAATTGATGGCAACATGAATTAGAGTTTTGAGTTGATATGGAAATTGGCAATCTCATTCAGGTGGACCTGCCCCTCATCACCTTCTGGAAGAGTTACCACCATCCACTGTCTACCATTTGCAAATGACTGTACCCAATTATGTTCTCTCCAATTTTCCCAACTTCTCTATATAAAACCAAAAAAGAGATGATTCGCTTGGTTTAAGAACTGTGTAAACATTTAGGATATCATTTAATGTTTCTCTATCTTTGGCCTAAGGAGTAAAGGATAGAGAGACTAATGTATCTCCTCCTGGGTATTAATGATAACTTATAAAATCTGGAAGATAACTGGGTTTAGGGAATATAATTAAGTTATAAAATAGGGCAGAGTCCAAAAGAATATAATTTAATTTTGATATTAATTTAGTTCCAGTCAAGATAGTAGAGTGGGTAAACACTGTGCTTGCCTCCTGTCACTACCACATCAAAATTACAACTAAACCACAGAATAACCATCATTGAAAGTCACCTGAAGTCTAACTGAACAGAAGTCCTATAGCTGGGGACACACAGAAGAGGCCACCTTGAGAATGGTAGGAGGGGCAGAGACATGAAATGGGCTTGTCCCACATCCGTATCTGGCAGCTGAGAATCAGGAGAAATATCTTGGCTATGGAGGTCTTCAAGGAAGCATGAGGGGTCCCAAACCCACACTGGGTTCCCCTGTTTAGGGTTCCGGTGCCAGGAAGAGAAGTCCTCACAACTTCTGGCTGTGAAAACCAGCAGAGATTGTGACTGAGTGAGACTTAAGGCCTCTGGAATCATAGACATTCCTCTTAATGGGCCCATGCTCAGACTTACTTTCTGACAGACTCACTCACTCTGAGCTCCAGTGCTGGGGCAGCAGCTCGGGAAGTGGCAGGAACATACAGGGAGAAACTGAGTTGTCTGGCTTCAGGATGAGGGCTGGATGGGCAGGTTTATCCCAGACAGAAGTGCTAGCAGAGGGCACTGTTCCTTTGTTGAGCCCTAGCCTTCCCAGCTTGCAGACCCAGGCAGCCACCATATCTGGCTCTATCAACCTGGCTAATACTGGTCGCTTTGCCCAGGTGATTCTCTGAGACCCTGCCCCTCCCAATGTGTGGGCCCACAGAAGCCGCTTCCAGTGGCTTTTCCATACAAATGGCCTATCTTGGCTCATGCTGTGGACTTTCCTAAAATCTCTTAAAGGTTCACAAAGTCTAAACAAGCAGCATCTGGCCTCAGCGTGCCAGTACCTCTTGCTGAGCAGCCCCAAGCCTGGCACTAGTGGCAGCTGACCTTGGTTTGCAGCTCGGCCTCTTCAGGCATATCTAAGCCCATTGTGGGTGGCAGCCATCTGCGGATTGCTTGGTGACTCATGCAAGGTAGCCTCAAGCAGGGCACAGGCTGCAGGTGAGGTGGACCTGTGGCAGAGCCCCTCCCAGGAAGCCCTGGCCTGCATGGGCAGTGGCCAGCTTTGGTCTGAGCCAGAGCATCATCCGGTGTCACATCTGAGGATGACACACCCAAAGGGCAGACAGGGCAGGCACCAGAGCCCTGCTAAAGCAAATACTGCTCTGTAGGATCAGCCCCTGCATGACAACTCCCCTACTGGTCACAGCTAGTCTTCACAACCAATCAGCCCAAAGGTCAATCCCTCCCAATGATGTGTAAACAGCAACCAAGGCTCAATTACAATAGGAGGGCACATACAACCCATATAAGGGACATACCTGGAGCACCCAGCTCAGGTGACCAGGGAAGACTGTGCCACTGGGACCTACAGCGCACCTACTACATAAGGCCACTCTACTAAGACCGGGAAATATAGCAACCCTACCTAATACATAGAAACAGACACAGGAAGGCAGGAAAAATGGGAGACACACATATCCCAAATGAAAGAACAGAACAAAGCTCCAGAAAAAGAACTGAACAAAAGGGAGACAAGCAATCTACTAGATGCAGAGTTCAAAACTCTGGTTATAAAGAAGCTCAGTGAACTTAGGAGGAGAGTAGAGAAACTCAGTGAGAACTTTAAAAAGAGATAGAAAACATAAAAGTGGAGATAGAAAACATAAAAAAGAACCAGTCAGAAATGAAGAATACCTTAGGAGGAATTAACAGTAGAGTAGATGAAGTGGAGGATCGAATCAGGGATTTAGAAGATAAAGTAGCAGAAAACACCCAATCAGAACAGCAATAAGCAAAAAGAATCCAAAAAACAATGAGAATGATTTAAGGGGCCTCTGAGACAACATCAAGTGGAACAACATTCACATCATAGGAATACCAGAAGAAGAAAAGAGAGAACAAGGAATTGGAAACTTATTTCAAGAAATAATGACTGAAAACTTCCCTAACCTGGTGAAGGAAATAGACAGACAAGCCCAGGAAGTGTAGAGAGTCCCAAAGTAGATAAATCCAAAGAGGCCCACATGAAAACATATCGTAATTAAAATGCCAAAGGTTAAAGACAAAGAGAGAATCTTAAAAGCAGTTAGTTATCTACAAGGGAGCTTCCATAAGAATGTCAGCTGATTTCTCAACAGAAGCTTTGCAGGCCAGAAAGAATTGGCAGGAAATATTCAAAGCAATGAATAGCAAGTACCTATAACCAAGATTACTCTGCCAGCAAGCTATAATTTAGAATTGAAAAACAGGTAAAAAGCTTCCCATACAAGAAAAAGCTAAAGGAGTTCATCACCACCAAGCCAGTACTATAGGAAATGTTGGAGGGTCTTCTTTAAGAAGAAGAAAAAAAGATTATAAATATAAATAGCAAAATGGTAATAATTTACATATCTATCAACAATTACTTTAAATGTAAATAGATTAAATACTCCAATCAGAATATAGAGTGGCTAAATGGATAAGAAAACTAGTCCCTTACATATACTGCCTACAAGAGACTCACTTCAGATCAAAAGACACACAGACTGAAAGTAAAGTGATGAAATAAGATGTTTCATGAAAATGGAAACAAACAAACAAAAAGCTGAAGTAGCAATATTTATACCAAACAAAATAGTCTGTAAAACAAAAGCTACAACAAGAGACAAAGAAGGACCCAGTCATCCTGCTTCTGGGTATATGTCTGAAGAAATCCAAAACACTACTTGGAAGGAACATGTGAATCCATATGTTTATTGCAGCATTATTTACAGTAGCCAAGATATGGAGGCAACCTGGGTGTCCATCGATAGATAAATGGATAAAGAAGAGGTTATTATATCTATATCTATATCTATATCTATATCTATATCTATATCTATATCTATATCTATATCTATATATACATCTACATCTACATCTACATCTACATATACATATACATATACATATATTGCTATATATATATACACACAATGGAATATTACTCAACCATTAAAAGAATGAAATCTTGCAATCTGTATCACTATGGATGGACCTAGAAGATATTGTGCTGAGTGGAGTAAGTCAGACAGAGAAAGACAAAGTCATATGTGGAATCTAGAGAACAGGACAAATAAACAACAGAAACAAGCTCATATATACAGAGAGCATTTTGATGGTTGTCTGAGGGGTGGGAGAATGAGTTAAGAGGGGAGGGTATTAAGAGGTACAAATTGGTAGTCACAAAATAACCATGGGGATGTAGAGTATAGCATGGAGAATATAGTCAGTAGTATTAAAATAACTATATATGGTGTCAGATGGGTACTGGATTTATCTGGGTGATTACCTCATTAGTTACATAAATGGTTAATCACTGTTTCACACCTGAAACTAATATAATACTGTATATCAACTATAGTTGAAAAAATAAAAATATAAAAATATAAAAAATATATTAATTTAAACATGTATCTTCCTGGAAAAGGGACTATGTATTACATTACAGATACCTCTGTTGCAGTGCCATTTCAAAGAAGAAAAAGAAAGTATAAAAGGATGCCTTTAGGAAAGTACGTTTACTTTCATGATGTAATGTGTGAAGGGAAAAATTACTAAATATGTAATAAACATAATGAGTTTTAACAAATTACCTTTTTACAATAAATGAACTGGTATTTTTTCCCTTTTATGACATTAGCTTAGTGAAATTAGATATTTAAAAGTAGGCTATACTTTTTATTTTGTAACCCTTTAAAAAAGTTAATATGTATTTATTCTTGATTTTTCTCTCTATTAGTCAGTCATGGAGAGATGATAGTGTAAAGTAATTGATGGTTTAAAGCCATTCTGTTCTACATTTAAGTGTATCTGATAGTAAAAGAAGGAAAAATAACCACATTAGAGTAATTTACAAAAAAAAAATCTTGCCCTTATGACAAGCAGTATTATAGAAACCACTGTAGAAATGAAATAAGGTGCTTTAGTAACTGAATTCCACTCTAACAGTTGCACCAAGTTCACATAGAAATATTGAAGTAATGGAATTAATTTTAGCCATTTATGCTTAAGATGATTATAATTAAAAGTATATTTTATCTTTGAGATGAGGCTCTAGCTTTTAATCTTATTTAGAATTTTAAATTTATCTTAAGAGTATTAGCTTAAAAAAAACTAGCTTCTATCACCAAAATATGTTAGGTAAAAAAATAGTAAAACCAAGTGTGTCAACCCTGAACTTCAGTGTGTATATTCTTTGAGATTTCTCTGAGATTTTTAGTCCCTAAGTCCTATTGACACTGTCTGAGTCTCTCTGTCCAGCACCTCCCTTGGCTTCTAGCCAGTGTCAGCTTGGTTCCTGCTTGGATTGCTATACAAGAGGATTTAGCTTTTGAACCTCAACATGATATCCTCGCCTTTAGAATATTCCTGCTCTCACTTTCTGAGATCTCTGGCCACATAGCCCCCTCATCTCCCCTTTTCATTCTTCCCCCGTAGATTCTGCCTAATCTCAACTGCTTTTATCAGCCTTCAATTTTGGAATTTATGAATTGTATTTGTTTCCTGGTATTGCCACAAATCTTTCTATTGTTTTGTGAGATGTCAAGGTGAAAAAAATAGAATATGGTAAACTATGGTACTGTGGTTTTTCTACTGAAAGTACCTATTTGGTCATTTAGTGTAGGATGTGATTGAATATGTTGATTATCATGGAGAAATTATTAACCAAAAAAATAATGTAATAATGTAATCAAATTATATCCCTACAAAAACTGGTATGTTTTGAAATAATATTGTATTTCCAATAAGAAGTGGGTTAACTGGAAACAAATGTTGAGAAAACACCTTGTTTACTGAGACAGATATTTATAATTAAACAACATGTATAGGCAGTTTCTTGAATAAGTTGGGTTCAGTGGGGTGAAGTTATGAAATAACTTCATTTTTTCCCATCTAAGTGTCTTTAAAATATCCTATATCATATCTTTCTTGCTTGGACCTCAGAGCTTTTCCCACAAGAGCATATTACAAAGCTTTTTCAGTTACTCTTAGTTATAAACAGTCTCAATTTCAGGCATTAAAATCTAAATCTGAGCCTTTAGCTCAGTTTGTAGGTTCTCCTTGTTCTCTGGCTTTGGCTGAAATGAAGAGGAGGAGGCCGAGATGGAAGCGGAGGACAAAGCAGCAGCACCAGAACTGCTAGCAGCAGCACTTGATGCTTAGGCTTGAAACTGGCACACTGCCACTGCATTCTCTAAGCCAAAGCAAGCCATAAGTCCAGCCTGTATTCAAAGGCTAGGGAAATAAATATTCTCTATTACTGCAACATTAAATTGGAAATGGCTTAAATACTTGAAGGATAAGGAATTGGAGACATTATTGCAATCAATCTACCACAGTTGTTTTTTGTTGCTTTGGAGACAACTCCCCCAAACCCAGCACAATATTTCTTAGCATGGGGGATGTCCCTTCCAGCTTGCCGCTCTCTCCTTAGCTCCTGCTTCATACTTTCACTTAACCACAGCAGCCAGATCTTCAAGAAGGGGGCCTTTCAGAATATCTCAAGTCCAACTCCCTTTTGCACATCCCTTCTGGTCCAAAGGACACTTTCATTTTTGCTTCACCATCTGTGGAAGTATTGCTTTACCACTGAAGCCCTCTCTCCCCAACTAGAAACAGATACTATCAGTCTCTTATTTCTAAACTTTTTCAGATAAAAGTTGTTCTAACTCCAGAGAACACATTTCAAGCTTCTCTGAGTGGTCTCTAACAACCCTCCCTCTTCCTTGGCTTGAGATGTTGAGATGAAAATAAAAGAATACCAGTGAGGTAAGAGAAATGTTTAGCACTCCATCAACTCTCTCCAAAGAAATCACCAGTAATAATTATTCTCTCTTGTCACTCTTACTTCTTATTTGCCCTTGAGGAAGATCAGCTAAGGGACCATTAGACCTTTTTTTCCCTCCCAATTCCCCAGTAAGTCCAAATAGAGGGTCTGTTTGTAGATGCAAAGTTTTACGGCAGGAAATCCCCATCTGATAATTCTATGTTAAAATTTAAATTAGATTATTAATTTAATTGTGAAAATTTAGAAATTGAATGATTTGAATTGTAAAAGATCTGAATATGCTTCAGGGACCTGGAGATCTTTGATTTATAAGAAAGAATTGAGGAGTATGTAAAATTTGTCTTCTGGAATTTGAATAGCTGTCAAATCAGATGAGAGATGTAAATACATGTCTTATTCATCTTTATATGCCAGCACTTACCTTGGTCTCTGGCAGAACTACTCTATGATATTCATTAATTAAATTGATTTGAATTAAAATATTTCTTTGAAGCTTCTGAGAGAAAAACTTGGATCAAAACATAAGATTCACAGGGAAGTAAATTCTAGTCAAATGGAAGGCAAAGCTTCCCATGAATTATAGCTGTGCAAAATAGGCTTCCTAAAGATGCAGTGAGATACTACACTTGTTCAAGCAAAAGGTGTCTGGCCATTTGCGAATGATACTGTGAAAATAATTCTTACACTGAATGGGAATAGGGAGTAAATCATAAATGTTTCTTCTCTGCTAGTTCTAAGATGCTGTAGTTATTTCACATGCACTCTAGTTATATTTTTAAATATAAATAAGTTTGATTGGTTGGCAGGTTGTCATAAGCATAGATCACATATATTATGTGAAGTTAAAATTGTATCTGTAATTTTCCATGTGCAATTTCTAAAATTTTGATCATATATACTCAGTCATGGAAACCTACTCATTTTCCTCATTTTCTCATAACTATGAGGTAAGTAGATATCTCAAACAGTGGTAGTATATATATCTTTAAATATTTTGAAATAAGTCACTCTGTGAATGTTTGTCTCATGTCCACTACCTATTGGTGTATCAAAATGGTAAAAGTTGTCTCGTGGGCTATTGCATTTTGTAAGTTTCTGCCAGATTAGTATAATCTTTTCATTTCCTTTTGTACTGATTTAATTTTTTGTCACCATTTTCACTTTTGAGGATTCAAATACTTCATGCGTTACCTCAAAGACCACAAGACAAAGCACATTTTATTATTTATGTTTAGCAAGTACTGCATCAAAATTTACACAAATTTAATATCAAACTTTAGCTAATGTTTGTTTGTATCTAAAAGTAGATACATCAAATAAGTTCCAGGAAAATGTAATAATTGGCTATAGTACTTAAGATAATATATTAAATTGCATGAGGATTAAATGTGCCTTTAGTGTGCTCCAGAAAACTCTCCTTTTCAATAATAATCAAAATTTACAAATGGTGTGTGTGGAATTCTAAATGCAAGTAACACTCAAAATGATTACTAGGATTTTAGTATGTATTCCTTTCCTTCCCATATTCCCATATGCTGCAAAATCTCCAAGGCCTCTACCAAGATCTACTTTTAATGGAAAAAGGCCATCCCTGATGGATCCAGTTCTTATATATGAAAACCCTGCTCCAATATCTACTGTTTTGATAGTTTCCACACAGCTAGCAATCATAATTAAATTAATTATTAGTAAATAACACCCTGTACTCTAGCTAAGCTATATAGCGTATTGTGTTATTCTCTGATTGTTTTATGTAGCTCATCATTGCATGAGGGTGGGATCATGTAGGTAAGATTAATGTATCACCTGAGAATTTAGGTATATAAAAAAATCTAGTGTTCTGCCTCAGCATGCATCATTTAAGCATGTTTTAAGAGTTGGTAATAAAACAGGAAAACATTTTATTTCTCTGAGCATTCAAAGAGCTAGGAACCATTTCCAGGCAGAGATTTGATCTAGGGATCCATTGAGACAAGTGCCATTGCTGAATTGTATGATCATTTATCTTTGTAGAGTTTTGCTTCTCATGTCTCCCAAACAGCAGCTCTCATAATAGAGCAGGTATCTCAGAGATTGAATGAAGTGGAAACTTCTCCCTCGTAACAGCATTCTGTGTATTTATTCTTCAGGTTACTTCTTGTCCCCCAAGATTCTGCCATCTTAGTGCTCACGGTTGTCACTCATATATTTCCCATATGCTTGTCTATATTGATTGTGGTCTATTGATTATCAGTATTTGTGGGACTCTTTCTTCTTATTTTTTTCATTTCTAGACATCTTTTTTTCTTTAGTGCTTTTTGCCTATCTTTATTTTCACAGAGGTTACTTTGAACTCATAGTTTATTGGATTTTCTTTTCATATGTCTTTCAAATTGTTTTTCTTTAGGCTTCACAGAAGTCTTACACAAAGGCCAGTCATTATACTTCTTAAACTTTGTCAACATTTGAATAAATAAACAAACATCCAAGAACCCGCATGAATTGTTTGATTAAGCTAATATATAAAACTGTATTGGATTCATATGAATAGCCACCACCTATCAGTCCTGGGTTAGTGGAAATATTTATAACTAAAAGATCAATGTTTTATGTGATCATTTAGTGAGGCTTAGCTGCTGGAGTGTGCCCATGAAAAGCAGCCCCAGCTTTACCTTGAGGAAAGACTCCAGAGTGTTTTATATAGATGTGCCAAAATCGTTCTTTTGAAGTAGTAATGTTTTCTGCATATTTTTCTCTTTTCTCATTTCAAACAGTTGGCCAGGTTTTGTAATTTGCCTCGTGGATTTTTACAGAACATATAGAGTTAAGATGGCTAAAGTCATTGGCTCTCCCTGCCCTTTGTGAAACCTCAGCCCATTAAATGATCATTTTGCTTGTCCCACAACTCACATGAGGGGAGAGAGAAAGAGAGATGGCTTTTGAAGAGGGAGGGAAGGAAAAAGAGGAAGTTTGAGATTGGGGCTGAGGTTGGAAAGAGACCAGAAGTAGAGAGTCCTGGTGAGGTTGAGGACCTACAAATAATTCAGAAGCAGTCCTCTAAGGATATGACAGCCCACAGAAGGATGGCTTATGATGGGCTAAAGGAGTCTAGGTCTCATGCACAGGAGCTCTCAAACTCACCAAATGAGTCACAAACATGTCTGGCAAGCAGAAGAACTGCCAGACCTGAAGAGAATGTCTTAATAACAGCTAAAACTGCATTCCCCAGCAGCCTGGTGGGGTGGAGTTAGGATATGGATTCAAGTTTAATGTTACTTAAGTAAAATAACAAATGAATAGTTTTTATGTATCTAAGCTTTTTGGAAAAGATCCCTACCTACTACACCTGGAGGCTAATCTGAAACTACTAAGAATCTGCATGTTGCACATATCTGCATCTTGGACTGATTATAATCTCCATCTTCCAAAATGGTTTCCAAGACAACTATGATCATCTGCATCAAGCTAACAGAATGAAAAAAAACATGGAGGACATCAATGATACAGATTGCATGCGTCAGCTTTGAAGTGGCACGTATCACTTTGGTTTACATCTCATTGGAGGTAAAAGGTTATACTCAGTGGTCTATTCTGGCTGTGTGCCCGGGAAGAAGAAGACCCCAGTTTGTGAACAGATAACCAGCCTCTTCCAGTGTTTATCTTTCTGGTTACTAAATATTTATGTTGTCCTTCCTCCCACATATGGAACACATTAACCATACCCTCAAGCAAGATAACTCAAAGTGTAATCCAGTCACTGCATCCAGTGGAACATCCAGGATCTCTGGGTGATCTGTGCTCTTTTCTGTAAGATCCAGATGTTCCTTTTTGTGGACTGAGATATACATTGGATAGGCAATGATAAATCAGAGGTACAATAAATGCCATAAAAACTTTCATTCAGAACAAAGAAGAATGGAAAATAACCAGCAATTACTGATCTATAGAAATTACAAAATCCTGCTGGAGTACAATACATTTCTTGTCTTTATAAAAAAGAGTGAGAAATTGCAGATATTTGAAGAGTATTGTGGTGTGGAATCTCTATATTTTTATGACTTTTTCAAACTTCCACAATTGTCCCATTCACATGTAGGTCAGCACACCATTTTGTAGCATTTTTCTAGGGATTTGGCAAGAATGTAGATGAAGCTGGACTTGGGTACATGGTTTTCAGCCTATTCTTATATTTCAAGCATAGCAGAGAAATAACAGAGGGGCATTAGGACCACAAATAGATCAGAGATCACCATTAGACCCAGAATTGAGGGTCAACACTGGGAAAGGGGAAGTCTGAAGAATGATTAGAATTAAATATTTCACTGGCTCTGTAGGCTTAGCACTTAAGGGTCAGTTTTAATTTGAATCAAACAAATAAACAACTGGATATTTCTTGAACAACTACATTTTAGGTTGAGATTCATTCCTGCTACATAGGTAAGATCGTCCTCTAAGTACAAAGATACATTATTCTAGGACAGCAAACAATGGAATGTATTATAATATTTTTTAAATGTTCAATTTAGAGGAAATATGATTAGCAACAAAAAATTTAAAGAAAGGAGAAGAAAAAAAAGAAAATGTTTGCACCATAGATGCAGTAATATCTGGGAAAACAAAAGCCCACTTGTGCCAACATGATCTCCCTAGTAGTGAGGAGATGAATTCCTGGTAACATTAAACATTTCAAACATTTTTATTCTTCTTTTCTGACTTCATGGTTAGCATTAGACATTCTGATATTTTGGCATCTAACATAGCACGTCTATGGGGTTAAAAAAAGGTATGTCAAGTTGGCTTCAGTATGTGATCTGCTTGACAATTTTATTTCTAATTATAAATCAGCTTTCTAATTTTATGTGATGGCTCTGTGAGCTCTGAATACAACCAGCTCTTACACACTGTGGTGACTTAAACATTGACACAAGTGCTTTGACTTTCTTCTCATTGAGAAATAGGGCCTACTTTTGTCACTGCCTTGACAAACAGAACACAGTAGAAGTGACTCTGGTGGCTAAGAAAAGCATTCTGCCTATTTCACCTAGGATAGTAACCTTTGGATTCCTGAACACCAGATAAGCCTGACTATGCTGAGGCTACCAGTTTGGAGAGACCACATGAACAAAGCCTGAGATGATATGGAAAGAGTGAAATATCTCCTTCTACTCCAAATGGCACCCCCGTTCCTACTTTAGCTACTAACTGCAACCACATTAGAGACCCTAAGATGAAACCACCCATCTGAGCTGTTTCCCAATTCCCAGTGCACAGGAACTGTGAGATATAATAAATGACTATTTTTGGTTGAAGGCACTAAGTTTTGGGGTGATTTTTAGGCAGGGATAGATAACTAGAAGAGAAACCAAGGAGCTTGGATATCTGAGCTTGTGACGAACAGGGCCAGAAGCAGGGTAATAATGAAACTGCTGAATCACTTTCATCTTGCAAGGCCTCCTGGTGGACAGCCAATCAGCCATTTAACTTCAACCATTTAGCTGTACCTTTTCCTTCTTTTAAAACTTGACTCTAGCTAGAAATTCCCTATGGAGAGTGAAACTATCTTACACTGCTTTTTATCCTGCATCTGCCTAATTTGATGTTGCCAATTTACAGGAGCCACATAATTCATCCTAATTGATCAATAACAGGTGTCAAGAAAGCAACACTATATCATTTGAAAACAGGGCCCCCAGAATCCTAGACTTAATCAAAACTGGCAAGGGGAATCTTATTACCAGACATCACATATGGACTATTACTACCTAACATTTATAGAGCAATGGAGCACTCGTGTGCCAAACACAGTTCCAAAAGCTTGCCTTGTATGTACACATTTGATCCTTACAACACCTCTGTGAGGTAGATTCCATTATTATTTACATTTTGCAGATAAGAAAACTGAGTCACAGAGAGATGAGGCTACCTTACTTTTCCAGGGTCACCCTCAAGTAAGAGGATAAAGCAGAAATTAAGCTCAAGTTTTCTGGATCTAAAGCCTATTTTATTATCTATTGCACTTTATTACATCTGAAAAGACTCCCATCTCTAAAGTAGAATTATTTATGGTTGTTTCTAAATATGTAACATAGTAAAGGATAAAGAACACCATATTGGAGTCTAGGTTTATATAAGATCTCAGTCTCTTATTGTCTGTATGGCCTCAGACAGTTTCCTCTGAACTTTCCTTTCTCTTAAAGTCTATATAATACAGATAATAATAATACCCACCTTTCAGGGTTAAATTTGATAACATTTGTTCAGAACTTTGCACAGTAACAGCACTGGTAGCTATTATTGTTTAATCATCTAATTTGGATGGCAGTCAAATTACCAGCTGATAAGGTAAACCACAAGATGGAGTTATAAACCAAAGGAAAGTACAACTAAAACAGGCTTCAGCTGAGTTGAGATTTGCCGTAAAGATCATTCACTAGATATGACACAGTAGAGTCACATCAACCACATATGTGACTTTTGAGGAAGCTTGCCAAATTAACAGAAAGAAAAAAACAATTTCAATGTATAGAAAATTCTAGCTATCTTAAGCCTGAGAGTTAGCATGAGAGGGAACAGGTGAATCTTTTTTCTCAGTCTCTGTCTCTAGTAACTCTGATGGTAGGGAGCATCTTGCTTCAATGGATGTGGATCTAATATTTTAATAAAAGTCTTTTTCCCCCAAACATGAGTTTGAAGCATGATAAAACTGTTTAATCTGGTTCTTGCCTAATAAAGAGCAATGTATTCTAATACTGCAGAACGAACTAGTGCTGGACTTACTATAGTGACAGGCAACACCATGCTGATCTCTAATGAGGTGTGTCTTCCTTCAAGAATCTTTAAGGGTAACATTTATTTTAGTTGATTTTCATTGTTGGATTTATCCTGTGATGCCACCATATTCTCAGCATGGTTTATTTGTCATTGTTGTTTTTATTTGTTTGTTTGCTCATTTAGGCCCTTACCTTTCTTGAAACAGCAAAGAAACTTCAGTCATAAAACACTTGGGCCATATATAGAAAAGCACACTGACATTCAAACTTCTGCATGATAAAGTATATTAAGGAATAAATCTGTTCTAAAATTGTTAGCTTATGTTTTTTCTCATCTACAAATGTTTTTAAAGAAATTATCTTTTCATAGTACTACAAATTCCTCAGCTAATGGTATAAATTTCATATGGGAACACATGTTCTGGCTTTCGATTCAGACAGTGGATGGTTGACTATATCCTCAGCTACACTAGTGTTTATTACTGTGAGCAATCTTATCTAAAAGGGAAGAGTAGGAATTCATGTTTTCATCATTTAGTTTGTTGATGCCTGAGGTTTAGAACCATTCCAAAGCACTGTTTGTCAGTTATCTTTGAAGTGAACAAAATATTTTCAAATGCTGCAGAATTTTTTCTCTGAAGAACACAAAAACACGCAGATTCCCTTACGTACTTAATATTGATATAGTTGGTGTTTAATCTTATTAAATTGTCAGGCAAACCATGGACCAGTAAAAAGGGCCTAACATACTTGAGTTATCAGTATTTATCCTAAAGCTTATTTTTCTGAGTTATGCCATTATATAATAAAGGTTCTTTGGTTTTAAGCAACAGAAATAATTCCATTCTGCTAAAGTTAAACAGAGCTTATATAGAAAAGTATCAGGGGCTAATAGGGGCTAGGTTTTGGAGTGAACCAGAACTAAGGCTGTCTTTCAAGCTGTGAAACAGGAATCAGCAGTTGGGACAGTCAGAACATCCCTCCCTCCATCTCCCACCACAAGAAAGAATGAAATTTCAACCATTGTTAACCTTCACTTCTCTGCCCAAGATTTACACTGCTTTGGACTGGGTCATGTGCCCATCCCTTCTTGGGGGAGGACAGAGCCATTGTTCATTGTTCATAGCCCACCAGACAGTATTCAATGAGGAAGAAATAATTTCTCAAAAAATTGTTGGGTGCTTTCAGAAAGATGCTGGCTGGCCAAACCCAACACATTTCTGCCCCAGTCATACAATTCTTTTACAGAAGAAATTTTATTAAATTGTCATTTACTTCATTCCCTCTCCCCTCTCTCACATAAATGTCATAACAAGCTAAAAGATTCCTTCTGTTCTCCATTAGTTAGTCTAACTTTTACTTGATGTAAATCCCCATACTTGGAAAAAAGAAAATGAAATAACATAGATCTGACATATAGAGAGCCTCTTTCAGGCACTGGAGGTTCAATGGGGAGCTGAGAAAAGTTACCACAGGATCCCTTGGAGAGAAACGAAATAGACCCAGTGGTCAAGGTGTCTACTTGGGCTTGAAGATAGACATCTGAGGAACTTTTACGTGCTAGACTGAAGTTCTGGAGGCAATGAAGCTGCAGTCCCAGTCCAAGGGAAGGAAATATTCCCCATCCCTGACTACTTTCAGCTGCTGCCTGCCCTCAGGGCTCTGAAAATATTTGGAAAGAGATGTCCACTGGGGTGCCCAGCAGCTACCACTATTCAGAAGGGAAGAACATTGAGACTATGAGGAACTGGAAATATTTCCTTGCTCTTCAGCCCCTTTAGACCTCTCCACATTTTAGGTAGGGAAGGATTCCCTAAGACAGGTGCTCCAGACATAATGTGGAGATCGGGAGGAATTTCACATGTACACCTTGGAGGTTTTCCACTTGCTTTTTATGATTTTCCGATGATAAAGTTAGTTTTGGCCTTATTCATAGAGTAATTTAATAAAGAAATTATATTTATCTTTTAGAAAGTATAACCTGAGTAATTATCCCACAACCCCTCATTAATGAAAAAAGCAATATGTCTTCCTGATACATTAGTGAAAACAAAGCATCATAGAGGCAGGTGGTTTTTCATTCTTATGGTGCTCTTTGAAGCTATAAAAACTTTTTTAAAAAAGTTAAATATTGTGGAGGAGAAGAAGAAATTATCTTGGTTTGACAGATAAAATAGTTTCCTGGAGAAAATATTATTTGAAATGGCCTTGAAAAGTAAACAGAATTTTAACTATCAGATCTGACTTTGAAAAGATGGAGACAACATGAGAAAAGTCTACAAAATTACGAGAGTTTTTCTTTAGAAAAAATTTTAGGCCTTTTAAAATATTAACATGAACTCCACTACAACAGATGGTACATGGTTGGAATTGTTTGTTGATTTGTGTTTTGACTTGTTTAGTTTTGGTATTTTATATAAAAAATTTCATATATTTAATGTATACAATTTGATGAGTTGGGACATAGCACATACCCATGAAACCATCACCAAATCAAAGTAATAAACATATCCATCACCTCCCAAACTTTCTTTGTGTCCCTTTGATTTTATTTTTTGTTTTTGTTTTTGAGTTAGGAACACTTAACATGAGATTTATCCTCTTGACACATTTTTAAGTGCACAATATGGTATTATTGACTATAGGCACTATGATGCACCATAGACCTCTAGAACGAATTCATTTTGTATAACTAAAATTTTATAACAATTGAACAACAACTGCACATTAACCCCTTCACCCAGCTACAGGTAACCACCATTCCACTCTACTTCTATGAGTTTGAGTATTTTAGGTGCTTCATATAAGTCAAGCCATGTGTCCTTCTTTGGCTGGTTTATTTCACTTAGCACAATGTCCTCCAGGTTCATCCATGTTATTGCAAATGGGAGGATTTCCTTCCTTTTTAAGGCTGAATAATATTCCATTGTGTGTATGTACACATTTTCTTATTCATTCATCTATCCCTGAACAGTTTCTCTGTTAGCTCAGTAGATAGAGCATGAGATTCTTGGCTTGTTTTTTTATAAGTGAGTTTAGATATCCCAAAGATGAGGCAGAATTTTTCTGATAACTGAATTAGTGACCCATACATTTCCAGGGTAAGAGAAGAGACCATAATGCTTTGCCATTCCTAAAATCCCCCAAAAACTACTTAAAGGTCCTAATTTATAGTTCCACTTGTTAAACAAAATGAATACCTCTGGAATAATGTGGGGGCAGTGCGGGGTGCCTACAGGATAAATACAATGTTCATGTAATCTTTTGCATATCAGTATTTTGAAAAAGAGTGATATTAACCAATGAATGTCCTGTCTTATGATTTTGCCTCCTCAGATTTAGACAAATAATCTAGCCTTGGGTATATTGATATGTCTGGCATATACATGCAAAGGAAGTGTTTGTTAAATAAATAAATGTCCTCTATTAAGAAAGAGCTGATGATGGTAAAAATCAATACAGCATGGTCAAAATTATTCCATCTAAATGGCCCAACACTAAGGTTTGTTTCTTTCACAGATTTGCCAGTTCACTGTTAAGGAAGCATATTTACTTGTGAAATGAAAATGAGTGTGAAACAATTATCTAAATACTTTCAAACAAATAGTCAAACTTTTTAAATCGTTATTCAGAATTATTTAACCTGCTTTACTTTTCCCCTGGCTATAGTAAAATAGTTAATAAAATTTGTTGGTTCACTGAAGAGGGAAAAATAAGGAAAAATGGTTTATTTTTAGCCTCCACAGTCAAATGCAGTAGCTGTGGATTATTGTTTAGGTGCAAAGCATCAATATGTGGAATATTTCAGGGTGAACTCTCTGTGTACTTATTAAATCTTAAGCTCTTTGAGGGCACAAAATTCTGTATGTTATAGGGACCCGATATATATTGTTTAGATTGAATTAAATGCTCAAGTTACTAGCTTTCATCACTAGCTGACCCCTTCCCAAGCTTACACAACCCCTACCGTTTTGGTATAAATGGCTATCTTAATATGGAAAGCAGCTTGGTTATATCTTTGGTACTTATTTATGGAAATTTTCTAGTCAAGTCTTCATATGAACTATCAGCAGATGTTTATAGGAATGTCTTACATGCATCTTTGTGTCATACATTCAACTTCTACCCAGACCTTTCCTCCCCGCAAAATTATAGGCATGCTCTCCTATAGAGCTAGGCTCAAGTTTCCTAGTACTATCTAATTTGTACTTTTACCTTTCTTTGACATTCACATCTTGATGGAATTAAAGACTAAGGTTTTTCATAATTTAATTTGCTATCAGCATGCATTGAAACCAGAGCAGAAAAACAAATACATAGTGTCATCAGAACAGGAAGCCTAGTGTATAACTCAGAGGAACTCAAAGAGACTGTAATTGCATGCTGAAATCAAAATAATTATTAATTTGCAAATCCTTACCTATATACAAAGAGAAAAAAATGTTTTGAGAACAAAGGATATCCAATGTACCCAATTGTAAGTTCCTGGCATTTTGTCAGCATGTGGATTAAATGATGACTAAGGGAAAGCCCCCACCCCACCCTGCCATGGTTTTTGATGTACCTGTGTGTATCCCTGGAGGTTGATTTTTTTTCAAATCATTACTCAGCATACCTTCAGATACCTTAGGTTGAAAACTCATGGCTTGTTTTCAGCTTTCTCTTTATGAGATAGTTTGCTATTGTTTTTAGTGGTTTACTAGTATTAAATAACATTTAAAGAAGTAGACCTTAATTTATGCCCATAGAATTAAAACTTGGCACACAATAGACCACACTTCAATGTATATTTCCTAGAACACTTACTAACCTTGTTTATATGAATTTTTGGTGCATCTTATCTAGAATAAAATTCTCAAGATCTTGGTTGCTCACCAGTAAGGGTTACTGAAGAAATAGAAACAGCACCAAAAATTTGAATAGAGAAGATTAACATAAAGCATTAATAATGAAAGGAAGTTAAACACTATACTGGGTAAAGGAATACTCTAAGGGGTCTAGAGATAGTAAGTTTTAAAACAAATATCTACAATATCTAAGCTGAGGAGAGTTGACAATGGAAGAACAATAACTTAGCAGTTGCCCCAAGCCTGAGGTTCAGATCTCTTCAAAGAAGGCAGGATCAGGTATCTTCCAGGGTTCAAGAAACTTGCAAAAGGGCACAGGTCATAGCTGGTGGGCCACTAAGTGGAGAGAATGTGACCTGAGAGTGTAGAATGGCTGGAGTTGATCCATGAGGGCCAGCCATTAGGTTTCTTTGCTGAATAATAGGAAATGAGGGCTAGAATCTGAAGGAAAGTGTCCTCCTGCTGATATTGCCTTATAGTGTTCTTTAAACTTTTTCTATCGTTGAAACCAACATCGTGCCACCAGCAAAAGAGAAATGTTTACAGGGTATGCCTCTAGTATCACAAAGTAAGGCAAAGAATGAAGAGTTTGGAGCTGAGAGTTAAGAAATGAATAATTAGCACACGCACATATGTGATTAATCTAACTCAGGGGTCCAATTTTTTAATCTTCTCAAGCATCCTCTCAAGCAAGAGTAATAAACTCATATGATCCTAGAAGCCCAGAAGATAACCCAAATGAAATAGAATATATAAAATGCAATAAGGAGTGGTGTGAACTGATGTGAAGTGAATATATTTTGCCTCCTAAAAGTGATCTGGTTCATATATGAATATCTGCATTCCCCATAATACTGTGTCAATAATTATAAAACTAAATAATAAAACTGTCTACAAATCCGAGGATTTAATTAATTAATTATTTTTTGGTATGGACAGTGAGAAATACAATTCTGAAGTTAGTTATGGAACCACAGATTCAACTGGTTATCCAATTGATTGGAAGGGATTTATCATTCACCCACTGGTTAAGTGTTGTCTCCTATAAGGTTCCCAAATAAATCATTCAGAGTATTTAACCAGATATATGTATGAGTGTTTTGGGGACTAATTAAAAATAATCATTTTTATTTTTTATTTTTATTTTTACTTTTATTTTACTTTATTTTATTTTATTTTATTATTAGTTTCAAGTATACAGTACATTGGTTAGACATTTACATAGTTTATGACATGACCCCCAATTGCTCTTTCTCTCCTCTGACTCTACACCTAGCCAACACATTAATGCTAACTGCATTCCCTGTGCTGTGTTCCCCATCCCTGTGACCATCTATCGACTACTAATTTGTCCTTCTTTAAAGTTTCACCCCATCTTCACAGCCCCCCAATTCCCCTCTCCTCTGGCCATCACCAGATTGTCCTCTATATTTGTGAATCTGTTTTTGATTTGTTTGTTCTTTTTGTTCCGTAGATTCTGCATATAAGTGAAATTATATGGTATTTATCTTTCTTAATCTGACTTATTTCACTCAGTATAATAACCTCTAGGTCCATCCATGTCATTGCAAATGATAGGATTTCATTTTTTAATGGCTGAGTAATATTCCATTATATATATTCTTTATTCAATCACCTGTTGATGGGCATTTAGGTTGCTTCCATATCTTGGCTATTGTAAATTGTGCTGCCATGAACATAGGGGTGCATAGATCTTTACAGATAATTTTTTTGGCTTTCTTTGGCTAAATACCCAGAAGTGTAATTGCTGGGTCAAAAGTTATATCCATTTTTAATTTTTTGAGACCCCTTCAGACTGTTTTCCATAGTGGCTGTAGCAATTTACAATCCCACCAACAATGTATGCGGGTTCCCTTTTCCCCACATCCTTTCCAGCACTTTTTGTTCTTTGATTTATTGATAATAGCCATTCTGACAAGTGTGAGGTGATATCTCATTGTGGTTTTAATTTGCATTTCTCTGATGATTAGTGACCTTGAGCATTTTTTCATATGTCTATTGGCCATCTGTATTTTCTCTTTGGAGAAATGTCTATTCAGGTCTTCTGTTTATTTTTTAATTGGATTGTTTGGGGCTTTTTTTTTGTTGGGTTGTATGAGTTCTTTATATACTTTGGATATTAACCTCTTGTCAGATGTATCATAAGTGAATATCATCTTCCATTCAGTTGGTTGTCTTTTTGTTTTGTTGATGATTTCTTTTGCTGTGCAAAAACTTTTTAATTTGATATAGTCCCCTTTGTTTATTTTTTCTTTTGTTTCCCTTGCCCAAGGAGATATGTCTAAAAAGAAATTACTAGTAGCAATATCAGAGAGATTACTGCCTATGTTTTCTTCTAGAAGTTTTATAGTTTGGGGTTTACTTTAAGTCTTTAATCCATTTTGAGTCTATTCTTGTATACAGTGTAAGAAGGCAGTCCAGCTTCTTTTATTTTTTATTTTTTTGCATGTATCTGTCCAATTTTCCCAAAACCATTTATTGAAGAGACTGTCTTTACCCCCATTGTATATTCTTGTCTCTTTTGTCATATATTAAGTGAGCATATAGGCATGGATTTATTTCTGGGCTCTCTATTCTGTTCCATTGATCAGTGTATCTGTTTTTATGCCAGTACTATGCTGTTTTGATTACGGTAGCCTTGTAGTATAGTTTAATATCTGGTAGTGTGATACCTCCAACTTTGTTCTTCTTTCTCAAGTTCACTGTGGCTATTGGGGGTCTTTTATGGTTTCGTATAAATTTTAGGATTATTTGTTCTAACTCTCTGAAAAATGCCATTGGTATTTTGATAGGGATTGCATTGAATCTATAGATTGTTTTGGGTAGTATGGCCATTTTAACAATGTTGATTCTTTCTACCCATGAGCATGGTATATGCTTCCATTTAGTTGTATCTTCTTCAATTTCTTTTTTTAATCACTTATAATTTTCTGAGAACAGATCTTTTACCTCCTTGGTTAATTTTGATTCCCAGGTATTTTATTGTTTTTGATGCAACTGTAAATGAGATTGTTTTCTTAATTTCTCTTTCTGAAAGTTTATCATTGATGTATAAAAATGTCACTGACTTCTGAATATTAATTTTGTATCCTGCTACTTTATTGACTTCATTGATCAGTTCTAACCTTTTTTTGGTGGAATCTTTAGGGTTTTATATATATAGTATCATGTCATCTGCAAATAATGAGTTTTACTTCTTCCTTCCCAACTCAGATATGTTTTATTTTTCTTTCTTATCTGATTGCTATGGCTAAGACTTCCAATACAATGTTGAAGAGGAGTGGTAAAAATGGGCATCTTTGTCTTGTTCCTGATCTTAAGGAGAATGCTTTTAGCCTTTCCTCATTGAGTATGATATTAGCTGTAGGTTTGTCATATATGGCCTTTATTATGTTGAGGTATATTCCCTCTGTTCCCACTTTGCTTAAAGTTTTTATGATAAATGGATGCTGGACTTTGTTGAACACTTTTTCTGCATCTATTGATATGATCATATGATTTTTATCTTTTGATTTGTTAATGTGGTATATCACATTAATTGATTTATGGATATTATACCAACCTTGCATCCCAGGAATAAATGCAACTTGGTCATGGTGTATGATATTTTTAAAATATCGCTGAATTCAGTTTGCTAATATTTTGTTGAGGTTTTTTGCATCAATGTTCATAAGAGATATCAGCCTATAGTTTTCTCTTTTTTTGTAATGTCTTTGTTTCATTTTAGAATCAAGGTAATGGTGGCCTCATAAAAGGAGTTAGGGAGCCTTTCCTCTTCTTGAGTTTTTTGGACTAGTTGGAGAAAAATAGGTGTTAATTCTTCTTTGAATGTCCAGAAAAATTTGCCTATGAAGCTATCTGATCTAGGACTTTTGTTTTTTGGGAGGCTTTTGATTACTGATCCTATTTCATTAATGGTAATAGGTCAGTTCAGATTTTCCATTTCTTCTTGATTTAGTCTTGGGAGATTGTATGTTTCTAGGAATATATCCATTTCTTCTGGATTGTCCAATTTGTTGGCGTATAATTGCTCATAGTATTTTCTTATGATCCTTTGTATTTCTGTGGAGTCTGTGGTTATTTCTCCTCTTTCATTTCTGATTTTATTTAGTTAAGTCCTTTCTCCTTTTTCCTTGATGACTCTGGATAAAGGTTTGTCAATTTTGTTTATCCTTTCAAAGAACCTACTCTTGGTTTCATTAATCTTTTGTGCTGTTTTACTACTCTATTTTGTTTATTTCCACTCTGATCTTTATTATTTCCTTCCTTCTACTCACTTTGAGCTTTGTTTGCTATTCTTTTTCCAGTTCTTTTAAGTGTGAGGTTAGATTGTTTATTTGAGCTTTTTCTTGTTTCTTGAGGTAGGCCTGTATTGCTATGAATTTCCCTCTTAGGTCTGCTTTTGCCGTGTCCCATAGATTTTGAGTTGTTGTGTTTTCATTTTCATTTGTATCTAGGTATCTTTCTTCCTTGATCTCATTGTTAACCCATTCATTGTTTAGTAGCATGTTATTTAGCCTCTACGTGTTTGTGCATTTTCCAGTTTTTTTTCTTGTAGTTGGTTTCTAGTTTCATTATGATCAGGGAAGATAGTTGATATGATTTCAATCTTCTTAAATTTATTGATACTTGTTTTGTGTCCTAACATGTGTTCTATCCTGGAAAACATTCCATGTGCACTTGAGAAGAATGTATATTTTTCTGCTTTGGAGTGAAATGCTCTGAAAATATCTATTAAATCTACCTGGACATTTTTATTTTGTATTGGAAAAAAAAGCAAGCAAAGGAAGCAGGAATCCTTGTATTTAAATATTCTACATATTATGCCTAATTTGAATTAGAATACATTTTTCACATTAACAATTCCCTTGTTTATAATTTTAAAAGCAATGGTAATAGCAGCAACAGACTCTATTACAATTTTTGCAGAGGTAAAAAAGAAATAACCACTTAAAGCATTGTAATTACATCAATATTATTAAACCCTCTACGTGTGTTTTTAAAGGTCAAAATCCCAACATTAATTACCATTCTGCACTGAAGCATGAAATGGCTTCAACATCCCTAGCTAAACAAAGATTACAACTAACTCAGTAAGGATAAAGGCTGGACCTGAGAGAAACAAAAAGATTTGATTATAAAGAAAAGAAGTATGTTTTACAGATCCATATGTTTGGTATTTTCCAAGTGGACCATATCTCATGTGATTTTATTTTTCTTTTCAATTAAGGTGACTTGTTAAACATATAATTAAATGTATTTGACATTTTATATCTTCATAAGATTTTTCATATAAATGTGTACAAACCTGAAACTCTCTTTTAAAAATCCTAGGTCCCAATTTATGGTTTGGAAAATGTGTCTACTATAATTATACAATGGCAACATAAGAACCACCATACTTACTTATAATCGAAAATCAAAAGTAGTCTTAGGTACCTGGATTTGGAAATGAGATGTTAGATGTATTCTATAAAGTGTTGCAAATATACTTACTTCTATTTAGCTTCTGCAACTAAATTGGAGACAGTGTGGTATGGTGATAGGAACTCAGACACATTCATCATTCAGGACTACTTTCACATTTTAGCCATGCCTATGCTAGTGATAGATACCCAATTGTTGAGCCTTGACTTACTTACCTGGGAAGATAATGTTTAACTTGTAGAGCTATTGAGAGGATTGAAATGTATCTTCCATGAAAAACACTCAAAACAGAGCTTGGCAAAGCAAATATTAGGTTTTTTACTTGAAATATATTATGGTTTTCTCATATCCATGAATTAGAGTAAAACTCTGTAATGATACAGAATATTTTAGGTAAATATAGTCATTTAGATAAATCTGATATTCATTTCATGTTAGAAATTTATTTTCCCCTTTTCCTGCTTACTTTCTCCCACACTCTGATATTTACTACCTTCTTATTTTTGTTCTACTTATTTTTACAGTTTGTTTTCTGTAGACTACCCTGCATCTTTTTCTAATCAATTAAAATGCTTCTTAAAATATCTTCCAGAATTTTTGGTCTGCTCTAAAATTGCCCATATGGTTTGATATTTTCTGACCTAAAACATCAGGTTCAGGATTAGACTTCCCTGATTACTCATAGAGAATCCCATGAAAAAAATAGGAAAGAAAATCTATTGATCAGTAAGACTCCTGTAAAACTAAATGAACAACTCTGCCCAACTCTCAGAAATTATTACTTTGGAACACTAAGCAGTACTTGTTAAGTTCATATACATAACTTACTAATAATGCCTGAATGAGTTACAATTCTAAGGAATGTGACAATGCCTGAATGAGTTACAATTCTAAGGAATTTGTAGATGGCTTTATATATGTGTGTGTATGCACATGTGTGTATGTGTGTATTTTTTCTCTTTAGAGCAGTATCTCAGTCACTGACCTTTACTTTTACTTTAGTGGCTATATGTCATCATATATCATCTAACTGCAAGATGAAAATGAATCAAAATAAAATTATAGTGTTACAGGGACATCATTAGTCAATGATAGAAAAAGAATACAGCATCTGTATGTACGATAAAAATTGATGTAAAATATATGCTCTTAATTTCATAAATGCCAAAGGAGTCATCTTTACCAGAGAAAGTGACAAAGAAAAAAAAAAAACATGTTAATGGGACACAGCTCCCCTGCTTTTTTGTCACAGGTGGGGAGATTGGAATTTAAACTTCTAGTATTGGACACAAGTCTCTGTAACTGATGACTTTTTGCTGATTTTGCCTGGAAAAAGTTAGCCAATCTCCAGATTAAGATACACTTTTGGAATTTAGAAAGCAGTTTTTATTTTGCTAGTGAGCCCTTGTGAAATCAGATTTCTGACCCTTAGGGGCTGATGACTTTCTAGCCTGATGTGTATATTTTTGCATGGGTCAATTTGGGCCCTAAGACTGACAATACTAAATGTGCTTGGGAAAGCCTAGCTTGTTGCTTGAACTTGGAACTCAGGTGTCTGGCCCTATAGTGTCTCAGCTTTGTTACTGTTGAGGAAAAGCTCTGGCATTTTGGTATACCAAATTCACAGATCCTAACTGCCTGGACCTCACTCCTGATAATGCCTGTTATGGGCTGTTTCAGTGTCAGCACTGAGCCACTCAGGCACTGAAGTGCAGAGGCACAGGCTCAATAAATAGGACTCAGACTCTGGGACTGCTGGTAATTTAGGATACTCCTCTGCAGAGTCCTAGCTCTGAAAACATGGATGCTAGCTGGCCCAGATGATGGATCACCTGCAGATGCCCTAAAGTAAGACCTTTTTCCTGACTGTGATCGTTTGAAATGGGGGCGCTGTAGTTCCGATGCAGAGCCTATTTGCAGTCCCAACTCTTGATTCCTGCTGAGAGCTGCAAATTGGGAGAGGGCAGTCACCAGGAGTGTGATCCCTCCACCCATATCTGATAGATCAGGCTCTGGAATTCCTTTGGTTGGAGGGATGACTGTGTGTTCTGCTTTCCAGATTAGTTATAGTTTGCAATAATGGATTTACAGACAGCCTGACTCTACTTCCCTGACCTTTCTCCTGTTACACACACCTTATTCAGGTGATTGGATGACTTGATGAAGCTGTCTCCAGAAAGGGACTGATGTTTCTAGGTAAATGATAAGGACAAGAGACATGGGGGAAGAGAGGTTATGTAAACCCATTTAAAAAAATATTAAAAAATCAGGATTTCGCCCTGACCAGTTCCTGAATATGATGTCTTTCTCGTTAAGTTGTATAAGAAGTTTATTTTGTGAAAATGCTTTTGTCTCTCTTACACACAACTCTTCCAGATGAAAGGACTGGGTGAAAACAAAACGATACAGAAAAAATTATAAAATGAGGATTAATGAATGGGACTCACTGATTTTTTTTAACAACAACAAAAACAAACAAACAAAAACCCTGGCACCTGGGAAGGTGCAGGAGCAGGGGTAGGATATCATGATCTTTATTTTCATAGCTGCTTCCAGAAGCTTTTTCCTCTTACTGAAGAAAAATGCTCATGCTGCCTTTGCAAGCTATGAGCACTTCAGATTCAGGACTGCAGAGCCCAGTCCAGATCGCATATGATTGTGTGACTGAAGCAGCAGGGGTGGGCCAGGTCCTGCACTGTTCCACAGAACACTTCCACTTGGCAGGTGATAAACTTGTGTTGAGGATAGAATGGTTTGGAACAGACTGCTTGAATGGGGTGGTGATTTTGGGGCCCTCCAAAATAGTCACCAGTGAAAATCTCAGATATTTTCTTATTACATCATAGATGTTCTAAGTTATTCTGAAATTTCAATCATATTGAGCACTGCTTTGAAATTAAGTTAAATATTAGAACCTGCCACTAGTTTAATGTGTTTATAAAGAAGTAGATATATTATTATACCGCATTTTAAATTTAACACTTTTAATATGGTATGGCATAATTCATTTCCTTTGTAATCCTAGGTATTTTATTTGCTGCATTATTCTGAGAGCCCGATTTGAGATGTCCATAGGATTCACCGGACTCCCAAAGGGATCTGCACAAAAGAAAGTTTAAGACTCCTTGCAGTGGGTCTAGATGTACAAATCACTAATGAGCAATTTATTACCTATAAGTGAATAAACATTTAGTGTCCTAAATTTTATCCAGTGACAAAAAAAGGACTTGTTCTACAGATGACATTAAGGGGGCAGCAGGAGCCAACCATAGTCATTTTATGATTTTATGCCATGCTTGTTCAATATGACAATTACATATATAATGCACCTAAAAGGTGAGATATAATTGGGGGTTTATAATGATGGTGAACTATCTGGAACTGTAATGCCTCCTTATAGAATGTAAGTTTCTTTTTGAACTTTATTTACCGTGTATGGAATAATCCCAAACTAAAATTCTGAAAATGTCCTACTGCACTGTCAGACACCTCTGTGATCACAGATTGCCACTTGATTCCATTTAGTACAAAGACAGTCAATATAGCTGATGAAGTGGAAATGAAGACAGAGCCAAGTTAACCCTCACCAACACTGGCATGTCATAAAATTAAATGTCAAAGATAACTTAATTTTTGTTTATGCTGGCTAGGTTTTTAAATATCTTTTTGAAGTCTTATTTAAACCTGGATGAAACTTTTTGCAATCAAGTTAATGGTTAACATTTTAACATTTACCATAACTTACTAATATGAATTTTATTTTAGTAGGTTCAGTGAAGTGTTGCTAAACTTGTGAAAATAGCTTATTAGTGTAGCACCTGGCTCTTTCCTTAAAGATGTAGAAGATACCTGCAGCAAATGTTTTCCTTCACAAGGAAGCAGTATGAAATAAGATCTTCTAATTGTCTGTAACTAAAGTTTTTCTTTAATTGAATACAAAAATACTATGCATGTAAGAATAATAATAAAGTTTATTTTATACTATTTTACAATCTTCTGCCCACAGCTCCTTTTCTTCATAGTAAACTGCACTTGTGCGGCCCACAGATGCCTTTATAATTTCTCACAGAGCATTTCCAGCATCATATCATCCATGCTGACTGTGCCAATGATGGGCCTGAAGAATAGTTCAGCAACAACACTGGCATTGATAAATCTCAGTAGAAAAAGGGCACTATTTAGTTCAGCGAATCTGGCCTGGTGCCCCCTGTGCGTCATCCTGATGTGTTCGCTAAGGATCTGCTGAGTTCCCTGCTGAAGTCCCTGAATGTACTTCACACACTGCAGGCCTGGAAGGTCTGGAGGAGAAAACAGGAGAAAAATCTTTCACATAAACAATACATTCATAGAGCCCTTTGCTAGCTTTTTAAATATATCAATTTCTGCCCCTTCCCAAATTAAACAAGAGCTCAAACTTCCTGGTAAAAAGGGCTTTCCAGAGTAAGAATAAATGCCAAGCCAGTTCTAAATTTTCAGAAGCAATGCTTTCAAGAAAGGAACATCATGTAATTATTCTTATTTAATATCCACTGTTTGTATCTTCAGTTAAAAACTGCTGGACCTGAGCCAACAAATGTATGCTCCAGTCCACTATCTATCTGTGCAAGTATAAAGTACAATTATTTTAAGAAGTGAGTACTTTACCTTTTACCTGTGGGAAACAGGCCATTGTATAATGGCAAGAAGTTTTGTCAGATGACAAATATTTTACCACCCTCCCTTGAATTTCCCACCATTATAACGATTACCCAGATGATGGTGGTAAACTTCACAGTCCCAAATGTGTCTCACAGTCTCATTTTAATTATTTGCCTGCAGGCTGATTTTAGTCTAGAGTCCTGCGATAATTTAAGAGATAACACTGTCCACTTAGCTCATTGTACCATGATTTCTGTATTTGGGAAGGTCAAAAAAAAAAGTGATTCTAATGAGCATTCCAAAAGTCTCTTTTAAAAATATTATTTTAAGAGGTTTTTGAAAGCATTGTTTTACAGCCATTAAAAGGTTAAAAAGTAAACATGAAAACACCATCGACTGCAACATGATTCAAAAGTAACATTTCAAATAGAGAACACATGACCTTTTTGCAGTACAGTGAAATACCCAAGTAAAATAGTGAAATACAATGCAAGAAAGAAGTGCCTATAAATTTAAGAAGATGGTAAGAAGAGGCTGCTTTTTAAATTTCTTTGATCCTTCATGATAGTAATATTATTGTAAAGGTCTTTAATTTGTATTTAAGTAATTACCAACTTAATGTTCTGTTAAAATGATGTCAATGATTACTGCAATCATTTTCCTTCTTTTTCTACAAAATTCAACAGAAAAGTATTTTAAAAGCACCATGCTAATTATTACAAAGTAGCAGAGCCAAGTGTCCTTTAAAAAATAATAATGGCAATGGGTGAGTCATTCCTATTATAGCCAAATACCAAATCTGATAAATAAAATGAGAACCAAAAAAGCAACATCTCTAATCCATATTTCAATTGGTTATCCCAGTCCACACATTAACATCCACTACTACCTACAGCTTATTATCCAGGGTTGAGACCCAAGTTTATTGGGTTTGAATTCCACTGATGAGGGTAAGAAGAGGCTTGCATGAACTCCACCAGAAATCTGAAGCTCTTCCAGGTCTAGATTAATAGCTCATTACAACTTCCTCTTGTGAACTCCACATCACTTTTCTTTGCTTTCATACCACACCCTTCCTTTTCCACACCCTGAAAGGGTCTTTTCCCAAAAAAAGACTTGCCTTCGAAGGAAAGAGAAAAGGTGGATAGATGGACTTCACAGTAAAAAATAAAAATGTTTAAACACAATGATCATGGGATACAAATGGATAAACAGCAAAGAAAGGACACACACACACTAAACACGAATTACTTTTCCCCCCAATAAAGGTGCATTTGTGTTTAAAACACTCAGCTTAGCTGGCTAACTTCATGTTAGGAGGATTCCAAAAAGCATAGCAAGAATAAGGGAGGGAGGGAGGGAAGGAGGGAGTGTGTGTGTGTTGTCTGTGAAAAGTATGCAAAATAAAGTGGAGGAAAAGAGGAAAACTGGTAACTAGTGGAATGTAAACTTCTGGAAGGTGAGCCCTTGTCTTACCTTTGTATTCCAACAGAACAAGGCACATTGTAGATGTTTAATAATACCCACAAGAAAACAGTTTCCCAATAATGTTAAACACCACCTGGGGCACTTATTATGAATGCAGATTTGCTTATCCTGGACCAGAACTATCGAATCAGAATCTCTAGGGGAGGAGCCTGGAGAGATTTTAAACAAGCCTCCCCTCAAGCGTTTTTTATGCACACACAAGTTTGGAAAACAATAATATAAGTAAATGGCGACCTATAGTGATTGCTGGAATGAGCCGAGGTCTCTAGGTTCTGAAATGTGAGTTCTGAATGAATTATTTTCCCACTAAATACAGCTCTGTACCCCTTAGAAAAAATGTTAGGCAGGAGGCAAGGACATAATGGAGACTCCTGATGTCAGGGGGAAAAAAGATGTGGAGGGAATATTATAAAAACTCAACTCAAGCTGCCTGGAAACTTCCTATCCACTGTGATCCTTTTGGAAGGATTCTGGTTTAAAATGACTCTAGTATTAAGACATACTCAAGACTGGGTGCTGGGCTGTTCAGGGAGATGGTCTCCCATGATATGGTTGCACTGTGTGGAGGAGAGTGTCCAGCACCCAAGAGGCAACCTGAAAGTGTGGTGCAACAAACATCCCACTGGGCCCAGGAGACAGGAAGCCCAAGTTCTATAACTCAGTGGCCATTTATTTTCGAGTAAGGTCATTTGGGACTAGGCTACCTAACCTACAAATGAGGATGAGGCCAGAAGGGGTTGATTAGGAGGTCTCTAAGGTCTTTTCAAGCTCTAAAATACAGTGCTCCTGCTCGCTGCCCCTGTGTCTTTTTCCTGCCCCTTTGCTAGCCTTATACTCACAGACACTTGGACGATGAGATATTCCAGCAGCTTAGGACCATAAAATGACCATTCAGAGGCAGATCCATGAAACACTAAGTCCAGTGTCCTGTCTTACAGTGTCCTTAGGAGATAATCTCCCTATGAGTCCTCATTAAATGTTACCTTCCTTGCTAGCCTTAACAGTTTCTTCAACAAAAGAGTTCTAGTAAATTTCAGAACTAGTTTTCAGAAAGAAATGTTGCAGAATTTGCGGTGAACACAAACTTTTTTTTTTAAAGCTATGCTATTGGATTTAAAAGTCTAGAGGAGAAATAGCCATTGTCCCCTGAAGACAAACTTTTCTGTAGTAACAGAAAGTTGCAGAGAAACGAGTACAGATCTCAACAAAATACCCGCAACTTCTGGGCAGCAGCCCACCCACGAAGAATGGTTGGTTTCTGGAACTCCCCCAACTGTGCTGATTTAGTCGCCATTCTTCACTTTTGCCCAGACACTCACTCCCCTGATCACTGAAAGCTCTTTAGCGCCTGTGCCCCAGGTAGGCACTGCACAACTCTCTCCTGAGCACAGAAAACCCAGAGCCCGAAGCTGGTGCCCTTACCGGGATTAAAGAGCACGGTCCCCTTGAGGTAGGCATACTCCTTGGTACTGATCTCCAGGCTCCAGCATTTGGCAAGGAAACCCTTGATGGCTTGGACTTCGGCGGCCGACGGCAAATGCCTGGCCTCCGTCGGCGGTACCAAGTGTGGCTGCAGCGTGGGGAGAGGCGGCGGCTCATTGCCTGCGGTCTCCCGCCGCCTGCTGGTGAGGATCCTCTGCAGCAGGCTGGGCTCCCAGGTCTCCACGATCTCGAAGTTCAAGCGATCCTGGGCCAACTCGAGCAAGAGCAACTGCGCCCAGCAGCTGCGCACCAGCACCAGCTGCTGGTCCAGGGGCAACACCTGGAAACAGGGTAAGTACTTGACGAAGCGCAGTGTCTTCAACAGGCCCGCCGAGGCTGCCTCGCAGACCACCTGTGGACTTTTGAGGACCACCAGCCGCTGTGCGCCACATGAGGGGTTCCACCAGGGGGCCCCCGGCTGCACCTCTGGAGCCGCGTGCGTTTGTTTTGCGCTCGCGGGCATGTTGTAGATAATGCTGCCCTGCCGCAGGTGGTCTTCACCGCAAAGGCAGCAGCGATACAGGAGCTCCATTGCCCTCTCGCCCCGCAGCTTCTCTCTGCCCCACAGCTTCTGTGCACAGTAGGAGCGGTCCCACAACCCGCCTCCCCGCCGCGCCTCGGGAGCTTCCGGAGCCACGTGTGTTTGCTTTGCGCTTGTGAGCAAGCTGTAGAGGATGCTGCCCTGTCGTGGGTGGTCTTCACCGCAAAAGCAGCAGCGGTACAGGAGCGCTGTGGCCTGCCCATCCGGCAGTCCCTCTCTGCCCACAGGGGGCTCAGCGCCGCAGGAGCAGCCCCAGCACGCGCTCCCCAGCCGCGCCTCTGGCGCCTTGGGAGCCTCTTGCATTTGCTTTGCGCTCGTAAGGATGTTGTAGAGGATGCTGCCCTGCCGCGGGTGTTCTTCACCACAACAGCAGCAGCGGTACAGAAGCGCCACTGCCCTCCCGCCCGTCAGCCCCTCTCTGCCCACCGAGGGCTCCGCGCCGCAGGAACAGCCACAGCACACGCCCCCCAGTCTCGCCTTGGGTGCCTCTGGTGGTTCCGGAGCCGCATGCGTTTGCTTCGCGCTCATGAGTATGTTGTAGAGGATGCTGCCCTCCTGCCACTGGTGGTCCTCACCCGCCATGGCCTGCGGTGCCCGCAGCCCGACTCTGTCCAGTGGCGGCCGCCTGGGATCTATTTATACTGAGCGCCCACGCACGCGCGTCCGCCGCCTCTGCCTGAGCAAGGGCGCGCAGGGGGGCGCAGCACTGCGCTCCCGTGTGTTTGGTGGTGACCTCTGCGGTTCAAAAGGGGTAGATGCTCCTTAAAGGCTGGAAATGATAGAGGAACGGAGGCTTGAAAACTCCTGGACACTTCCCTTTTTCCTCTCGTTACACCTTTCCCTGCCTTTGGAAGACCAGAGCAGGTATTTGGGGTACTGTTCCAACTCTTTCCACTGAATCCAGGCATCTAATTTGCTCCCTTGATTGGGAGAGCATGGGTGTCTAAAAGGGGAAAATTTTATTTCCATACCACCTCTGGAAACTTTCACTGAATGATCAAACTTTATATGAATTATATTTTGTATATGGTTAGGGAGGTCTCATTTTCAGGAACCTTGAAAAATATTGACTATGGACCAGCAGTATCAGTATCATATGGGATGTTTGTGGAAATGTCCAAACTCAGGCCCCAAACAGACCTTCTGACTTTGAATCTGCATTTTTATTTTTAATTAATTAATTTATTTATTGTAACATTGGTTTACGGAATCCAATAAGTTTCCTGCGTTTTTAAAAAGGTCCCCAGGGAATTTACATGCACCTTAAATTTGGAAAAGCACTGGTCTAAGGATGCTATCAAAAGCGTTTTTGCTTAATTCAGTTAATATTCATGAGCATCCAATCTGTCTTAGATACTGTTTTAGAGAGCTAGGGGCGGTGACCAGGATGTCAAAGTGGCTAATATTTGGAAATATAAGAATCACATGAGGCTAAAGTTTGCTATAGTGAGAACTTTGGATTCTTCTAGAGGTATTACATTGGGTAAATGTGTAATTAACATTACTACTCCCCCCCCTTTCTAAGCAAATAATGAGAAACACAGGTTTCAGGAAGCCTGGATTCTTAGGTCCTCACTTGTCACAGTCTCCTTCCTTGAGTTCCATACAGGCACTAAGATCAGTGAGTCTCCCCACATCACCATCTGCCCCTTGTGTAATTAGCTGATTGTTTCACCAACCAGCTTGGTGACTTCAAAATCACAACTCCTTAGTCCTCAGATTCCTCATCTCTAAAATGGGATGTTTATTTAGTGATCTCTTGGGTCCGGGATTGAAGACATGGAGCAGGGAAGAGGATGAGAGTATACCAGCTGGTATAGGATCCCCTTTCTCTCTCTCTCTCTCTCTCTTTTTTTTTTTTTTTTTTTTTTTTTTTTTTTTTTTTTTTTTTTTTTTTTTTTTAGTTTCTCTGGGGCCTGGAATTCTGAGATTAAGAGGAAAACCTAGGAGACATTTATTTTGTATTCAGCCTGAAATTTTATTCTGCCTGTGAAAGGCCCTATAACATAGTGGTTAAATCTCCAGTACTGGCACCAGACTGCCTCAGTTTTAATGCTAGCCCTGATGCTTTGTAGCTCTGTGGCCTTGGGCAGTGTGTTAGTTTCCTATTGCTGCTGTAACAAATCACCACAAATTTAGTGGCTTAAGGCAACACAAATTTATTATGTTACAGTTCTACGGGCCAGAACTCTGAAATCAGTTTTACTGGACTAAAATCAAGGTGACATTTCTTTTAGAAGTTCTAGAAGAGAATCTATTTCCTTGCATTTTTTAGCTTCTGGAAGCTTCCTGCATTTCTTGGCTCCTGGTCACATCAGTCCGACTCTGCTTCCACCTCCTTTCTGACTCTTACAAAGGTCTTTATAATCACATTGGGCAAACCCAGATAATCTAGAATAATCTCTCCATCTGAAAAATTTTAAATCATACCTGCAAAATCCTTTTATCATGTAAGATAACATTTTCACACATTCTGAGGATTAGGACATGGACATCATTGAGAGGCATTATTTAGCCTTTCACAGGAAAGTTGCTTAAGCTACCTGTACCTCAGTTTCCTTATTTGTAAAACATGAACAATAGTTTCTTTGAGCTAATCCATGTATAAGAGTTAATTCATGTAAAACATTTTCTTGATCCATGATTTGTCTCCCCACTTTCATGATAATGTAGGATAAGTTCAGAGTTAAGAGGCGATGCTACACACCAGCACCACCATTATTCTCTCCTAGGGAAAGCCATCCTCACCTTCCACCCAGAAGCTGTCTCATTTTCTTCCTTATGTCTGCATTTCTTAGCCCAGACTCAAAACATTGCATGGGTTACCTGGTCCACAACAATAATGTATTATGAGAATGTCATCTCATTGTCTGTTTCATCATTTGCCATTTCTAATATTTGAGCTATTATATTTTGGTTATGGTTTTTGCTGCTTTTGCAGTCTTCCTACTTGGTAAAGCCACCAATCAGCCTAACTGAAAACCCAGCCTGCTTCAGTCCCCCACCTTAAGTTGCCAGTGCTAGTTACTTTTTACTATGTTACCCCATTTTATTTTCTTCCTAACTCTTATCGGAATCTGATATAATTGATTTGTTTGGTTATTTGATGCTTGTTTGTCTCCCCCACACACTAATATAAAAGTCTCTCAAGGGCAAGGAATTGGTCACTCTGTACCCCAACATTCAGTAGATGTTCAAAAATATATTTGTTGGCCACCATTCATTTAGAAAAATAGCTCCCACTCTCAACACAGAGGGCAAGCACAACTATTACTGCAATGACCCTTGAGGGAGAAGGCCCTGTTGGGCTCAGAGCTTTCTGGAGGCCTTTTTTGATACTCAGAGTGCTCAGGCACTGTAGTAAAAGTAACAAGAGAACTGGGTTAATAGTCAAAAAACATGACTTTGAATTTTGGCTCTTGCACTCTAAAGATATAATGTTGAACAAGTCATTTAACTTCAGCCTTCACACTTGTGAAATGGGAGAAAATTCTATAAACTCCTATTAATGTGTACAGTCTGTTCTTAGTCCTTCAAGGGTTATTTTTTCTCTCGGTTTAGTCCTTTATGGAAACATTTCCTGACCTCTTCACTACATTGAAAATATAAAGCAACTTAAGTGTACACTAGTTCACTTTCTAATGATGTAACATTAAGCAAAGCATTTAACATTATATTAGCCTTTTCATGTCAGGTGGGTATGAGACTTATCAGAGGGATCACTTTATAAATTATATATAAATGTCTAACCATTATGCTATATACCTGAAACTAATATAATATTGAATATCAAAAAGTAAAAATTAAAAAATATTACATTAGCCTTTTCGACTATGAAAGCATAAAAAAATGCTACAAACCATTTTAATATATATACCCTATACTTATATAATTCAAGGGTTTTTCTAAAACTCTTTCATTTTATCAACTGTATTTTTAAAATTCCTGGTAGCTTAACCCCATTTTTTGTTGACTTTAATCATTCACACCTTGCATGTATTAGATGCCTTTGACTTTGACTTTCAGACATTGTCTCAAAAGGAAACTTCAATACAGTGCTGAGAATCATAAACTTGTAATATATTAATTATAATTCCTCTTCTTTCCCAGGAGCAGAGTTTTTTGATTTTTTTCTTATGATTTTTTTTGAAGTTGTGATCTTCTATTCACAACTCTGAAGGATTTCCTAGGTTTTTTGGATTGACTGTTTCTAAGGAAAGATTGCCTGCTTGTTCTTCACAAGTATTCATCTTTGGAAATGTCAAGAGAAAATTGACTTCATTTTTCCACTTTTCATTTTTTCCCTGAACAAATAGCTCCTGAGAAACAAAATCATCCAAACACAACAATGCAGAGATATGCACCAAGTAATGCCAACCTGCCGGTTGCTACAGGATTAGTGAAGACATAACCTTCTAAGGCAGGTGCAGCCTTCTTCATTTGATTTGTTCTGTGTCCTCAGACCACTGTGACAGCCAGACAGAAGGACAATCATCAACTGCACCTGTCATGTGCTGAGTGTGTCCACAACTTCAATTTGGATATTTACACTGAATCATTGTTCAATGACCTTGGTCAGTTGGACACCTGCTCTGCAGAATCCATTATCTGTTCCAACTCAGGGTGGGAGTAAAGCTGCTCTGTCTGCCTGAATACAACCTTCAACTTCAAAGTAATGCAGTTTTCACTAAAGGATATAGGAGTGAAGTACAGGTGGGGATAAAGCTGTGTAAAATTGTAAAACTGACCTTTGCACAGCAAGCTGCTCTTGACCTGGGAAGGCACAATGATCTGAAACCCGATATGAATTTTCAATCTGGGCTTAAAGGAGCTGGAATGTCTCAGAATTCAACTTCTTCAGTAAACAGGTAACAGGGAATAATAGTAGTGTTCTCCTGATTTTTCAAAGTAAATATTGGGCAAACACTATTGTAGTAGAATAATGACTGATAAGATCCAAGAGATAGCCTCCCTCCTTTTCCTTTCCAAGATCCAGAATGTTTAAAGCTCTACTATGGAAGAATTAATAGGCTTTAGCTGCTGACTCCTAAAGAAGATCAAGTCATCATTTTTTATTTCCTTCAAATGAGCTACAAAGAAGGCAGCCCACTGTCTTAGAGGTCACATAGTTGCTGAACTGGAATAATGACTCATACTCACAGTAATTCTGAAATGTTCTAAAATCAACTTTCAAATCACTCAAAGAATCACTCCATTAAAGGGAAAACATTCATCTAATCAATTTATTTTACTGCATATACCAATTTGAATCCATCTCAATACCAAATGTTAATCGAATTATCTAATAGATTCACTTGACTGGCAGGTTAAAAAAAATGATTGCCCTATTGGTTGACAAGCTATTCAAACTGATTTGACAGGTCACTTTGGAAATCATTGCATTATTGGTCCACATAGCTATGTCCCCTAATGGTGATGTTAATTTTAATTAAAGACTTCCCCTGTATTGGGGTCTGGGACTGTTGTAATATCTCCCTCCCAGGAAATTACTTTCTTTTCCTCTCCAACTTTTCTTAGCAACTTATTCCCTACAGTAATTATATCTAGAGTGCCTTATACATGGCCTGATCTATTAAAGACACTCAACAAACACCCGCTTAATGAAACAATAAGTAAACAGTTTTTTCTATTTCACTAGGTTGCCCAACCTTGTCTTTTTTCCCATGATTGTGTGGGTTTTTACAATCTTGCCAGCCCTGGTGGAAAGATCCTAGTTCTCTTCCGCCAAATACCAGCTACCTGTTTTAACCACGCTGATTTCTAGTTTGATAATCTTGAAAATTAAATATTTTACCTGTGTTTACCTTGCAAAGTTGTTGAATGTATGAAATGATTAGCAATACCTCACAAATGAAAGTTATTACCATTATACAGCAATTTCTTTAAGTTGGAAGCATCAGACTTTGTGAAGTGATGTATTGCCCAACTAAATTAAATTTGTGCATTTGAAATTCTCTGTACATGTACATGTCGAATACATTTGAAATAAGGGATTTTACACTTGATAATAAGTAATTCAAATTTGGAGCTAAATGCACTTACCTTTAGTAGTGCCATAAACCTAATTACTTTCTCTGAGCCCACAATAACAAATATGAGGAACAAAAAAATATGTGAATAGATATAGGTGGATTTCTTTGCAGCAGAGCCAAATGCCAGCAATGAAGAAAATCAAAACTTTTATTTCTAAACTGATGTCTTTACCATGATGGTTGTGGCTAAGTTATTGAAAAGAAGCTGCCTTAGCTTGAGTTCTCTGAAGCAGGGCACTAGATGAGGACCGTGAGCATGTGCCAGGGAGATGACCCCAGAAGGCAGTGGTGAGAATGCGGGAAAAGTGAAACTGGGAAGGAGGGGAGGTCAATATCAAGTTGCATTGCTGAGGTCACTGCTGTGAGCAACAGGGGTGATTTTACTGTAGTCTAAGGGGAAATACAGAGGTGGCAGCAGTATTTATCCATTAGTTTCCATCCCCCAAGGTAGAATGTTGCCACCAATTTTCCACCAATATCCATGGTGTTGCAAAGCAGTTGATATGAAAAAAAGCCACAGCCTGCATGAAACTAATTGTCTACCCACAGACGTTTGAAATCAAGAGTACAGGCAAGAAGATACAAGTAAGGGAATCTGAGAGGGATGTTCATAGCCGATTGTTCTTGGCTTGCTGCCCTAAGGTCAATTTACTTGATGCAGGGATTGATTGAGGTAAAACAATAACTACCTCAGCATTCTTCTGCTGAGCTTGTTCATCTTTGAAAACCATGTTACCATTATGTCTCAAGCTGCTCAGTTCTTTAGATAAGTAAGGCTTGAGTCAGGGGAAGTGAGCAAGGACATTTACCCAGCATTGTCTCTAACTTGTCCTGATTGAGCTTTTATTAAACAGCCACTTTTTTATGGACTGAAAAAAAGCCACTATTTATCAATAAAACAACAAAATTTCATCAGAGAGCTGCAACTTTTTTTTTTTTTTTTTTTTTGCAAAAATAAGGGTTGTAGCATTACATGTATATTTTGGGTATTTCTAAATACTTTGATGTTGTCCACAGAATCTTAAGATTTTTCAGTCTATTCAAAGGAGCATAAGCAAAACCAGAACCTGCACACAGGCCTCCTCTTGAGGCTTGAGATATAGCCAGATATAGCCAGATATTGCTGGAACATGTTTTTTGAAGCCTTCTGAACTCTTGTTCCAATGTGAGTTATCCTTAATTCATATCCTGCAACCAACCCAGTAGCCAATTTTATCAACTCTGCCTTCAAAATGTATCTCAGATATATTTTTCCATCACTATCATCACTGTACCATGGCTCAAGCCACCATCTTGTCAATCTCAGCTGCAATAACCTCCTCACTGTTTTCCTGCTTCCATTTGTTGTCTGCCTACAAGTAGTTCTCCAAATAAAGTGATGCTTAAAGATAAGTGAGCTTGTATACTTTTCCATCACACTTAAAAACAGTCTAGTGGTATAGGCCTTTGCTTTTAAAATCTTACAGGATCTGACCCTGGCTCTCTCCAACTCCTATCCCTCATTAACTGTGCTCTAGCTTTGTGGCCTCTTTGATATTCCTCAAGTTGAAACCTCCCTCATCCAAATTGCTGCACCTTCTCCTACAGATAATCACATGGTTTATTCTTTTAACTTCCATTAGGCTTTGCTCAAATGTCAGGTCCTCAGAAAAACCTTCACAGTTTGACTTCCCTGTCTAAAGGAGCACTTCTGCCACTCTTTATCCTTCTTGCCTACTTTACTATTCTTCTTGGCCCTTATCATTATACCTATGCATTTATTGGATTATTTTTTTCTTGTTTGCCTCTCCCATGAGAATATTCAGTCTATGAGAGTAAAGACTGAGGCATTCACTGCTATGTCCCTAGCACCAGGAGCATTGCTTGGAAAACATGGTAAGTGACAAGTAATGTGGACTTGCTATTCTCCAGTTCTCCTGTACCCAGCTGCCTGTATGGAATTTCTCTTTCATTCTCCTATTGCCTGAATAGGCTACTCCATGGACAGTTCCTTAATTAATCACCTGAATAATTACCCAGCAACCCATTCCCGCTCTTCATACCTGCTCTCTCTGCTATGAGAGACTCTTTGAGGACTCTGCCAGGTGGAAAAGGTCAACCTTCTCAGTAGCTTTTTCCTGTGTATTTTCTGAGTCATATTTTCCTCTGCCCTGGTTTATCTATCAATGTAACCATCTCTGTTCCGTCTTCCAAAAATCTATACAAATATCTGTCCCATAGATTGTTTCCTTCTCAAAGCCATAATCAATTTATCTCATCTGTACCATTTACTTTGTCATTTCAGCAAGATTCAGTGAGGAGAGATAAATGTTTGTGTTCTGCCTGATACCTTGAGCCACAAGCTCCTCATGAACAGTTTATTAAGCATGAAACTGTTAGAACTCTGTGTGTGTGTGTGTGTGTGTGTGTGTGTGTGTGTGTGTGTAGTTGCTTTAGAAATTGTCTAATGTGAGAAAGTATTCCAGAGACTTAGCCAAAAATTGTCTGGAGCCCATAAGGTTCAGGATTGTGGAATTTAGTTTATAGGCTGTTAAAAGGAAACTGTCCAGTGCCACTTCTGTGACCTCCTTCCAGCTGGCGTCTGATGGGCAAAAGTAAAAGATGTCATTAGAGATCAGACCCTAAAGATTAATTCAATAACAATTCAGCAGAATTTGAAGTTGGCATTCCACATATAAGAAAGGATATACACAAATAAGAAATTAAACTTCTCATAACAATTCTGCTAACATATACCAAAACTAGAAGTAGTGTGATATAAATAAAACATAATTTACCATTTCTCTTGTATCTAGAACTGTATGTGTAAGAAAGGTAACTTTTGTGTATTGGCAACTTTTAATTCTGCAGATGAACTTTAATTTCACAGTGTCTTCTTTTCAGACAGAAAACATCATTCTAAATGGGTTTACCTTGTTTGGCATCTATTAAATGTTTATTTAACATTCTTAATCACTATTATGCATTGGTTTGCTTGATATCTTTTTAAAGTTCTTTGATTAAGGGTCAGTGCAGCATAAGCTTTCACGTAGTAGTAGTAGTAGTAGTAGTAGTAGTAGTAGTAGTAGTAGAAGCAGTAGTAGTAGTAATATTTAGGGGTAATAAAGTCTTCATAAAGCACAGATGAAGGCAAACATGGAAACTGTAATTAATGAAAATATTTTATCTCATTATCACATTAACACTGATCAGTTTATCAGAGTAGCAGAATGATAAGGGGATGGGACAAAAGTGATAGTGAAGGGTAGAACTTGAAACATGAGGTGAGGCATAGTAAGTCAGACCCTGGAAAGTACTAAAATACTGGGAATACAAGGTCTACAATACTGATGGTTCAGTACATAAACTAGTGTGGTTAGCAAAGGGTCAGCATTAAATTCACCTTTGGAAAATTGAGACCCTGGGAAACCACAAATGGTTCCTTCTGCTTCCCTGCCCTGTTGAGGGCATCAATGTATACACATAACATCTAAGGAATTCATAAGAAAAAAGGGGAAAGGCCAGGTATTATCACTACCTTAGTTTGAATCCTCATAATCTCTTGATTTTTTTCACATTTTTTAATTAAAAATTATTGGGGTGACATTGATCAACAATACCCAATAAGTTTCAAGTATATATTTAAACACTATGTCATATGTATATTGCATTGTGTGCTCACCACCCATAGTTAGATTTCCTTCCATCACCAAATATTTGATCCCTTTTATCCCCATCTATGTCCCCCTCCTCCCTTCCCTCTGGTAACCACTAATCCACTGTCCATATCCATGAGTTTCTGTTTGTCATGTTTGTTTGTTGTTTTTAGATTTATATCTCACATATGAGTGATATCATGTGTTTTTCAACATTTTCTGTCAGACTTATTTTGCTTAGCATGATTACCTCAAGATCCATCCATGTTATCGCAAGATCCATCCATACTGTCGAAATGGCAGTATTCTATCTTTTATTATGGCTGAGAAATATTCCATTGTATATATGTGCCACATCTTCTTTATTCAATCATCTATCGTAGCACATTGGTGCTTCCATGTCCTGGCCACTATGAATAATGCTGCTATGAACATCAGGTGCATATGTCTTTGTGTTTTCAGATTTTTGGGGTAAATACACAGAAGAAGGATTGCTGGGTCAGGCAAGAGAAAGAAATAAAAGGCATCCAAATAGGAAATGAAGAAGTCAGACTGTCACTATTTGCAGATGACATAATTCCCTATATAGAAAATCCTAAAGCAGGGGTCCCCAGCCCCTGCGCCATGGACTGGTACTGGTCTGTGGCCTGATAGGAACCAGACTGCACAGCAGGAAGTGAACAGTGGTCGAATGAGCAAAGCTTCATCCGTATTTGCAGCAGCTCCCCAGCACTAGCATCACCACCTCAACTCCACCTCAGATCATTAGGCATTAGCTTCTCATAGGAGCACCAGTCCCTGGTGTCAAAAGGGTTTGGGACTGCTGCCCTAAAGACTCCGCTAAAATATTACTAGAAATAATAAACAAATACAGTGAAGTTTCAAGATACAAAATCAGTGTTCAAAAATCCATAGGGTTCTTATACTCTAATAAAACAATCTTTTTTGCAATTGCAATAAAAAGAATAAAATACCTAGGAATAAACCTAAAAAAAAAAAACAGGTGAAAGACCTATACAATGAAAACTATAACTATTAAAAGAAACTAAAACTATTAAAAGAAATCGAAGAGGACACAATGAAATGGAAAGATATTTCGTGTTCTTGGATTGGAAGTTAACATAGTTAACATGACCTTATTACCTAAAGCATTATACAAATATAATGCAATCCCCATCAAAATCCCATTGGCATTTTTTAAAAAAATAGAACAAAAAAATCATCAGATGTGTATGGAAGTACAAAAGGCTCTGAATAGCCAAACAATCCTGAAAAAAAAGAACAAGGCTGGAGGTATCACTCTGCCCAACATCAGATTATACTACAAAGCAACAGTAATCAAAACATCATGGTATTGGCAGAAAAAAAAAAGACATGCAGATCAGTGGAACAGAATCAAGAGTCCAGAAGTAAACCCATATTTATATGGACAAATAATTTTGGACAAAAACGTCAAAAATATATAGTGGAGAAAGGAAAGCCTCCTCAATAATGGTGCTGGGAAAACTAGAAAGCTACATGCAAAAGAATGAAACTACTGTTGTCTATCACCACATACCAAAATTAATTCCAAATATATCAACGACCTGAATATAAGAACTGAAACAATAAACTGCATATAAGAAAACATAGGTACTAAACTCATGGACCTTGGACTTTGAGAAGATTTTATTAATTTGACCTCTTTATGGTTTTATAGCACTGAATTCCTAACTGGTCTCCCTACCTCTCATCATCCCACTACCCCATTCATCTTCCAAATGCTGCCAGAGTGATCTTTCTAAAGTATGATGCCGATCCCACCAACCCTTTGCTTTAAAAATACTCCAAACATATCCCATTACATGAAACATCACCTTAGCATAATAGGTCCAGGAGGCAACTAAGATTCATTGAGCCTTAATTACTTCTTTTCTGCTTCAAGCCAAATCTATGAGGTAAGTGTCATTGATCCCATTGTACAGATGAAGAAGGTAATGTTCATTTTTCAGGGGAAAATATTAGAATCCTGATCTGCCTGTAACTTCATTACCTTCCTAGCATGGTATACAAGACCCTTTGTAATCTAACAACCTTTTTGGATTCATCTCTCAACTTCCCCTACCCCCATATTATAGATGCCCACACAGATATTAGACATCCCCAAAACATATCATGCTTCTTGTTATTTCTTTAAAAATTAATTTCCTTTTATACATCTATACTTTTGAGCATGATATTTGTTTCTAGAATGTTCTTATTTTGAAAAAAACTTTTGAACTCTTACATAGCCTTCCAAATTCAAATTTAGTGTTATTTCCTAAATGAAGCATTCCCAAAATCCCTTAAATAGGGTTTATCTCTTTCTTCAGTGTAATCATGGTACTTTCCACATGTCCTATTGGCTTTTGACATACTGTTTGTAATTATTTTGATGTATTTATTTCCCTATTATAAAATGAGGTTCTTAAGGATACAAATTATGTATCATTCAATTGTATAATCAGCATCTTCTTCATCTTGGAATCTGTATTACTCAATTTGGGCTAGTTATGCTATATAACAATTAACTCCCAGAATTCAGTGGCCTAGAACAGCAAAGGTGTGTTTCTTGCTTATGTTATCATAGGTAGGTTGTTGCTCTGTTTCATGCTGTCTTCACTCTAAGACTCGGATTGATAGAGCAATGTCATCTGGAACATGGCAGGTTTTCTGACCAAGGAAAAAGAAATAAGGTGATCAATGAAATTATACATTTTTGCTTAGAATCAACAATTACCACTTTTATCCATGTTTCATTGGCTAAAGCTAGTCATGTGGCTACTCCCAATTTCAATAGTGCAATGAATATAGTTTTACTGAAGGAATGAACACTTCAAGTCACATGGGCAAGCCTGTTGTCAATGATACAGAAGTATGCAAACCTCTCTCCAATGAGCGGAGGCAATGAGTAAAACCGTCTACCACAGGGCCATCTACACCCCAGGAATTTTCCTATTCTTCACACAGCGAAGTCCCTTTTTCTGCAAACTTGCATTGCATTCATTTTAAATAATAAAGCATCAAAATATTAATAAAATCCTACTTTAAGCATAAAACTTGAAATAATACAAATTTCTTACTTTTAAACATTTGTCTTCAAATCACAATTTTAAAACTGGAGAACCAAGTAATTGAAAACTCTTTGCTCTATTGCCAAGTAGCAACATCATTTTAGTTTGTACATGAAAATATTATCATCCTTTGTTAGTAGTAGTCTTTATTATATCTGTCAGAGAACACATTTCTTATATACAATTTCACCTATTATAGGCAAAAATACATATTTCAACCTCATTCACCACTCTTCCATTATTGAAAATGTAATTCCCAATTTCATCCCTGATATGACCACTAGACCATTTCCAGAGACTTCAAAGTAAGTAAATTGCTTCTCCTCCTCATTCATATATGGAATATAAATATACTGCTAAGATCCAGAGTCAGTTTTGTAGATTAGATGGGTTACAACATCAAATTTTTAAATCAGGATCTATAGCATTCTCCTGGTTAATACAAAAGAACAGTGAAGTCCTGATTCTATTTTCCATTATCCAAAAATTAACAAACCAATTAAATGTGCCCAGAAACTTTTTCTTCTATGCTAATATTCATCAAATTTAAACTCCATCTAAGAAAGTTAAACCCTGTTACAAAAAAAAAGGGGATTTTTCCTATCAAACATATACTTTTTATATTTAACATACAAATATCATGGTCATATTCATCCCAGAGCCTATTACTATAGTTAATATGTGACAATACAGGTATGTTTAATTACCAAGAAATCTGCCTTTACTCATACTCTGAATGTTCCATGCACATCTTAATATGTCATGTTGCGCCTACAAATTGTGTGATGTGCCTTTGAAACATGAGCTGATGACACAAAATTTTCTTTAATGATCATTCTGAAGATAAATTAGACAAAGGCTTTTTACCCAAATATGAGTAGTTAACTGAAATAAGATAATTGAAATATGTTTTATACCTAAATACTATATTTAAATCTCTACTGAAATCACTGAGACACTTATACAGATACAGATGTCCAAAAAGTTCAAGCTCCGTCAACAAGTGTGTTTTTCAATGTATCCTGCATGTTTGACCCTTTTTTGCATTATTGAACAATGACAGTCTAGTCAGTCAACAAGTTTTTATTGAGCACCTATTAATTTGCAGGTACTGTGTTAGGCATTTTCTTTGAATTATATCATTCGATGTAAAAGTGCCAGGAAACACTTTCTTTGAAAGTCATACTTAAGTCAGGCCCTGAAAGATACATGGGGTTTATCAAGGGAGGGGAGAGCCTCTCAAGTGAAGGGACAGCTGAACGCAAGCCTTCAGGTGGGAAACATCTTGGTACGTTCAAAGTACTGAAAGGAGGCAAATGTGGCTGGGACAGAGTGTGGAGGGTAACAAGTTGGGCAAGTCAACAATACAACCACCATTTATGAAGACGTCAAGTTAATGGACATTTTCTATATCTAATTTATGAGTGTCCATTTGTATTTATTTATTTTTTTAAATTACTCCCCCTTACCTTACATTTGCAGATATAAAGGAAAAATTTATAGTGAATATCCTGCAACAACCTGGCAGAACAGCATTATAGAATTAGTCACATTTTTCGCATTTCTATTATTCAGACTGAGAAACACGTACTTTAGGCATGTGATTTTTTTCCGATGATTCTTTCTGTGCTTTTTCTTGATAATGATATCCTGGTAGCTTGAGGGTTTCTATATGTTGGCAGTTGTCCCGTACGCATTTTGAAAAGCAATAAATCTGGTCTGAGTAAAGTGGACTTCTGCCTTTTGGAGTACTCTACCATCACAATATTTTGGCACTATTTAGAATTCTCATTAAATTCAGAGAATGAGAATTCAGAGAATGTGATCAGAATGTGTACTTAAGAAAACAAATAGCATCTTATGTTTAATTACAGCATTTGGTACTTTTCCCCTCCTTTCCATGCTAATTACTGAATACCTATCAAGACCTTGCCTCCTGTTATTTCCTTGAGTATATCTTCTCTGAAATATGTATTTCTCTTTCCCTTTTATTTTTTAATAAATTTTTAAAATTTTAAATCACAGCTGGCATATTATGTTATATTAGTTTCATGTATACAATATAATGATTAGACATTTAAATAACTTACAAAGTGATCACCCTGATAAATCTAGTACCCATCTGACACCATACATAGTTATTAAATATTATCAACTATACTCTTTATGATATACTTTACATCCCCATAACTATTTTGTAACTACCAAGTCATACTTCTTAATCCCTTCCCCTTTTTCAACCATCCCCAACCCCCTCCCATCTAGCAACCATTGAAATGTTCTCTGTGTCTGTAAGTTTGTTTCTGTCCTGCTTGTTTATTTTGTTCTTTAGATTCTACATGTAAGTGAAATAACATGGCATTTGTCTTTGTCTGACCTATTCTACTCAGCACAATATCTTATAGGTTCATCCATGTTGCTAAGATGGCAAGATTTCATTCTTTTATATGACCAAGTAATATTCCATTGTATATATGTACCACCTCTTCTTTACTCATTCATCCGTTGATGGACACCCATGTTGCCTCCATATCTTGGCTGTTGTAATTAATGCTGAATGAAGATATGGATTCACATGTCCATTTAAAGTAGTGTTTTGGGTTGCTTCAGATAAATACCCAGAGGTAGGATAACTGGGTCCTTCTTTATCTCTTGTTATAGCCTTTGTTTCAAAGTTTATTTTGTCTGGTATAAGTATTGCTGCTCCAGCTTTTTTGTTTGTTTGTTTCCATTTTCATGAAATATCTTTTTCCATTTCTTCACCTTCAGTCTGTGTATGTCTTCCAATCTAAAGTGAGTCTCTCGTAGACAGCATATGTAAGGGTCTTCTTTTTCTTATCCATTCAGCCACACTTTCTTTTAATTGGGGCCTTTAATCCATTTACATTTAAAGTAATTATTGATAGATATATAGGTATTGCCATTTTATTTGCATGTTTTTTACCTCCCCCCCCCCTTTTTTTCTTTTTAAAGAAGTCCTTCCAACATTTCCTGTAGTACTGGCTTGGTGGTGATGAACTCCTTTAGCTTCTTCTTGTCTGGAATGCTCATTACCTGTCCTTCAATTCTAAATGATAAATTTGCTGAGTAGAGTAATTTTGGTTGTAGATCTTTGCTTTTCATTACTTTGAATATTTCCTGCCAGTCCCTTCTGGCCTGAAGTTTCTGTTGAGAAATCAATGGACATTCTTATGAGAGCTCCCTTGTAGGTAAATAACTACTTTTCTCTTGCTACTTTTGAGATTCTCTCCTTGTCTTTAACCTTTGGCATTTTAATTATGATGTGTCTTCGTGTGGGCCTTGTTGGGTTCATCTTGACTGAGACTCTGCACTTCCTGGGCTTGTATGTCTATTTCCTTTGACAGTTAAGGAAGTTTTCTGTCATTATTTCTTGAAATAGGTCAACTATGAAGAGTATGTTGAGGCATGTTGTTGGTGTTATTTTTTAAATATTTGTTATTCTATATGTGCATGTATGCTGTTAAAGCCCAATAAGCCAAAGATTACAGGAGACAAGCCTATAGTCTGACAGAATCATATTTATTGCCTCCATGAAGTGAGACTCCAAAGGCACTGTGGATTGCTGCTCTCAACAAAGGGAAGGATGAAGCATTATTTGTAAGGTTTGAATTTGTTATAGAAGCAAACTGAAGTCAGGCCACTTGGTAGTGTAAGCCAAAAAACACTCCAAGTTGATTTTGTTAGTAAGAACTTTATTGTAAGCCAGCAAGCAAGGAATACACTGGGGCTGGTCTCAAAGCCATTTCTCTCAAGAACAAAAGATCACATGGTATTATAGGGCTAGTTGCTTACATCATAGGATGTTGAGGTATGTTTGTGGTGAGCATGCACAGTAAGCAAACATGGCTATACATACATCGCATATAAAAAAAAAGGTGAATAAGTCCCACTGGATAGTCCTTTGGTAAGTTCCAACCAGTCTGAGGCTGTTTCTAGTAGCTTCCTTATCTTTACCTTCTGGTCCTGAAGGAAAACATCTCAAGCAAGCACTGCTGAGTTCCACAAATCAAACAAGCATACTAAATGTTTAAGCAATTATTTAGGCTTTCTCACAGTCTTTAACCCTTCTTTATCAGTGAGGTAGACTACAGATTCCTGTTGAAGGATTCAATGGAGGGTCTCGAGTGAAATGAGGCAGTTCTGAACTGGTTAATATCAGTTTATCGATTGGTTATCTCCAGTAATAGATAAGAATAACAGTGTACCTGAAAGTATCATTGGTAAGATAAAGCAGCAAACAATCAAACTGGGGCAGGGAGTGGGAAGAGCAGTTACATAGCCTTGAATGAACCAGTGTTTTCTGTTAATTTTGCAACTACTGTTGTCTGTGTCTATCTTCCCAGCATGATTAACAACAGAGCTGCTTTTTTCTGTCTTAATCCAAGACGATTTTTTATAGATCTCAGACAGAATTTTACCATTTTAGTGCATATATATTCTAGCCGTCTGTTGAATGTCATATATAATTAAGAGGTGTTTTAGTTTTAAATGACATTAAGTCTTTAAAAGTATTCTTAAGTACAAAATCATAAGTAATTTCTATTCTTTTGGTTAAATTTAAATTCTCTTTTAAAAATTGACTAGGAAGTAAAAGCCTCTAAGACGTACTTTTCAGTCTTGATTATTGACTCTTAAGGGACATAAGACAGAAGACTCAATCAAGTTTTGCCTCCAGCAGCTATGCCATAGTTTTTTAATCCTTCGCACTATTAAAGAGCTAATTTCATGCAAATTTTGGATATAAATAAATGGACCTAGGGTATCTGCAAACTCCTTCAGGGCAAGGCTTTGTTTTATTCACATTTGTATGCCGTCACAGCTTAACACAAGGCCTTGTTATATATATATGATTTTCAATAAATATTTTTTGGATTGAATCCTATTTGTAAAATAATTTTGAGAGTACTACATAAAAGATCAAGTATATTTTAAGATAAGAAAAAGAGAAATGTTGATCTTAACTGTACCTGTAAGTGTGTACATCATTTTAATGCTTTCCAAAGGCTAAGGGATAATCAGTCTTGAGAGACAAAACTATGCTCTTTTTTTAAAAGAAAAAGCGAGTTTCTACATAGATTTAGTAAAATAATATCATATCCTGTATTGAATGCCTTAAAATCACATTGTAGTCATGTTTTATTTTTTCACCAATATAATTTAAATTTCTTAAATATAAAATTAGCTACCAAAATGTAGAATTATAATAACAGCATTCATTCTATTAATTAACATATTAACTATTATAGTTATAATAGCTATATTCAACCTATAACCTATAACTTACTATTTAACTTACTATTTATTTTAGAAACATAAAGTTTTCCCTGAACACAATAATGACTATTGGTAGTAACCATAACCTTTGTTATTTTTCTATCTTGAGAATCCATGTCTGTCATTGCACAACAATTGTATTTGTTTTGTTTCATTTTTTAAAAATCCATTTTTCTTCACACCTGCTTGTTTAAACAGTGAGAAAAAGCTTTGTTGTGAATTGAACCTATATACACAGTTTGAAAAACACATTTATATTTACATTGTGATTTCATTTTTGATTTATGTATGTGTGTATATTTGTGATACACACACACATACATACTAGTAGGAGATTATACAGTTTCCCAGTGTTATGTCCAATAAGAGAGGAATATACAAAAAGCTATGAGAGTTCAGATCTCTTTGGTCTTAGAAACACATGATTTCATGGAGGCTGAATGTAAGCTGGGTATTGAGGAAGGGAATATTCAAAGGGCAGCAAAGATTTTCTAAAGAAAAGGATGATATGATTAGTAGATGAGGATGAGAAAATCATCTTGAAATTCAAGTTTTATAGTTGGGTCTGGAGTTGTTTGAAGGTTAATTTGGGTCAGATATAATGAAAGACAATTTTAGTTTGGATTCTGAGATGAGGACTTGGGTGCATGCAGGTGGCATGTTTGGGAATTACTCTCAAAAAGAGTAAATGAGGAAATGATACAGTGAATGAAGAAAAGCCCTTCCAAAAGAGTTCATTGATGAGCAAGTTACCTCTGTGGGCAGCGCTGTTCTAATCCCTTTAGGGAATCTCCTAGTAAATAACAAGGAACACAGTACAAGATTATTCTACTGGAGGAAGGAGGAGATGGGGTATTTGTCTTTGAAGTCTCATTCCCCATTGGTTGAGAGTTGAGGAATAAGGGTTACTACATCACCATACTTCTGTGTTGCTATTGTAGGCAGCCAGTCAAACTGCCAGGTTGCTAGGGAAATCCCTCATGAGCTCAAGATGAAAATTTGGCCATAGGTTGGGAACTGTCTCAACCTGCAGCTTCATGTGAACTCATGATTGTTAAGAGTATATGGTAAGGGGCATCAACAGAGTCTACCAAAAAGGCTTGGAATACCAAAGTATTTTTCAGTAGATGATGGAACTCTTTTTTATTTTTATTTTTTTATTTTTCAGTTATAGTTGACATACAGTATTATATTAGTTTCAGGTGTACAACACAGTGATTAGACATTAATATAACTTATGAAGTGATCACACTGATAAATCCAGTACCCATCTGACACCATACATAGTTATTACAATACTACTGACTGTATTCCCCATGCTATACTCTACAATCCCATGACCAATTTGGACCTCTTAATCCCCTCCCCCTTCACTCATCCTTCCACCCCTCAATCAGACAACCATCAAAATGTTCTCTGTATCTATAAGCTTGTTTCTGTTTGTTTGTCATCTTGTTCTCTAGATTCCACATATGACATTTGTCTTTCTCTCTCAGACTTACTTTACTCAGCACAATACCCTCTAGGTCCATGTTGATGCAGATGACAAGATTTCATTCTTTTTATATTCCATTGTGTGTATGTGTATACACACACACACACATACACACACACACACACAAACACACACCACCTCTTCTTTATCCATTCATCCATTTATAGACACCCAGGTTACCTCCATATCTTGGCTATTGTAAATAACGTTACAATGAACATATGGATTCACATGTTCCTTCAAAGTAGTGTTTTTGATTTCTTCAGATAAATACCCAAAAGTGGGATAACTGGGTCCTTCATTGCATCTTATTATAGTCATTGTTTTAAAGTCTACTTTGTCTGGTATAAGTATTGCTACTCCAGCTTTTTGTTTGTTTCCATTTTCATGAAACATCTTTTTTCCATTCCTTTAAGTTCAGTCCGTGTGTCGCGATCTGAAGTGAGTTTCTTGTAGGCAGCATATGTAAGGGTCTTGTTTTCTTATGCATTCAACCGCCCTATCTTTTGATTGGAGCATTTAATACATTTATATTTAAAGCAATTGTTGATAGACATGTGGTTATTGCCATTTTATTATTCATATTTTTAATGTTTTTCTTTTTTCTTTTGCTTCTTAAAGAAGTCTCTATAACATTTCCTGTAATACTGACTTGGTGATAATGAACTGCTTTCGCTTTTTCTTGTATGGGAAGCTCTTTACCTATCCTTCAGTTCTAAATGATAGATTTGCTAGGTAGAGTAATCGTGGTTGTAGGTCCTTGCTTTTCATCACTTTGAATATTTCCTGCCAATCCTTTCTGGCGGGCAAAGTTTCTGTTTAGAAATCAGCTGACATTCTTATGGGAGCTCTCTTGAAGATAGCTAACTACTTTTAAGGTTCTCTCTTTGTCTTTAAGCTTTGGAATTTTAATTACGATGTATCTTCATGTGGGCCTCTTTGTATTTATCTTTTTTGGGGACTCTCTACACTTCCTGGGCTTGTATGTCTATTTCCTTCACCGGTTAGAGAAGTTTTCTGTCATTATTTCTTGAAATAGGTTTTCTGTTCCTTGATCCCTCTCTTCTCCTTCTGGTATCCCTATGATACACATGTTGGTATCCTTGATGTTGTCTAGGAGATCCCTTGAACTATCTTCCTTTTTTTAGATTCTTTTTTCTTGTTGCTGTTCTGATTGGGTGTTTTCTGCTACCTTATCCTCTAAATCGCTGATTCAGTCCTTCACTCCATCTAATATACTATTGACTCCTCCTAAAGTATTCTTCATTTCTGACTGGTTCTTTTTTATATTTTCTATCTCCACCTTTATGTTTTCTACCTCTGTTAAAATTCTCACTCAGTAAAGAGTTCCTTTACTCTTCCCCTAAGTTCATTGAGCATCCTCATAACCAGTGTTTTGAACTCTGCATCTAGTAGATTGCTTGTCTCCCTTTTGTTTAGTTCTTTTCCTGGAGCTTTGTTCTGTTCTTTCATTTGGGACATGTGTCTTTGTCTTTCTATTTTGGCTGCCTACTCGTGTTTGTTTCTATGTATTAGGTAGGGTTGCTGTGTCTCCTGACCTTAGTAGAGTGGTCTTATATAGTAGATGTGCTGTGGGTCCCAGTGGCACAGTCTCCCTGGTCACCTGAGTTGAGTGCTCCAGATATGTCTCTTATATGGGTCATGTGTGCCCTCCTGTTGTAGTTGAGCCTTGGTTACTGTTTGCATGTCAGTGGAAGGGATTGACCCTCAGGCTGATTGGTTGTGATAACTGGCCGTGACTACAGTGGAGGAGCTGTTGTGCAGGGACTGACCCGACAGAGCAGAATTTGTTTTAGCAGGGCTCTGCAATAGTTAATATGGTTTTGACTTACTTGTGGTGTAGGTAGAGTGGGTCACGGTAGAAATGGAAAGAAGAAATATTCTGGTAAGTTTTCAAGAAAATACGTCAAATGATCATAGTATAGAGAAGGGGCTGAGATGTAGTAGGAAGTTATAAACTTTCTATTAGACATAGATAACTTTTTTGAGCCTAATTCATTTGGAAATTTATAGAAAGCCAGAAAATATGCAGCTGGGGGCAAGCGATGCAGAGAAATTATGAAGTTGGTGTTTATCTAGTCAATTCAGAATTATAGGGACGTTGAAACCACCCTGATTCTTTCCAGTCTCATTTCTACCTCTGGGACAGATTTTGGTTTGACTCATGGTTCTAAATTTTGCTACACATTAGAATTATCTAAGGAGGCTCGTAAAAATTCTGATGTTCGGGCCTCTCCTCAGGCTAATTAAATCAGAGTCGCTGGAAGTGACACCTAGGCTTCGGTGGTTTTCAAAGGTCCCTGGATGGTTTTAATATGTAGCCACAATCAAGAACAATTGGATTGTACTCATAAAGTATTTAATAAACTCTACTTTCTTTTTTTTTATGCCTACAGCACCTGGTATTCCTAGGTGATCTCCTATCCAAGTACTAACCAGGCCCGACTCTGCTTAGCTTCCGAGATCAGACAGGATTGGGCACGTTCAGGGTTGCATGGCTGTAGACAATAAGTTCTACTTTCATACTCAACATCAAGTCACTGCTTCCAATTCTGGCTTTGTCCTGGTAAATGGGCTTTTGCTTTTTCCTGGAAACAATTATCTTTCTTATTCAACCACTCTGATAACTGCATCCTGCTGCTTTGATAACATTCCCAGCACCCGAGTCCTCTATTTTTGCCAAGCTTTTCCAGCCAATATCTAAACTTTAGTTCTAAGGTTAAAGTTTTGTTGGCAGGTATTTCTGATACCAATAGCCTGACAGCCTGAATGTCTTTATCATAGTCCCATGCCCCATCCCTAGGCAAAGGAAGCCTCTAAGCCTAATAAACTGAGATTCCTCCAAAGTTCACAGCTAAAGTAAGGTTTGTTTTTCCTAAATTTTTTTTCTATCACTTTTTTTTTCTATTATGTAATAAGAATTTGTTATGCTTTCCTCTTCTGGAAGAGTTGAGTGGAGCTTAGTTTACATTTTTGGAAATGTGAAATTAAAATGTATGGAACACTTGCTATCAAGAAATTGAAGCGAGTTGGCAAGGCAGACCATCTCTTCCAGCTTGCTCCCCCACTGCTACAGATGATATTGAATCCAAAAGGTATGGCCTCCCACAATTTCATCATCTTCCTTCTCAAAAAAAATGTATCCACTTATCCTATATCTGTATCAAACTTGCCTCTTCCCTGCAGCTTCAGTTTATAAATTGTTTCTCTCCTTCCCTAATCTAGGCCAAGCCATTGTGCTATGGATTTTGTACTTTCCTTCTTCCTTGTAGTTTTACTTCATTAATTCACTTCTTCCTCCAATTCCTTAGATCTCTAAAAGGTTATTTATATCTTCCATCTTTAAAACAAACAAATGAAAAACAAACAATAGTCTTCTTTGGCCCTAAATTTTCCTTAAGGCAATATTACTCTTTCTCCTTCCCTTCACTGCAAAAATAGTTAAAAGAGTAGTCTACTCTCGATGAATTCACTTCCTCAACATACCTACAGTCTGACTTATGACAACTCTTCTTTACTGAAACTGCAATTGTAGATGTTCCCAATGACCTTCCAGTTGCTAAAACTAAATAAATGTTTCACTAATTATCTGATGTTTTTCCTACAACATTTAATCATTTCCCTTACTCTCCCCTTGAAATCTCTTCTCCACCACAAGGAGTGATATCATTCTCTTGCCTCTCAAGCCAATCTGTATCAGTCTCCTTTACAGGCTTACCTCTCTCCTTTCTTGCCTTAAGCACAATTTTTCACTGCACTCCCAATCTTGACACTCTTCTAAACTTTATATATTTCCCATTAGTTAATTCTTGCATATTATTGATTCCAAGATCTTTACATCCCCCACAAATATCTTGTCTAAATTCCATACATGTGTTTTCAACCTCCCTTTGCATGTACCATAAACACCTCAAATACAACCTATTACTTTCAATGCCATTGCCACCTGGCTACTACCTCTACCACTCTACTGAACGTGCTTGAGAAAAATCTCCAATATTCTCCTAGTTGAAAAATCCAACTGACATTCCCTCCTTATGAAATATTTTTACTTCTAAGCTTCTGTATTCTACTGTGTCATATACTTCCTCTCTGAACATTTTATTCTCTCTTACACATTTTTCTTTTCCAAATTGCTCTGTAGGTCTTGTTATTCCTCCAGATTCTGGGCTAGTGTAGTTAACAGTTAATACTTAATGAAGGGAATTCTCATGCCTGGTATAGTGGAGGAGGAACATGTGTAATACAAAGAAAATTATGGTTTCTTTTTATCCATTCAGCCACTCTGTGTCTTTTAATTGGAATGTTGTTTCAATATATTAATTAAGGAAGAGGTAAGAGAATTTGCTGCTATGATCCATGATGAAAGAATGTAGAGTGCTCTGTTTAGGCTTAGTATAAGTGGGAACACTTTTTGAACCAAGTATAATGACAAAATTACTGTCTTCAATCCTCAGGTTTTTCTGAATCACACAAAGTCATGGCTATTAAGAGAAGACTAGGGTGATAGCCAAATATAATTTATTATTCATTTGTGAGCCACTTGAAGACAGAACTCATTCTTTCATCTCTGAATTTCAAACATCTAACACACTACCTCATCACTGTAAGAAAAAAAAAAAGATGTGAAAACAAATTAATGACTCAAAAGCTGTCAGGGCTCAGCTAATGAGACATTTGTGCTTTTTGACCTACACAGCCTTCAGAAGCTCAGCAGCAAAAGGAGAGAAAAAGGGTCATGGGTATGTCCAGAGATTGAGAATTTGCAAAAGTGCACCGAATGGAAAGTGAAGCAAGTAGAACCAAAAGGGATGTTTTTAAATAATATGGGCTGGATTACAGTGATAGAGAAAAATATACATCTGATAAGAACATGGGTGGGATAGAGGTAGCAGGAGAGCAGGCTGTGGTGAGAAGGGGAAAATCAGAGTTTCTAATCTTGGATGAAGATAGTTTTGAGTGATGATAAGCCTCAATTTGTGACTATTCCAGAATCAATTAAAGCTATAAGGAGATGAGGCAGAGAAAGAATCTGTGATACTGAATGTTTGGTGAAAGAGTGGCAACAAATGTGTAGAAGATTACTGCAATCCAAGTGCTAAAGAAAATGAGAGAAGTTTCTATCCAAGAAAGGTAGTATGGCACAGTGATTAAGAGTACAGACTCTGGATTCAGAAATGTGATTTAACTCATACTTCTATTGTTTACCAACTGTGTGATCCTAAGCAAGTGACCTTGAGCAAATTATTTAACCTAGTCAAGAGTAAATATCATCATCTGTAAGACATAGAAAATAATATCTATCTCATAACTTTGTTATCTTGATTAAGTGTGATAATGCAAGCAAAGTGATTAACACATGATAGCTAATTATACTATAGGTTTACTATAGTAAACCATCAGTAACTGCTTACTGAAAACATAAACATTGTTGAGGACAGGGCAACAATAACATGTGATTTGGTTTGATTTTCAAAAAAATGAAAAGTTAGAGTAGATATTTAAATTCATCTAGTCATTGAATCCAAATATATTCTTTTCAGGGAGCTGGGAAAAAAATCTACCAGTGTAATCTTGGAACTATTTCTGGTAATCTTTGGAGAATAACTTAATTTAGCCTGGGTTCCACAGAAAATAAATCATAAGGCAAATGCTTAATGTTAATACTTTATAGAGGCATGTAATCTCAAGAATCACGAGTAAGATAAAAGGGTAGTGAGGCAGAAGGTAAAAGCAAATATAAAGAATTGTGCTACCTAGTTGGCTGTAGCTTCATGATAAGCTATCTTCTTCATCTTGCCAGATGGCTAGAAAACAGTACTGCCCTTAGACCTAGGCAACAGGAGATGCTTGCCTTGAGCCATGCATCTCACACACACACACACACACACACACACACACACACACACACACACAGAGAGAGAGAGAGAGAGAGAGAGAGAGAGAGAGAGAGAGAGAGAGAGAGAGAGAGAGAGAGAATATACGTCATTCCTCTTTCACTAGAGATAAACCACTCAGTAGTTCTGGCACAGCCATGATATATGTTGTAAACATCTGTCTTCATAACACCTTCCAGGCCCCAGGGAAATGTCTCTCAACATTTCTTGCCTTGTTCTCTGATGCCAATTATGGGCTGCCCCAAGTGTCCCATCACTGGAGATGGAGTTGTTCCCCACTTCAGATGCAGGGAAGATTTGAGTGGCAGAAGCACTTAGGCAAGGGAAAAAAAATAATTTACTTGTATACTTTCTCTTGGCCTCATTGAAATAGATTCTTGCATTCCCTAATTAAGAATAGGCTTGATGGATATTCTCTTTAACCCCACCTCTATCTATAATTGTCCCATCTCCTATCCCAAATCCCCAGAAAACTTAATCCTTTCTCATATGAAGAAAATATTACATGCCTCAGCCCTTTCTTGTCCCTTACCTTCTCCAGTACCTTGTATTTTAGAAGTGTGTTTCTGATTGTAGGAGATAAGTGATGGAAACATGTGTTCCCATCCTTATCTCCTCAATTAAGCATCCCCACCCGTGAGAACCTCACTACTTACCAAAGAAGAAAGCTGCACTCACTAAAAAGAGAATTGACATTTTTACCCCCTGAAGAGAACTAGGGCAAGTATCTTAGAATAAAAGCTTTTTCTTCCTGTTACTATGACCCTGTTCCTAGCAAAACAATAATAGTGATATTGTAGTGCTTGGCAGCGTGTGATGCTTCTAGAACTAGATTTATATAACAGGGTCCACTACATTAGCTTTGAATGACTCCATCACGCTAATCTTGGATGATTGGTACCAGCCTCAAATGAATTCTTTCTGCTTCCAAATCTTTAGGTTAATAGAAGGGGAATATGGAATGAGGTGTGAGAAGCATAATAGAGAAATGATTTGATTCATTTCTTTGCACCATGTGAGGAAATGACATAGTTGCTCTTTTCTAATATCTGGTGGATTTCAAATGACCTTTTTTCCTGAATTTCTGTAAATTCTAAAGAGCAGAGCCTGTGCCTTTCTTGTTCAGCATTGTATCCATGGTACCCAGCACAATACCTGGTGCATGGGAAATGATAAATAAATAAAGTGTGAATAAATGAATGAGTAAATAAATGAATAAAAATTATTATAATTCTGTTTGGTTAACAGCATAGAAATGGGGCCTACTAATAGAGATAAAAAATTTGATTCAACACGTTGAAAAATCTACTAAAAAGTAAAAATTAATAGGTATAATGAGCCACATGTGAATTCTCCCTCAAAATTCCAATAACTAAGAAGTAGAGATACATAAAAGAAAATTTTTAATTGTGACTAGTAATACCTACAGTCCTTTTGATGTCAAAGAGGTTCTTCTAAAAAAACAGAAAGTAAAGTGCTTCTGAATACAATGACCACATATTTTATTTTACAGTTTTTCATATTTTATGCTACCATACATTTTTCTTGTTCACGTATTCATCTAATGCACAATTATTTTAATAGCATTTATAAAATATGCAGCCATAAAAGAAATAAAAATTTCTTTGAATGTAAAATAAATATAAAAGAAATAAAATTTTCCACAACAAATGTTTTCATTTCTGTGCTAGACATAGCCGAAAAAAACAAGATAGAGTATATTTTCAAAAAAAGGTTCAAGAAGAGTCATCCTTCTGTTTGATTTCTTTAAAGCAAGTATATCTCAATTAAATAACTCTATGTTGCTTCCATTTGTACAAAAATAAATTTTAGATACATGAAAAATTATATATAGTTCTTAACTACAAATGGACAAATTGTTAAGAATTTCTTTATGTCCATGATTTTCCAATTTGTTTATCCATTGAACCCTTTGTTCGAAAGAACTTTTATAAGAAAAGTCAATGTATAAAACCTGTAAAATGTATATTACTCTGATTAAAATAGGGTTGCAGCCCTCATAACTGCTCATTACCTCTGCCACTGAAGCAGTTAGGTTTGGAAGTGGATTCCAAATCCCCTAGGGCTTCACTCAGTGCAACTAAACCACATTTCTCGTGGTTTCTTTATTCTCTTGGAAGATCCACAAAGCAATCAAATTGTTGAAAAGTAGATGTACTACTTCCTAACAGCTCATTAAATAGCAAGTCATTTTTCTCCTGATTGTATAAAGAAGTGATATATAGAATTCAATCAACAATGGAACCTAAGTCATATAATTTCTAAAACACACTGAAATCATTTCAGCTTTTTTATGAGGATAATTCGTGTTGTTCAACAAACATGTTAATCTATAGTCTTCTAATAATGAGATTTCATGGAAAGGAATAAAATTGTAAGTTTTTTAAGCCTGTAAAGAATAAATGTCAGTACCTCAATAATCACCCTAAAAGTAAATGGACTGAACTCACCAATAAAAAGGCACAGAGTTGCAGAATGGATCAAAAAATGAAACCCAACCATATGCTGCCTCCAGGAGACACATCTCAGTTCCAAAGACAAATATAGACTGAAAGTGAAAAGAGGGGAAATGATATTTCAATCAAACGGCATTCAGAGAAAAGCAGGAGTAGCAGTACTAATATCAGATGAAATAGACTTCAAAATAAAAAAGGTAAAGAAAGATAATGAGAGATACCTCATAATGATAAAAGGAATCATGCACCAAGAAGACATAACACTTATTAATATCTATGTTCCCAATCAGGGAGCCCCAAAATACATAAAACAATTGTTAACAGAACTAAAGAGGGAAACAGGCCAAAACACTATCATAGTAGGGGTCCTAAATACCCCATCTTGGATATGGGCAGATCATCCAAACAGAAAATCAATAAGGAAATAACACCCTTAAATGACACATTAGACCAACTGGACATAATTGACATTTACAGAGCCTTCCATCCCCAAACAGCTGCTTATAAATTTTTCTCTAGTGCACATGGAACATTCTCAAGGATTGACCACATACTGGGACACAGACATAGCCTCCACAAATATAGGAGGGTTGAAAATATACCAACCATATTCTCTGATCATAATGCTTTGAAACTAGAGATCAACAGTAAAAAGAAAGTGGAAAGAACCACAAATAAATGGAGATTAAACAACATACTACTGAAGAATAACTGGGTCAGAGAAGAAATAATAAGAGAGATCAAGAGATACATAGAAATGAATGATAATGATAGTACAACATATCAAAACTTTTGGGACATGTCAAAAGTGATAATAAGAGAAAAGTTCATATCATTACAGGCCTACTTCAAAAAACAAGAACAAGCCCAAATAAACAACCTAAAGCTTCAAATTAAAAAACTAGAAAAGGAAGAACAAATGTGGCCTAAAGTCAGCAGAAGAAAAGAAATTGTCAAAATTAGAGCAAAAACAAATGAAATTGAAAACAAAAAAAAAAAAACAATAAAAATTAAATGTAATGAAGAGATGGTTCTTTGAGAAGGTTAATAAAATTGACAAACTCCTGGATAGACTCACTAAAGAAAAAAGAGAAAGGACACAAATAAACAAAACCAGGGATGAAAGGGGAAATTATGACAGACACTGCAAAAATACAAAGGATTATACAAGAATACTATGAAAAAGTATATAACACAAAATTTAATAACCTAGAAGAAATGGACCAGTACTTAGAAAAATACAACCTTTCTAGACTGAATCAAGAAGAACTGGAAAATCTAAATAGACCAATTAGCAGTATGGAAATGGAAACAATCATCAAAAACCTACCAAAAATAAAAGTCCAGGACCAGATGATTTCACCAGTGAATTCTACCAAATATTCAAAGAAGATGTAATACCTATTCTCCTCAAACTCTTCCAAAAAATCAAAGAGGAGATAACACTTCCCAACTCATTTTATGAGGCCAATATTACCCTGATACCAAAATCTGGTAAAGATAACACAAAAAAAGAAAACTACAGACCATTATCTCTCATGAACGCAGATGCAAAAATCCTAAATAAGATACTACTGAATTAAATCCAGCAACATATTAAAAAGATGATATGCCACAATCAAATGGGCTTCATACCAGGGGCACAGGGATGGTTCAACATACACAAATCAATTAATGTGATATACCACATAAACAAATTAAAAAATAAGAATCATATGATCATATCAATAGATGCAGAAAAGGCCTTTGACAAGATACAGCACCTATTTATGATCAAAACACTTAACAAAATTGGAATAGAAGGAAAGTACCTTAACATAATAAAGGCCATATATGACAAGCCTTCAGCCAATATTATACTTAATGATGTAAAACTAAAAACCTTTCCTCTAAGATCAGGAACAAGGCAAGACTGTCCACTATCGCCACTGATATTCAATATAACATTGGAGGTCTAGCGAGTGCAATCAGACAAGAGAAAGGTATAAAAGGCATCCAAATAGGAAACAAAGAAGTCAAACTGTCACTATTTGTGGATGACGTGATTCTCTATATAGAAAACCCTAAAGACTCCACAAGAACACTACTAGAAATAATAAGCAAATACAGTAAAGTCTCTGGATACAATTCAAAAATCCACAGTGTTCCTGTACTTTACTAACTAAGTGTCAGAAAAAGAAGTGGAAAAAATAATTCCTTTGCAATTGCAACAAAAAATAAATAAAATACCTAGAAATAAATCTAGTGAAACATGTGAAGAACCTACATAATGAAAACTATAAGACCCTATTAAAAGAAATCGAAGAAGACACAAAGAAATGGAAAGATATTCTGTGTTCTTGGATTGGAAGAATTAACACAGTTAAAATGACCATATTACCTAAAGCATTATACAGATTTAATGCAATCCCCATAAAAATCTTGACATTTTTTAAAGAAATAGAACAAAATAATCATCAGGTTTTATGGAAGCACAAAAGACCCCGAATTGCCAAAGCCATTTTGAGAAAAAAAAAACGAGGCTGCAGGCATCATTCTGCCCAACTTCAAATTATACTACAAAGTGACAGTGATCAAAACAGTATGGTATTAGCAGAAAAATAAATACACGGACAAGTGGAACAGAATCTAGAGTCCAGAAGCAAACCCATATTTATATGGGCAAATAATTTTGGACAAAAACACCAAAAATATACAGTGGAGAAAGGAAAGACTCTTCAATAAGTGGTGCTGGGAAAACTGGAAAGCCACCTGCAGAGGAATGAAACTAGACTGTTGTCTATCACCACACACCAAAATTAACTCAAAATGGATTAAGGACCTAAATCTAATACCTGAAATAATAAAATGCATAAAAGAAAACATAGGAACTAAATTCAAGGACCTTTGGCTTAAAGAGGATTTTATGAAGTTGACCTTGAAGGCAAGGGAAGTAAGAGCAAAAATAAATAAATGGGACCACATCAAACTAAAAAGCTTCTGCTAAGCAAAAGAAGCTGTCAACAAGGTAAAGAGACAAACATTTGAATGGGAAAATATATTTGCAAGCAACACCTTTGATAAGGGCCTAATGTCCAAAATATACAAAGAACTGATATGACTCAATAACAACAAACAAACAAATAATCCAATCAAAAAATTGGCAGAGGACCAGAACAGACAGTTCTCCCTAGAGGACATACAAATGGCCAACAAATATATGAAAAGATGCTCAACATCGCTAGTTATTAGGGAAATGCAAATTAAAACCACAACGAGATATCATCTCACACCTGTTAGAATGGCTATAATCAACAGGACAAGTAGTAACACATGTTGGAGAGGATGTGGAGGAATACACTTCTGGTGGAACTGCAAATTGGTACAGCCATTGTGGAAAGCAGTATGGAGGATCCTCAAAAAACTAAAAATTGACCTACCACATGATCCAGCAATCCCTCTACTGGGTATTTACCCCAAAGACTTGAAAACTCATATTTGAAAAGATATTTGCACACCAATGTTCATAGCAGCATTATTTGCAGTGGCCAGGACATGGAAGCAACTGAACTGTCCTACGATAGATGATTGGCTAAAGAAGCTATGGTACGTATATACAATGGAATATTACTCAACCATAAGAAGAGATGAAATACAGCCATTTGCAACAGTATGGATGGACCTTGAAATAATCATACTAAGTGAAATAAGCCAGACAGAAAAGGTTGAAAATCACATGATGTCACTTATATGCAGGATATAAACCTAAAAGCAACAAATGAACAGGACAAACAAAGAGAGACTCATGGACATGGACAATGGCCTAGTGGGAAGGGAAGGAGGGAGGGAAAAAATTTTTAAAAATAAAATGTTAAAAAATTATGTATATATAGTATGAAAAAAATAAACTGTCATTTAAAAAATACCTTTAAAAATAAATGTCGGAGGTAGATAGGGGTAAAAGGGATTAAGTATTTGGTGATAGAAGGAAATCTAACTTTAGGTGGTAAACACACAATGCAATATATCTACAATATATTGTTGAATTGTACACTTGAAACTTATTTGATTTTATTAATCAATGTCACCTCAATAACTTTTTGGAAAAAAAAATAAATTAAAAAAAGAAAGGGTTCTTAGCAAAAAAAAAAAAAGAATAAATGTTATTCGGGTTTAGAAATTTATTCTGTCTGCCATAGATCTTCATTGTCTCTTGTCTGCATAGTTAGACTAAATTATCAACTTTTATCCCTACCTTGAAACTCCCCCACCAAACCATCCTATACCTGTTACTTGAGTAAACTTAGGAAATCCTAATTGTACAATTTTCCTGCTGTAAACACTTGTAGTGGCTGCTATTTTCCCTGCAGAGTTTTAATACTCCCAGAAATAAGTGGAAAATGCAGTCATCAACAAATGTGATATATGACTAAAAACATCAAGCAAGAATGTTAAAGATGTATGATCTCTGTCTTGCTCATGTTTTAGAAAAAAAAATTAATAACTGTCATGGTGGACTTTTTACTCTGAATAGGAACCAACAATCACCTAATATTTCCTTTATTCTCTAAATGTACAACTTGTATTTAGAGCCCAAAATAGGGTACATTCTGAGAGGAAGAAAGAGTGTGGAGGTAGAAGACTTTCCTGTGCATTATTCAGAAGGAAACTGCTACCATGTCAAGGTAGATCCAGGTTTTGTAGCACCTAAAACTTGAAAAATGTGGGGTGGGGTTGGGGTCATTTAAGACAAAGAATACAAAATTATATGCACAAAAATTAGAGTAGGGGTTGAAAGGAGCCTGTAATGTGTGGGCTCTAAAGCTGAAATTTCATTACCTTCACAGTAAATCTACCAGAATTCTCAGTGAGTCATGAAAAAGCCAACATTCATAGTTATGATCTCTCCATTTGTATCCTTTTCTAGTTATTTTGCTGTCCTGGGCTTTAACAATGTTTTTTACTCCCTTAGTATCTTCCCCTTTCTCAATGTCATGTTGGTCTGTATGCTTCAATTATGTCTTAGAAATATATGATTGTAACTCATGATCTCATACTATTTAGACAATAAAAATATTAGCTGGTTTATACCTAGAACTCTTTTTTCCCCCTGTTAGCCATAGAGTAGCTTTGCTGATTCTCATCCCTGTGTTCTTTATTAATATTGTAATGTATGGCTTAATTTGCTGGGATAGTACGAGTTTATGCCTGTTCTCCTGACATAATTATTAAAACTGCCTTCTTTATGGAGCCCTAGAATGTACTAGGGCAACAGCAGAGGGGGAGGATCTTGGTAAAGATACTCAAGAAAGTCGTTTTTGAACTCCTAGGTTCACTCTCAACCTATGCATGCATGGATTTGATCTTAATTCCCAAAGATTTTAGGAAATGAACTAACAAACCTTTAGCCAGTTCCAAAACTGATCAATGGGTGGTGTACATGAGGGATAGTTCCAAATAACCTGCAAAGCCTTCAACAACTGAACCAACAGTGGTACCACAATCCATAGAAGATAGGTTGAAACTTGGAGCTTGAATCAAATCAGGTCAAGTACATGCTATCACAAAAATAGCCTAATCTGTTCAACTACCTACTAAAACAAAAATATCAACATCTTTTATAGAATTTAAACAATATTATATTCAAAATGTTCAAGAAATGATCCAAAATTACTCAGTGTATGAAGAACCCCAGAAATCTCAACACACATGGAAAAAGATGAGCAACAAGTGCCAACAAGATGACATAGACAATGAAATTTTCTGGCACAGACTTTAAAGTAGTTATAATAAAAAAGTGCTAGAAATAACAGTCACAAACACTCCATTAATGCAAGTTAAAATTAAAAGTATCTGCAAAGAAGTAGAATATATAAAGAACTAAATGAAAATTTTAGGACTGAAAAATACAACTGAAAATTTAAAACATCACTCGATATACTCAATAGCAGGATGGAGGTGACAGAGAAAAGAGTTAGTGAACATGAAGCTATATCAATACAAATTATCAAGTATGAACAACATAAAAAAACATTGAAAAAAATAGAGTTAAAGAGACCTATGAGATTATAATAAAATGTGTAACATTCATGTCATTGGAATCCTAAAAGAAAAGTAGAAAGAGTATAATGCTAAAAAGTGCTTGAAGAAATAATCATCAAAATCCTCACCATTTCTACAATGGACCTACAAATTTGAGAAACTGAATGAATTCGAAACAGGAGAAGCCCAAAATATTTAAGAGTAGAAACATTATTATCAAACAGCTGAAAACCAAAGACAAAGAAAAATCTCAAAAGCAGCCAGAGAAAAAAGATACATTACTTATTGTAGAGGAATTATTTAAATGACAATGAATTTCTCATTGGCAATCATTGTAGCCAGAAAAAGGGGTAGAACGTTTTGAATGTGCTGGAAGAAAAGAACTGTCAATTCAGAACTCTATATTCAGAGAAAATATCCTTCAAGAATAAAGGTGAAATAAAGACATTCTCAGATGAAGGAAAACTAAGATGATTTGGAGCCAAAAGAACTGCTCTAAAAGAATTGCTAAAGAAAGTTCTTCATACAGAAGGGAAATTATACCAGAGGAAACCTGGAATATCAGGAGAGAAGGAAGAACACCAGAAATTGTAAATATACGGGGGTAAAAATAGAGAAGACACAAATTACCAATATCAGAAATGAAAAAGAGGCTATCATTAAAGACCCCACAGACATGAAAAGGATAACGAAAGAATATTATTAACAACTCTTGCAAATAAATTGAACAATTTAGATGAAATAGAGCAATTCTTTGAAAACTATAAACCCAGAACTCACCCAATATGAATTATATAATCTGAATAGCCTTATAACTATTAAATAAATACAACAAACATCTACATAGTCTATATGTTGAAAACTACAAAAACTGGGAAAGAAATCAGAGAAGACATACTGTTTTCATGGATTAGAAGACTTAACATATTGAGGATGTTAATTATCCCTAAATATCTCAATAGTTTTAAAACAATACCAATATAAAATCTAGCAGTATTTTTTGTAAATATAGGCAAACTAATTCTAAAATTTATATGGAAGGAAACATGAAGTAGAATAGCTAAAACAATTTTGAAAATAAAGAAAAAAATAAGAGGAGTCATTCTAATCTATATTAAAGTTTACTATATAGCTACAATAATCAAGAAAGTGTGGCATTAGAAAAGAGATAGACACATAGAACACTTGACAGAATAGAGTCCAGAAAAAGACAAGTATGGCTATTTTGTTTTGACAAAGGTATGAAAGAAACTCAGTGGAGAAAAGATAGTCTTTTCAACAAATGGTTTTGGAACAATTGATCACCCACATGCAGAAAAACTTAACTTTGACCTACTTCAGACTTTATACAAAGCATATTTCAAGATAGATCATAGATTTAAATATAAACAAAATTATGAAACTTTTAAAACATAGGAGAAATTTTATGACATAAGTTTGGGTGAAGAGTTCCTTAGATATGACACCAAAAATACAATCCTTAAAAGAAAACATTGACAAATTGAAGTTTATCAAAATTAAAATTTTTGCTCTATAAAAGACACTTAAGACAAAAAATGACAAGTTATAGACTGGGCTAACATATTTCAAATCTTCTATCTGCCAAAGGATATGTATCCAAAACATACAAAGAACTCTCAAAACTCAGCAATAAGAAAACGGATGATCTAATTTTAAAATAGACTGAGGACTTAAGCAGGCATTTCACCAAAGAAAGTGTTGGGTTTGGCAAATAAGTATATGAAAAGGTGTTTAATGTCATTAGTCATTAGGGAAATGCAAATTATAACCACAATGAGATACCATTTTACAGCTATTAGAATGGCAGAAATAAAAAATACTGACATTATCAAGTGCAAAGCAGCTAGAACTCTCACACACTCTTGGTGGAAGTACAAAATGGGACAGCCACTCTGAAAAATGGTTTGACAATTTCTTAAAAAGTTAAACAAATATCTATCATATGACTCAGTTATACCATTCCTGGGTATTTACTCCAGAGCAAGAATAGGCAATCTTTTTCTGTGAAGAAGTAGATAATAAATATTTTAGGCTTTGCAGGTCATATGGTCTCTGTCTATCCCAGTTTAGATAATAAATTATTTGGTCAGCCTACTTATTAACTCTTTCACAACAATATCTACTCCTAATTTTATTCATCATTTACAGATGAGGATACTGAGGCCCACAGTTATTTGATTATTGGATGGTTGTGCTAAGGGCTGAACCTATGATATATGAATGCAAAGCTTGCGCTTTATCTATAAGGCTATCCAGCCCTCCATCAGATGGCTATTCACCAGATCACCTGCCTCCATACAGTTGGTTTAATTACATCAGGTCATCATCTTTGGTGAAATTTATCAATGAGTTCTGAGATAGGATGGGCAGGGGAAAACTCTGAAGAGTTAACATTTTGGGTCTAAATGAAAGGAAGATGTGAACCAAGTGAATTTCAACGAAAATGGGCATTATAGAAACACAAAACATCAAGTACAACATTTGAGGCGAGATCAGATCCATGTGTTCATTGAGTAGCAAGGTCAATGGGACTCGGGTAGAGAGAGTGAAAGGGAGAATTGTAGGATAAACATTCAGAGAAGCAGGCATTGCCCAGATCATGTGGAGCTTTGCAGATCATAGTGGGGACTTTGGATTTTAATTTAGGTATATTGGAAAACCAATAAAGAGTTTTAAATAGGGAAGTAATTCACCTGATTTGTGTTTTTGAAATATCATTCTGCACTGTAGTGGGGCAAGCATGAAAGTGGAGCTGGGGGGACCAATTGACATTATGGCTGTATTCCATGCTGGAGATGAGGATGACTTTGGCTAGGGTAGTAACTGTGATAGATGTAACAATGAGATTCAGGATATATGCTGATGGATTGGATAAGGAGTATAAGAGAAAGGGATATATTTCCAAGCTAAGCACTATACAGGTCTATCTCAGTGCAGTGGAAACATTGAGAAATGGTCAGATTAAGGATGTATTTTGAAGAAAGAGACAACCTGTTTGATAATAAACTGGAAAAAGGAAGGAAAAGGGAAGAATTAAAGATGACTCCTAATTTAAGTCGGAGCAAATAGGTAGAGTTACTATACAGTAAGGCTGAAAACACTGGGGAAGCAGTAGTTTTGGGAGGGGATTGAAACTCATATTTCTTTATCCAAGTAGAAATATCAAGCAGGTAGTTCCATATATGAATCTAGTATTCAGGAGATAGAGCAGGAGATATAAATTTTAGAGTCACCACCATCTAGATAGTATTTAAAAGTCATAAAACTAGATGAGATCACCTGGGGATATAATGTGAATAAAAAAGAAAGACAAAGATTGCACTCTAGGGCATTCTATTATTTAGAGGTCCAGAAGAGGAAGATGGGTTAGAAAATGAAATTGAGAAGGAGCAAGCCAATGAGATAGGAAGAAAATCTGGAAACCTAAGTGAAGAAAGGGTTTCAAGGAAGAGAGTATCATCAACTGTGTCAAATGTTGCTGAGGGGTCAAGGAAGATGGGGACTGAAAATTGATCGTAGGGCTTAGTGTTAAGTAAGTTAGTCAGTGGTGACCTTGATAATAACCTTTTCAGAGTAGAAAGAATAACAGTCTGAGAGTGGGGGCTGAGATTATAGAGATTAACTCTTTCATACTAGTTCTCTTTTATAAGGTGTGTAATAAGAGAGATATGACTTAAAATGGATGATTTTTAAGTGGGTCGAATGTAGTACAGTTCATGTTTGATAAGACTGTCTGGATAATTACCATGTTCCAAGGACATGTTAGAGAGCTCTATTGAATTAGAGTTTTAAAATTAATAAAAGTTATTTTCTATCTTGAAATATAAATGTCATGTATTAAATGATGGAGCATAACCAAGTTAATATTTAATTCAATATGAGGATAATCTTTGAGGTCAACTCCATACATTTAAATGAAGCAAAAGACTAGCTCTGAAGATAGCTTAATAATTTTACATCTTTGAGAGGCATTTCTAAAATCATAATAGCTGATATAGCTATCTTCGGAGCTAGTCATTTAATACATGGCATTGACCTACTTTCCTTTTTAATTATTTAAGAGTTAGCTGTTCAGTTGAATCTTGTCCTTGCAATGTGAAGAAAAGGACTATAATTTGTACATTTTTAGTCAAAATTATAGAGTTCATATAACAAAGGGATATGTTGCAAATAAATGTAAAATAAATCAAAGGATACAAAACTCATTTTTAAAAACATTAGTTTTTCACTATGAGAAATTGTGATTACCATTTGTCCCCAATTTTTTGATGTTAGACAAATGGACTTCCAAATTATTTATTTGAGTAGTAACTTACATCTAGTGCATGTACAGGCAATTGGGAAGATTGACACATCTCTTATTTTACTTTCCCTTAGTAAATATAAAGTGGTTTTATGACTAGGGCAAAAGGATAATCACCTTTCCCTCAACAGCAAGGCTGTGTTACCTGTCAAATATGGCAATGTTCCTGTATGGTATTAGGTATTATGATTTTCATACTTAAAGGCCTGATTTTTTCTCATTCCACTCAAGATTATCTGATTCTTGATTCAGTGGCAGGCAATGACAAGACATTGCTTAAACTGCTAAACTGGGACTAGAGCAAGAATTCTACTAGAACAGTAAGCACCTTCTCTCCCTTGGCCCAATACTGACTCAGTCTCTTATAAATTAGCATAACAAGTGATAGATATTTTTCCAAGTGAAAAACAGTATTTTCATAATAAAAGTAACAGAATAAAAGTAATGGATTCAAACTTTTGAAAACCATCAGGAACTCTGATAACAGAAACCATATAATAATTTTTTTCAAGTTTCTTCTAGTTTGGCTCTGAAGACAAAGCCAAGTAGAGATGTATTTTTTTTTAAAAAAGAAGAATCATAAAATAAATTCAACCCAGAACAGAGGAACAATAGTTAATTTTAATCAATGATCACTAACTCACAAACTCACAGATGGATGTGAATATCCATTTTTAAGCCACTCATACATTTTCTGAAATTATTCCTTTTCTAAAACAAACACCCATGATCTCAACCCTGGGAGGACATGCTGACTTCTTAATATAACTCAAGTCTTCATAAATGTAAATTTATATGAAACTTTCATAACGATATCAAAAAATTTTAGTAACACAGCAAACATAATATTGAAATGAGTAAACTGTAATCTAACTTGAATTATATGCAATATTATTCTCTTTTTACCTTCTCATGTTCATCTTTAGGGTGTTTTGCCATAGGATTAGTTCGGAGTCAGGAATTAACAATAAATGTTTAGAATTTGGACACAATTTGGAGAAGGGTAAAAATAATCATAAGAATGAGGTCTTGGGAAATCAGCACTTTGAAGAGATCATGTTTTCCCCCCAAAAGACAGGGTTTTAATTTACTTTTATTCTGCTTGTTTGTGGAATACAAAATTGAATATAATACCACCAGGTAAGATCTAAAATAAGTAAGAAAAGCAGCAAAGAGGGTATAAAGACAGAGGAAGTAAGACAAAGAGGTCAAAAGTAAAATAAGCAATGGAACGTAGCCCAAAAGCTGCTATATAATATGTGTTTGCAAGAGTTAGACCACCCATTTGACTCTGTGCTCCCTTGAAGCAAATGCAAAGGTGTAACACAGTAAATTATATCATACAGACAAGCTTTTTAGAACTACACTTATTCTTAGTATTAAGGCCAGAGTAATAGGATGCTATGTTACATAATTATCAATGCCCTCAGCAACTTCATTTCAGTGAATATAGCCATGGATTTTCATAGGGCTGCTTCTTTTAAATTTCTTTAATGAATGACTCTGACATAATATCAAAGAACATTCAGGGGAAGCATTTCTAGGAGTTACTAAAACAATATGAGGCAAGAATGTCTCATGGTTAGTATGACATAATATAGAATAAGGATTTAGACCTTAGCTGTCCAATACAGTAGCCACTAGTCATGTGAGGCTATTTACATTTAAATTTAAATTAATTAAAATTAAATTCAATTAAAAATTCAGTTTCTCTGTCATGCTAGCCACATATGAAGTTCTCATTGGTCCCTTGTGGCTAGTCCTACAATGTTGGACAGTGTAGATAAAGAATATTTCCTCTATTGTAGAAAGTTCTATTAGACAGTGGTTATTTAGCTTTATAAAAAAGAACGTGCTGAATATTTTTCACACAAGCTTGTCTCAACCAAGCTTGTGATAGTCACTGAGCAACTGCAAGTTCAAAGTTGTGCTCTCACAACCACCAGTAGAACAATTTCACATTGTTTGTTAAAGCCAGTACCATAGCTTTAATAGATAATGCAGAGGTCTTACTAATTTTCTCCCAGGACAAGAATGAATGATAGTGGGACTTAATGCTTACTGAACAAGGCTGGAGCAAGACAGTTTAATAAAAACAACAAGGTGAGATGATAGGAAACACTTTAAAGATTTGAGGAGGGTACTTTATAGTTGTTCAAAGACACAAGAATGCAAAGAACAATTAGCTTTGTATTATGAATAAGTGGCCTTGGAATGCTGTGAGCTTGAAGATTTGATTATATATCTAATAATAGTTTTAAACAGTGATCATTATCTTCACTTCTGAAAGTTTTATCATCAGCTTAAGCAGAATATTTTGGGAATGAGAATGGACATCTAGTGCAACTGATTTTGTTACAAACTCAGAATTTATAAACCTAGATAATATTTGAAAGTATTCACGTCTTCCAACATGTTCTCTGCAAAACACTGTTGCAATCCTTTTGGTATCAGCTTTGTAGACATTTTACAAAATACATAGCAAAAACTACATAGTCTCACTGCTTCTACCATTATTCTCCTGTAAATATTTTCAACATAGCAGCCAGAGTGATCCTCTGTAAATGTAAGTCAAATTATAGTACGCTTGCATTCAAAACTTTGCAATGGCTCTCACCTCACTTGAAATAAATGCCAAATTGCTTATAATTGCCCACCAGATCCTCCATGATCAGCCCTGTTACCTCTCTTTCCTCCTCTCCTACCACTCATTCTAAGCTCAGTCAGCTCCAGCCACACAGGCATCTCTGCTCTTTCTCAATCAAGACATACATGATTCTACCTCAGGGCCTTTGCTTTAGCTGTGCACTTTGTCTGGACCATTATTCCACATGACACCATTTGATTAACTCCCTCATCTCCTTCAAGTCTGCATAAGCATCACCTTTTTCTTTAATATAATTTTATTAGTTTCAAGTATACAGTACATTGGTTAGACATTTATGTACTTTATTAAAAAAAAATCCCCCTAATTGCTTTCTCTCCTCTGGCTTTCCACCTAGCCATTACATTAATGTTAACTACATTCCCCATGCTGTGATCCCCATCCCCATGACATCTATCAACTACTGATTTATATTTCTTTAACCCTTCAACCCATTCTCCCAGCCTCCCAATCCCACTCCCTTCTGGCCATCACTAGATTGTCCTCTACATTGGTGAGTCTGTTTTATTTTATTTTTTTTGAAGTGCTATTTTAAAAATTTATTTATTTTAATTAGTTTCGAATATACAGTACATCACTTAGACATCTGTATAGTTTGATCTCTCTCTCCCCTGACCCTCCACCTATCCAACGTATTAATGCTAACTGCATTCTCTATGGCATACTCTCATCCCCATGACCATCCATCAGTTACTAATTTGTACTTCTTTAACCCTTCACCCCATTCTCCAAGCCCCACAAGTCCCCCTCCCCTATGTCCATCACCAAATTGTCCAGTATATTTGTGAGTCTGTTTTTTATTAATTTGTTCTTTGTATTCCTTAGATTCTGCATATAAGTGAAATCATATAGTGTTTATCTTTCTCTGTCTGACTTCAATACTTTCTAGGTTCATCAAAGAAATATCTTTTTCCATCCCCTTCCTTTTTATATGTAAGAGTCTTGTTTCCTTATCCTTTCAGCCCCTCTAACTTTTGGTTGGAGCACTTAATTCTTTTCCATTTAAAGTACTTATTGATAAGAATATAGTTGTTACCATTCTTTAGTCCCGTTATTGAAACATGTTTTTTCTTCTTAAAGTCCCTCAAACATTTCCTATAATACTGGCTTGGTGGTGATAAATTCCTTTAGCTTATTTTTGTCTGGGAAGCTCTTTATCTGTTCTTCAACACTAAGTGATAGCTTTACTGAATATAATGTCCTTGGTCGTAGATCCTGGCTCTTCATCCTGTAGAATATTTTTTGCCAAGTCCTTCTGTCTTGCATAGTTTCTTTTGAGAAATCAGCTACCCATCTTATGGGTATTCCCTTATAAGTAACTATCTGTTTTTCTCTTGCTGCTTTTAATATTCTTTCTTTGTATTTAAACTTTGGCATTTTAATTTTCATGTGTCTTCCTGTGGGCCTCATTAAATCCCTGATTTTTGGAATTCTCTGAGCCTCCCAGGGTTTTATGTCCATTTCCTTTACCAGGTTAAGGAAGTTTTCCATCATCATTTCTTCAAACAGCTGTTCAACATCTTGATTTTCTTCAGTTACACCGATCAGACGGAAATTTGGACTCTCAATGGTGTCCCATATGCCCCTTAAATTATTTTTATAGTCTTGGCATCTTATCTCTTGCTGTTCTGATTGCGTGTCCTTGGCTTTGCAGTCCTCTAGATAGGTCATTTGATCCTTTTCTTTATTCACTTTGTTTATTCGACTTAATATACTTCTCATCTCAGATAATGTGCTCTTTATTTCAGACTGGTTTCCTTTTATAATTTCCATTTCCATTTTTATGTTTTTTTATCTCTTTGTTGAAGTTCTCACTGAATTCACCTACTCTTCCCAAAAGTTCATTTAGCATCATTATAACCAGTGTTTTTAATTCTGCATCTGTTAGATTACTTGACTCCATTATTTCTGGATCTCTGTTCTGTTCTCTCATATGGTTTCTGCTTCTTTGTCTTCCCATTTGACTGCCTTTCTATGTCTGTTTTTATGTGCTAAGCAAAGCTCCTAAGTCTCCTGGTCTTATTAGTGTGGATTTGTGAAGTAGGTGTTCAGTGGCACAGTCCTGAGAGGAGTTCAGCTGCAGGCCAAATTTAGCCCAAGCCTGTGCCCCTCTGGGGCAACCTGTTAAGATTCAGCAAGCAATCCACAGATGCTGTGCTTATAGTTGCCTCAAGGCCGCACTAGAAACCAAGGCCAACTGCCTCCAGTGTGAGTCTCAGCAAGGAGCACCTGACTTGCTGAGGCTACAACCTGGATGTAGCTTGTGTGGGGCCTTGAGTTGGGGGAGGCAGAGTTTCAGGGAATCCTCTGGGCAGAGCAACCTCTGTTAACCAATTTGATGAAGTCTCTGCTATGGTGTCTCTATGTCCGCTCACTGGGAAGGGGGAGGGCTCAACAGGGACCAGTGGATACCGCCAGCACTTCTTTACAGAGCGAGTCTTGTCTCAGCCCTCACTCCAACAATGTCTCCTCGTCTCAGCCCTCATTCCGACAATGTCTCCCCATAAGTCCCTGGTGCCCCCATGTGTGCAGCCAAATAGGCACTGGTGCTCAGAGTGAGCATGTTCATCACTACAAAAATCCACTTGTGGATGTAGCCCTTTTAAGAAGTGTCTACAGCTGCCGCTGCCGCAGCCTCCATCTTACTCAGTCACTTGAGACCAGTAGCCCCACATCCTCGCCCTGCCCTACCTTCTGCCATTGCAGGGTGATATCTTGGATTTCTCCCTATTTGTATGGCTTGTTCATCTAGATCCCAGGTGATTTTTCCTTGCTGTTGCTCTTTGTTTCTGTCACAACTTTGATTTGGTCACCAGAAGGATGAACAGAGCCTCTATCATCTGTGCCATTTTTTCCCTCCTCTGTGAGTCTGTTTTAGATTAGTTTGTTCTTTTTGTTCCTAATGAGATCATCTTTGACCACTCTATTTAATACTGCCAACTGCCCACCCCTTTCCAGCCCCCTAACCACTGTATCTCCCATCCTCCATTATTCACTCTACTTTTACTTTTTCCATTATACTTAACCTATATCATATTATAGTGCTATATATTTGATTTATATCTTACATTCATTGTCTACTGTCTATCTTGTTCATCTAGAACTTAAGTTCCACAAAGATAGTTGTTCTTTATTCTGTTCATTAATGTATCTCCAACACTAAGGAGAGTGCCTGGCATACAGGAGGCACTCAAAACATTTTTGTTGAATGAATGGATGACTTCGTAAGAATTTCTCTTTCTAAACCTATAAAATGATATTTTTCCAGTTTCATCACTGATTTCTGGCTGTTTCTAAATATTGAGTCACAAAATTGTATAATTTTATAGTTGAGAGGGCCCTTGGCAGTAATGTGGCACAATTAGATCTATATGTATATAAGTAAACCATGACCAAGAGAGATTAAGTGACATCATAAGGTCAACCAGGTAATTTACGGCAGAGTTATAGGACTAGAGACTCTCAATCCATCTATAAAATATGATTTTCCAACACTAGTTACATTAAAAAATAAGCCACTATCTCAGAGTTATACCTGAAAAAGAAATGCTAACATATTTCCAGCTACAGCAGCATCAATGCAATATGTCCTCATGAACAACATAAACTTGAATGAGTAAATTTAAGAATCTTTCTTTAAAATAGAATCATATAACTTTAGTAATACCTCATATAACCCCTCACCAAATTATGGTTTTAAATATAATGTTTTACATGGAGTACAAATTAAGTGTTTCTTTAAAAAATTAGGATCTCATGATAAATACATAAATTGAACCTTGATCATTTTCTACTTCCTTTATATTTTCTGTCACCCAGGCTCTATTTTATTCCCTTGCTGACAGCTGCAGTCTTAATGTGTATTTTTTGAGCAAGTAGGTGCTTTTGGGTCCAAACCACTTTTATCTTTGGCTTATCAGAAGCATCCATATATCATAGCCTAGGGAAAGAAGATAAAATAGGGCATCTTTCGTGCATATAAATCATAGCTTGTGGATCATCGCTGTTAATTAAAAATCCTTGCAAGGCTAAGTTCAACATGATGGAGGCTTAGGACATCTTTGCTAAAGGACAAACCTAGAAGGAAAAGTATCTTCAAATTTCTATGAGAAAGAAAGTGGAATTGGGTCATTATAGATTCCACTCTGGAGTTAGGGTTAAAATTTCTTATGCATATTATACTGACCATAATTTGTTGCTGATTGGATGTGAACATGCTAATTCCTTGGTGTAATTTGGTTACTTTTTATTTCAGTGATGTTTGCTTGTTTCACTATTGTCTGGCAACATAATAATCTCAGTACTAACTGGAGATAGAAATATACAGCCTTGTTCATATTATGTGTATTTTACAAGGTCAGAACAAAATAAGCAAAGTTTTCACCATCCCATTTTAGTGACATATTCAAAAATGAGGCCCATTAGCCTTGAGTCTGGTTTGCATGATATTTGATACCCTTAATGCATAAAGGAGAATGGTTAGTGTAGGTGTCTTTTCAAGGTATGAACGGATATTTATTTTAAGATTGTGATTACTTATACTCCTGGTTGGTGCGAGTCAGGTCAATAGGATTATATTCCAGAAATTGATTTTCCCCCCAATGAGTAAATAACGAAGTAATTTAACCTCATCTGCTTCCTAATCTAAAGCCTTTCACTTGTACTGTGAGGAAAGGCAGCTGCCTTCACTTGAGCTGTGCTCATGTACAAGGCCAATAATCACCTTTGTGTTTTATATGAAGGTCATGCAAAGCTGATCATTCAGGAAATGTGTACAGTTGAAGTGTATCTCCTGTTCCTTGCTGCCATCAATCCTGGTTTTCAGAGACATCTCCACCCATGTTAAAGGATGAATACAATACTGCATTAATCATGGACATGGTTGCTGCCCTGAGAATTTCTCTTTCATTTGTTTTACTTTAAGTGTTTACTCAAATAGTAGCATGGAAAGAAAACAGCACTTAGCTGGAAATGAAAATAAAAAGGTGGGTGGAAAGTAGTGATTGATCAGATTATGAATTATCTGGGCTTGCTTTTCTGTGCTTGTTATTTTATTACTGAACAATCTGTGGCTCCTTGAAGGATCCTAAACATCTGAAACTCACAAATTGATTTAAATATTTGACACTTTTGTCAGGGATAAAATCACCTAGTAGTCAAAATAGTCCCATTTTCTTTCATGATTCACATGGCTAATAAAAATGATGGCATCCAACACTGACACACATTTACTGTGCGCCAGACAGGGCACTAATACTTTATTTGCATTCTCTTACTTAATCCATTTAGAATCCGGAATTTAGCTAGCAGTGGGTTCAGAAATCAAGGTCAAGCTATCATATTCCAAAATCTGGGTGTTTGGGCATCGGACTTCTTAGCCTTCTGTGCCTATAGTTACTGGCAAGAAACAAAAATCATTATCCTCCAAGTCTTTTATAAGCTGGTTATGCCTACTGTGCAGAAATAGGATTATATGAGAGTGGTACCTCTGGAGAACTTCCCATTCATTTAAGAAAATAAAAGATAAAAGAGTTGAAAAGCATTATAAAAAGTAATAACTGAAAAATTATTTTTTCTTTCCTTCCATGATGTTTTAGAAAGTGGCACTATCTTTCCTATTGATAAAATTTATAACTTTGATAAAATTTTGATTACTCTATTTTATTTTTAGCTGTGATTATTGATGAAAAAGATGTTCATGATATCGAAAATAATATATATTATATATATAATATATATATTATATATATATATTATATATATATAATATATATATTCTGTCTTTTCTTGCAGACATTTCAATATATGGGGTTGAGGTTAACTAATCTGCGTGAGGAAACTGTAAATTCTGAGAGGAGATATGTGTAAGTGGTCTTAAAATTATTTCTCTCATTTATTCCCCCAAACATTTGCTGAGTGCCCACTGTATATCAGGTAATGTACTAAACACTAAGCCCTATCAGCTCTAGGTTAATTGCTCCTCTTATCTACTCCCAGAAATCATTAGATTGGCCTGCTGGGAAGAGGGACTCCTGTTCATGAGGCAAACAACTGGGTGAGGTGAGTGATTGCTCTCTATTCCTGGAGTGAGTGGAAATGTAGTGAAGAATCAGCCTCAGCTCTCAGTTCTCATCAAGGAAATAATCTCAAGCAAAATCACATTGAAAACATTTACCAACTGGAAAGGCTCTATGAAAAGGACAAAGTTTTCTACCAGTAAAGGAGACAGAGTGAAGATGAATAACCATCCTTGGCAATAAGAAAGCAACTCAGCTTGACTTTTAGTTTTTCCAGTTTATTTTCTTGGCATTTTTTTTTTTTGGAATATTAAAGTATCCAGAGATTGGTCTGTCCAATATTCATCTGGATATTGCATAAGCAGTATCTGCATTTTCTATGACTTCCTGTGACTTGTTTACCAAGTTCAGGAGCCAAGAACACCCTCCTTTTGTATTTTCTGTAGGTTTCTCCAAAATGACTAATTTTGTCACTGTTTCCTGACATACTGGACAGTGATTCCTAAAATCAGTTCTCTTCTCTCCACTTCCACAAGTTAAATAACTCCTGTCAGCCAGTGTGGATTTTGGAGATGTCAGGGGAGGAGTTCCAACTTTAACTGTCCATGAGATTGTATCAGTCCTTTTTGAAACATTGGCCTGGCAGTGTGTGGGTAATGACCCAGTTACAGTATTATTGGATATGGTTTTAACACAAAGCTTTTGAAAGACGTTTGGCAAAGACTAACTTTTTCTGTAAAGCTCAACTAGAAATAAAGCAAAGTTCACTCCTTCCATGGCCTTGTTCACTCCCGGGTCATTAAACTTTTTGTTACTTTAATGGTTGTCTTTTTTTTTGTTCTACTCCTATAGGCAGCATACCAAAAAAAAATGAGAAAAAAAATGACTTTTCTCTATAACTTAGAGCCCTATACTGGGATCCATGGAGAAGGAAAAGATTTATTGAAACAAGTAGAAATGTTGCAATGAGATAGTGCTCAACTGATTCTACACTGGGGGTGATCTATAGATCTAATTAGGTTAGGGTTATTTGAATACTTGAAAACTGTAGTTTTAAAACATCTCTTATTTCACCTTGCTAGCCAAATATTGTCTGAAAATGCTAGTAGCTGTGTATGTCGATTTAATGTTAAATATGTCGAAGTTGATTATGGTTTTTAAAAGCCTCTCTTCTAAGTGATGGTGGCAATTCAATTCAGAGTAATGTATCTAAGAGGTGGTTTTAACTCAATTCCTTTATAGAAGATGGAACACAGAAAATTTATAAGTTTTGAGCTTCCCTGGAAAAATCAGGAATAGCATTCATACTCTATGCTATAAAAAGCAGATGTTTACCTTGAGTTTCCTAGACTGATTTTCTCCTAACTTACTGAATTGCCTATGTCTCTGTTTTACCTTTTATGTAGAGCAGAGCCCAACCAAAGTTTAATACTCTTGCATATCTGAATTGGCCACCTTTATGTAAATTACATTACAAGGTGAGAGAATATGTACAAAAATGGAACATGGATCAGGGCTGCCCTCACTGCTTTACTCCAGGGCTGCTATATATGGCCATTCAGTGCATGCACTGCACAAAGGCACCAATCCCAGAAGTCTATCCCGTCCATCTTTGCCAAACTATGCACCCTAGCATAGAATTGCATTCCCTCAGAGGAAAGGGTATCTTTTTCTGCATGAAAAGGCAACTACAGATTACCAACCCAGATGTCAGTTGGATTGTTTTAGACCAGAGGGCTGTCTTCTTTTAACTCACACAAGTGTAACCTATGGACTACCGGAATCCTATCCATTTCCTAATTCCAGGCAACCAATCCCACTATCTAGTAGGTTGCAGTACACTCACAATCTTAGCTTATACATGATATAAACTGAAGTTTTAGATCAGATTTCTTAGAGGCAGAGCCCAAGACAGAGATTCTTGTTCAAGTATAGAGTGACTAACTGCCCCAGGACCAAGGGATTGCCCAAGGTATGAGACTTTCAGTATTAAAACTGGGGAAGTCCTGGGCAAATGATAATTTGATCCCTCTATCAGTGAGATATTGAGAGAGTATTTTCAGGAGAAAGGAAGTAAGGCAAGACCAAGGGAAGGAAGCTAAGCAAGGAAGTAGCCTCGGAGAATTTTTTCAACCTGGTCTGCATGGGAACTCTGAGGCACCAATTGTTTGTTTGCACACTGAGACAAGAAGGCTAATTTCTATAACCTATGTCAGTCAGTCATTTGTCAATGTCTGGCCCTAGAGGGCAGAGGATATGTTACTGTAGTTTCTGGAGGATAAAGTGAAAAGGGAAAACTACAAATAAATAAAACAAGAAGCATAGGACAATGAATTCCAAATTGGGATGTCTAGACTCAATGGAGCAGATAAGTGAGAGATCATTGGAAGACTGAGTGCTGGTTGACATGACTGGAGATACACTTTAGGAAGATTAATCTGAGTATAGTGTGTAGGATGTAGGAGAACAGAAAAGTCCCAAATTAAATAAAGTATGACTTATTTTCTCTTTAATGACTTTTAACTAGTGGGTTGGAAGGAGTATTAGTCACATTCTGTTTCTCTTGGCCTCACTCTGATCTGATCTTTGGAATTCCAGTTACATTCTAGAAGCTGGATGTGTTTGCATAATATATCATTGGCAGGATACATGGGAAATTGATCTCTGATCAATATGCTGTACAGCTGAGGTTAGTGTATTGTATGCCAACTATAATTGAAAAACTCATTGAAGTGTACAATGTAAATGCAGACAACTAGTTGTCTATTATATTTTAATAAAGACGAAAATAAGCAAAATAAAGAGGAAGCTAGGAAAGAGGAAATACTCAGGATGAATCAGGTTTAGCTACATTTTAGAATTCTCAATCCAATTCTCCAGAGGTGAATTGACTGATTCAGGTTGTAACTTAATTCCATCTGTGTATATTAATCAGCAAATGAATTTAATTTTATTTTATAGGTGATGTAATTGTGAAATTGTTTACCATTATTCTCCTGCTATTTTTTCCTGTGTAAATCAATCAACAAATAATTTTAAAAAGCACACATGCACAAACATACAGAAATTAAAATTCAATTTAAACAACACAATATGGTGGAAAGCTCATGGGTTTGGGAGTGGGTCAACTGGTTTCAAATCTAGTTGTATCATTTAGTAGCTACCGGCTGCTAGGCAGATTAGTTAACTTCATTGAGCCCATTTTCTTGTCTGTGATAATAATAGCAACCTCAAAGGGCCACTGTAAAAATTAGATGAGAAGCTATATGGAAAAATTCATAAAAAGAGGAAAGTTCACCTTCCTTTGCCAAAGATTCTAGTACTATGCTCTGCACACAGATAGTGATAAATATGAGCTAAGTAATAAAATAAATGTTAATATATGATTGTTTGATGATAATTAATTTGACATCAATATCATAGTATGTTATAAAGCAAATCAAACCTGGATTTAGGATATCTGTGTTCTACCCTCAATACTCTTTGACTTTAAAAAAGTTACTTAACCTCTTTGATATTGAGTTCTTTCTCCCCGAGATGCTTTTCCCTCAATCTACATGGCTCACACTTACATCCTTCAAATCTTTATTGAAGACTTTTCAATGAGGACTTCCCAGAACACCTATTTAAATCTGCAAACCTTCTCTTTCCTAGCTCTCTAGATTACTTTTCACCATCTGCTATGCTATTAATTTTACTTCTTTGTTTAGTATATATTTCACTCCCTCCTTTATAATATAAAGCTCATGAGAGAAGGGATTTTCATTTATTTTGTTGAGCATCTAGAGCAGTGCCCAATACCTGGGAGGCATTGAATTTTTGTTGAATAAATATATGGGGTAAAAGAACTCTACAGTCCTTTCTAGTTCTACAATTTCATGCCAAATGTTTCAAATTACTATTTCATTCAAATTTTAAGCTATCTTAAAAGATTTGGGGTATATGTTACTAGAAAAGCTATCTTAGCAATTATGATATTCTTCATGATTAAAAAATGAAACTAATAAATATAAGTATATTCTTTAATAGTTTCATATTTAACTGGTAAAGGTTCTCATTCTTTGAAAATCAGAGAAACACTGAAGACCATGAAATAAAAGCAACCTTAATAACCTAATGTGATTATTAAATTATGAAAGTAAGATAGGAAATTTTTCATGTATTCTTCAAAAATATAATAAACATAGTGATTTAAGTTTCATTGGGAATTATTTTGAAGGTTTTTATTTAAATTTCATTTATTACATAATAATTCCCAACTAACAAATTTGTTAATTGGCCTTTGCGTGTTCATTTGGGAAAGTTAAGTCAGTGAAAAGTCAATTATTGGGCCAGAAGACCAAAAGGCTAGTACTCTAGTCTAGGGGTCCCCAACCCCCTAGCCACAGGCCAGTACTGGTCTGTGGCCTATTATGAACTGGGCCACACAGCAGGAGGTGAGTGGTGGGTGACTAAGCAAAGCTTCATCTGTATTTGCAGCCGCTCACCAGCGCCAGCATCACTGCCTCAGCTCCACCTCAGATCATCAGTCATTAGAGTCTCATAGGAGCACTGGTCCCTGCTGCCAGAAAGTTTGGGAACCGCTGTTAGAGAATGGCTTTCATTAGATATTCATCACCTGGCTATCTGTCAGTGTCATGCCTTGGTCTCTCTTGATTCTCTCTCTAGAGTCTTTACAGACCCCTGATATGCCTGTTTTAACTTAGAAGCAGGAAAACATGGCTGACCCTAGTTTGGGATTCTGCAACCAATTAAGCACAACAGAAACAGACAATAAATTATGATTTCAACTCTCTGTATTTACTCTCTGTCATAGAAACAATTGTATATGTTCATCAAGCCAGTTCATTTTTTTTCCCTGGGCACACAGAAGGACTACATTTTCCCATCACTTTTGCATCTAGATGAAGACATGTGGCCAGTTCTGTACAATGGATTGTAGGCAAGGTTATATACCCTCGTTTGGAGGCCACGCCCCTAAAATCTCCTATGAGATCTTCTAAGCTCTCTTCTCTTGTCTCCTGCCTGGGTGTAGAGCATTCAGTGGAGGATTCCAAAGATGATCTTTGATAAAGAAGATGCCTTGATCCTAGAGTCATTACTTAGAGGCAAGTTGCCCAAAATAATTACTTAACCAGAAATAGCTATGCTGAAGTTTGTATTGGCAAGAACTAACCTTACTAAGTCTTTGAGGTTTAGAGTTAATTCATATAGCACTTGGACCTATCCTAAATAATATACTCACCTCCATTCTTCAATTAACCAGCAAGTAATTATTTTGCTGATTTTATTTCCTTTCTAAATGAAGGACTAGACAATAATTCATGGTAACAACTTGTTTGACCATCCAATCAGATTTTGAAATGGATAAATTTGGAGCATAGAAAACATAGACTGAAACTTATCTTCAGGATTTATGTTCTTAGACTGCTAACACCTTTATGGGTAGGTAGGAGCAGAGAAAGAAAAGATTAAAGAGCCACTACATATTATTAAAGATAATGTCTCATATTTTATCCAGAGGCACATAGGCAAGTATTTTAAACATAGATTCACTAGGCCAGCTTACCAATTTACATATAAGTTTGAAAATGAAAAGTTAGTGTTGCCATAATAATGTGAACTCTTCTAAATTGTGCATTACCTCTGGTCTAAGGTCAAATGGATGTAGCTAAGCCTCAAAGAAGAAATTTCCATAAAATAATGAGAAACTGAAAATAGTGTTTTATAATAAAAAACCTGTAGACTTAAATTATGATTCCTAACTTTTAGAGAAAGGGAAAATACTTCTTGACCATTAGTGGAAAATGTGTTTTATTCCTAAGGAATTGAAGCATGGATTTTTATATTTAAATAGCATTATTATTTATTTTCCTGTTACAATATAAGAATGTTTATTTTTAGAAGTGTGCTGTTTAGTCTAGTATTTTGAGATTTTAAAATTATGTTTCTATTATTGATTTCTAGTTTAATTCTATTGTAGTATGAGAGCATACTTTGTATGATTTCCATTTTTTAAAATTTAAATTGTATTTTATAGCCCAGAATGTGGTCTATTTTGGTGAATATTCCATCTGAGCTTGAGAAGAATGTGTATTCTGCCCTCGTTGAGTCAAGAATCCTATAAATATCAATTTAATGCCAGTTTATTGATGATGCTGTTCAGTCAATTATATTCTTACAGATTTTCTATCTGCTAGGTCTGTCAAATATTGATAGAAGAGTATTGAACTCTCCAACTATAATTATGGATTTGTTGATTTTTCCTTGTAGTTTCATCAGTATTTGCTTCATGTATTTTGATACTATGTGGTTAGGTACATATATATTAAGAATTCTTATATCTTCTTAGAGAATTAACTCCTTTACAGTTATGTAATGCCCCTCCTTTTCTCTGATAAATTTCCTTACTCTGAAGTCTGCTATGTTTGAAATTAATGTAGCTACTCCAGCTTTCTTTTGATTAGTGTTAGCATTGTATATTTTTCTGTCTTAATATTTAAAGTGATTTCCTATAGACAACATGTAGTTGGCCCTTGTTTTTTAAATCCTTTCAGACCAGTCTCTTTTAATTGGTGTATTTAGACCACTGACATTTAAAGTGTTTATTGATATAGATTAATAGCTACCATATTTTAACTGTTTTTTTTATTGTCCTTGTTTGTTTTTTCTTTGTATGTATGTGTTTCACTTATTTCCTGCATTGTCAGGAGTTTTTACTGGGGTTTTATATGATTCCATTTCTCTCTTCTCAGAGCATGTCAATTATACTTCTTTTTAATTTATTTTACTGGTTGCCCTAGAGTTTGGAGTATAAATTTACAACTGATCTAATACACTTTCAAATAACACTATATCATTTCATGGATATTGCAGATACCTTATAACAGAGTATACTCATTTTTCCCATCCTGTCCCTTATTACACTGCTCTTGTTCATTTCACTTACCCATAAGATATAGTTACCAAAATAATTTTCGCTGTTATTATTTTGAACAGTTATCTAATAGATCAGTTAAGACTAAGAAAAATGAAAGATTTTATTTTGCCTCCATATATTCCTTTTTTATGTAGATGTGAGCTTTTGACCTATATAATTTTCTTTCTCAATATTTTTTGTACTGTTTCTTGAAAGCCAGGTCTACTGATGACAAATTCCCTTGATAATTATTTGTCTGAAAAAGTCTTTATTTTTCTTTCACTTTTGAATGATAATTTTGCAGAGTACAAAGTTTGAGGTTGGTTGGTTTGGTGTTTTCTTTCAAAACTTTAAATATTTCACTCCACTCTCTTCTTACTTGCATGGTTTCTAAAGAAAATTCTGACATAATTCTAATTTCTCTATATGTAAGGTAGATTTCCTTCTCTCCAGCTTTCTTCAAAATTTTCTCTTTGTCTTTGATTTTTTCACTTGAATATTGATATGCTATTATGGGTTGAATTGTGTCCCATCCCCCCTCCCGGACAAAAAGAAAGACATGCCAAAGTCCTAACTCCCAGAACCTCAAATGTGACTTTATTTAGAAATAGGGTCATTGCAGATATAATTAGTTAAGTTGCAAAGAGGTCATATTGGAGAAGAGTGGGGCCCTAATTCAATGTGACTGGTGTTCTTATAAGAAGGTAATTATGTGAAGACACAGAGATACACAGGGAGAATGCCATGTGATAATGAAGGCAAATATTGGAGTTGTGCAGCTACAGGCTAAGAAATGTCAAAGATTGCCAGAAAAACATCAGAAACTAGAAAGAGGCAAGGAAGAATTTTTAGAGAGAGCATGGCCTTGCTCTTTCATTTAAGAGTTCTAGCCCCTGAAGCTGTGAGACAATAAATTTCTGTTGTTTCAGGCCACTCAGTTTGTAGTACTTTGTTATGGAAATTCTAAAGAACTTAGCACATATACCTGGGTGTAGATTTTAGGTATTTTTTCTGCTCCATGTTCTCTGAACTTCCTGGATGTGTGGTTTGGTGTTTGTCATTATTTTGGAAAATTCTCAGCCATTAAGTTTCAGATATTCTTTTTGTTCCTCCCTGTCTGTCGTCTTCTTCTGTTCCTTATGCATATTGTTACACCTTTTATAACTGTCCTACAGTTCTTGGATATTCTGTTACATTCTTTTCCATTCTTTTTTTTTCTATTTACAGTTGAATGTTTCTATTGACATAGCTTTACACACGCTACTTCTTTCCTCAGCTGTGTCCGCTCTAGTGATGAGCTCATCAAAGCTATTCCTCATTTCTGTTACACTGTTTTTTATTTCTAGCATTTCCTTTTGATTCTTTCTTAGAGTTTTCATATCTCTGCCTATATTACCCATATGTTCTTGCATGTTGTCCAATTTTTCCATTAGAGCTCTTAGCATAGCGACCATTGTGTTATTTTCTAGGGCTGCCATAACAAAGTACCACAGATTGGGGGCCTTAAACAACAGAAATTTATTTTCTTATCGTTCTGGAGGCTAGGTCCAAGATCAAGGTGTCAGCAGGGTTGGTTGCTTCTGAGGCCTCTAGATGGCCATCTTCTTGTATCTTCACATAGTCTTTCCTATGTACATGTCTGCATCCTAATTTTCTCTTGTAAAATACCAGTCATATAAGATTAGGACCCACTCTAATGACCTAATTTTAATTTAATTACCTCTTTATAGACCCTGTCTCCAAATACAGTCGCATTCTTGGGTATTATGGATTAAGACTTCAACATATCAATTTTGGAAAGACAATTCAGCCCATAATATATTCATTTTAAATTCCCAGTCTGATATTCTAAATCTCTGCCCTATCTAAGTCTGTTTCTGATGCTTTCTTTGTCTCTTCAGATTTTGGTTTTGCCTTTTGGCGTGCCTGGTAATTTTTTATTGAAAGATAGAAATGATGCATTGAGTAGAAGAAACTGAGATAATTAGGCCTTTAGTGTGAGGATTATGTGTATCTGGCTAGAAGTTAGGCTGTGTTTACTTTTTCTTGTAGCTGTGGTGTCTGAGACTAAAATGTCATACAGTGTTCTTATTTTTGTCCTTCCTAATATCTTTGTTTCTCTAGAGACTCTTTCTTAAATTGTGTCTGAGTCTTATAGTTCCTTCAACTGTAAACCTGTTATTATAGAGGGGCTATGTTGATATAATGATAAAATGTAGGGGGAAGGAAAACATTTTATATAATCTTATGATTAAGTTTCAGTCTTCAGTGAGCCTGTAGCCTTCACAAGTGCTTCTCAACCTTCCTTTTCCCTTTAGGTCAGACAGGAAAGCTAGAGGGACCTAGAGTCAGATTTTTTTTTTCCCTTTGATGTGTTAAAGTCTGGTGAAATAGTTTCCCTTGAGGGCAAGTGATTGTTAAAGAGAAAAGAATGCTCTGGGTTCATTTCAAAGTCATTACTCCCACACTCCTACCACAACCTGTAGCACAAGGGGAATTTTATCTGATCTTCACTCTGAAAGCCTGGTCAGGCTCCTAGGGGTAATACTCATAAAATTATGGAAGTCACTATAAGGCTGGAGTTTTCTCTCTCAATCTAGTCCACTCTCAGTCTCTAACAATTAGTTATTCTTCCAGTAGGAACATTTAAAGCCTTCCCAGCTCCTATAGCAGTTTTTTTTCCTAATAAACTGTGAGTCTATGTATCACATATGTTTCTAGTTTCTGAGGCAGCAGTTTGCCCTGAGAACTCAATTCCCTAATGCAGGGGTTACCAACCCTCAGGCCATGGACCAGTACTGAGGGAACTGAGTCACACAGCAGGAGGTGAATGGGTGAGCAAGCAAAGCTTCGTTTGTATTTGCAGCCAATCCCCAGCTCCATGTCAGATCATCAGGCATTAGAATCTCATAGGAACACTGGTCCCTGGTGTCACAAAGTTTGGGGGCTGCTGCTCTAATGGATCTAAGAAGAGTTGTAGAGTTTCAATTTATTTACATTTTTCTTATCGTGAGGATGAAAGTGATGACTTCCAAGTTCTTTATATGCTGGACTAGAAACCAGAAGTCAAAAAAAATTTTTTTTTGAAAATTAAGAAAAATAAACAAAGAGAACAAAGTCACCCATAATCTTATTACTCTGAGATTAAAAGTTAGAATATTGTTATATATCTTTACAATTTATTTTTCTACATATATATTCATTTTATGTAATATTTTAAACATAAAAAAAGACAGATAATGCTATAATTACTCACATACCCATGTTAATTGCGTGCTCCATTGTTTTCTGGGTCTTTTCTCTTTAAGTACAATGTAACAAGATTTGATACCTCCCTTTAAATCCTTCTCAATTCAAGTCTTTTCTCTCTCCATAGAGATAACCATCATCCTGATTTTAATCTATATTTTTCCTGATACTCTTTTTGTTATATATATATATATATATATATATATATATATATATATATATATATATATCTTCTACAGGTTGCTTATTCTCAAGCTTTGGCAATTTATTCATATTGACACACATAAATCTAGCTCATTTATTTTAACTATTTCTGATTTTTGTACTATATAACCTGACGCAATTTGCTGATCCTTTCTGCTATGAATGGAAATCTAGATGACTTCCAGTTTTTTACTCTTATGGGCAATGATCATTCTTATGTGTGTCTCTCTGTACATATGTAAGTTTCACATGAGGGTCTGTATGGTATAGGATGAAGGAGAAAAGGCCTGAAAAGCAATGCTGCTTCAGTTCAAATTCCCATCTTATATATTTACCAGGAGTATAATCATTTTTGAACCAAATAGAAAATTAGCCATTTTTTTGACTGATAGAATAATTTTAACATTAATTTTTTAAAAATTAAATCACATATTTTATTTTCTTCTTTGTACTTCTATTTTCTGAGCTTTTTAATAAAAATTAACTTATTTTATGATCAGAAAGAGTTAGTTTACCAACTCACTCCAAATAATTCTTAATTTCATATCATGCCTCTCAAACTTAAACCATTTTTATATACTATTTGTACTGGATTGAATTGTAGCCCCCAAAAGATATGTCTAAGTCCTAACCCCCAGTACCTGTGAATGTGATATGATTAAGCTAAGAATCTCAAGATGAGGTCATCCTGGATTTAGAGTGGGCCCTAAATCCAAAGAATGGTTGTCTTTTTTAGCAATAGGGGAGAGATTTGAGACTTGGAGAGACACAAGGAAGAAATCCATGTGAAAGTGGAGGCAAAGATGAGAGTAGTATTTCTACAACCAAAGAACACTGAAGATTGCCAGTGCCACCAGAAGCTAAGGGAGAGGCATGGAACAGATTCTCCTTCGGAGCCTCCAGAAGGAACAAACCTTGTTGACACTCTGCTTTCAGACTCTGGCCTTCATCACTCTGAGAAAACAAATTTCTGTTGCTTTAATCCACCAACTTCGTGGTAATGTTATAGCAATCTTAAGAAACTAATATAACAGCCTTTCTCATACACACATTCAGACAAAGGTACACTTATAGTAATGGCCTATTTTATTCTCAATGGTCCCCATGGGAGAGCTAAACTTGCAATAAAGTCATGTCATCCAACTTTTATTGTTTTATATTTAAAGAATCCATGGCGATTTCAAAAGTTTGTACACATTTTCTACTTTACTTCTCTTTGTTCCAGTTTCCCATAGCCCTTTGGACTGAGAGTCAGCATCAACCTAATAGTTCATCAAAGTAACAGCTGTAAGTTTTTTAATTTCCTCATCCCATAACACATTTCATCATTTTCTCTCTTTTTCATGGCAGTCGATAAGGCCAATCAACAGGGTATATCTCTTCTTGTAACTTGTTTTTTACTTAGGGTCCTAATTAGCATAAAGGGAGTTGAAGAGTCATTTCTATGTGGGATACTTATTACCAAGGTTAAGAGACACTATGCTTAATATTTAATTGGTTTATAGTGCTGTGAAGCTAGTCTTCAAGGTCATAAAAATCTCACTTAAGAACACAAGAAGAAAATGCTAACAGCTGTTTTAAAAACATCAAAGTTACATTTTCTTCTTGAGAAATGAGTAATTTTTCCTTGCACAAACACTAAGTTTAATATATTTTTTAATGTTCTTTTGATTAATAGAAGAAATAAATTTGACCCTGTCCTAAGAACCAATAAGTTGACTGCAAATTTGGCTTCTTTTTATTCCCCTAACATGACTTCATGCATGAACCAATTTGTCAGTCATTCAGAATATACTGACAAGGAAGTAAGACCCACTTGTGAATATGTCAAGGTCTCAGCCTCCCCTCATGCAAGAACTTGGTGGTTCAGTGCTCCATTGCCAGTAAAAATAACTGGGTTATGGTTAAGCCCTGTAGAGGAGACTTACCCCATATCATCTCCTAACTTTTTCTCCTTTCCTAAGCTCCTATCTACCACAATCCATTTTTATACAGAAGCCAGAATGCTCATCTAAACATTTAAAATAGAACGTTATACTACCTGTTTAAATTCTCTAATGTCTTTCTACTACCTTTAGAAAGAAATCTAAACACACTATATCATCTACATACTATTTTTATTCCCAGCTCAACATTTGCCAATTCCTTCTGCCTGTAATATTCTACCCACAGATTTTCTTATTGCCCGATGTTTCTCATAAGTCAGAATTCAACGTAGTGGTTACAAATTCCAAGAGACCTTTAAAAGAGGTCCCCCACTCTCATAGTCAGTCTTTCTATATAGTATAAACTGGTTTTATTTTGTCTGAAATTATTAATCATTTATTTCTGGACTTAATGTTTATTCCTATAACTCTCAATCTACACTAGATTATAAACTCCATTAAAGCAGACACTTTTTCTATCTTGAATTCTGCCTGTCACTGAATTGGTTCTAGTAAAATATTTGTGGAATGAATGAATAAATATAACCAGTTTGATAAATGTTACTATGAACATAGATCCTCACTCAAAATTACAATTTATCACCAATAATTCATGTTGCTTTTATTTTTTTAAATTTATTTATTCTAATTAGTTTCAAGTATACAGTACATTGGTTAGACAGCTATATAGTTCATAAAACAGTCACCCCAACTGCTCCCTCCCTCTCCTGACCCTTGATCTACCCAATATATTAATGCTAACTGCATTCTCTATGCCGTGCTCCCCATCCCCCTGACCATCCATCAGCTACTAATTTGTACTTTTTTAACCCTTTACCCCATTCTCCCAGCCCCCCAAAGCCTCCTCCCCTCTGTCTGTCTCCAGATTGTCTACTATATTTGTGAATCTGTTTCTGATTAGTTTGTTCTTTTTATTCCATAGATTCCACATATAAGTGAAATCATATAGTATTTATCTTTCTCTGTCTGACTTAAATACCTTCTAGGTCCATCAAAGCAATATCTTTTTCCATCCCCTTCCTTTTCATATGTAGGGATCTTGTTTTCTTACCCTTACAGCCCCTCTATCTTTTGGTTGGAGCACTTAATTCTTTTCCATTTAAGGTACTTACTGCTAGGAATGTAGTTGTTCCATTCTTTTTTTAATTAAGTTTATTGGGGTAACATTGGTTAATACAATTATATAATTTTCAGGTATACATTATCATTTCACATCTGTATATTCTATTGTGTGTTTACCACCCAAAGTCCATTTTCCTTCAGCTACCATATATTTGATCCCCTTTACCCAATTCATCCTCCCGCTAAACCTTATATTTGACCCCATTTACACCATCATCCTCTCCCCTCCTCCCCTACCCCACTAGTAACCACTAGTCTATAGTCCATATCCTTGAATCTCTATTTGTTTGTCCTGTTCATTTGTTGCTTTTATGTTTACATCCCACATATTAGTGATATCGTGTGATTTTCAACTTTTTGAGTTGGGCTTATTTCGCTTAGCATGATTATCTCGACTTCCATCCATGTTGTTGCAAATGGCTGTATTTCATCTCTTCTTATGGCTGAGTAATATTCCATTGTATATATGTACCACAACTTCTTTATCCAATCATCTGTCATAGGACACTTCCGTTGCTTCCATGTTCTAGCCACTGTGAATAGTGCTGCTATGAACACTGATGTGCAAATATCTCTATAGATATGAGTTCTCAAGTCTTTGGGGTAAATACCCAGTAGAGGGATTGCTGGATCATATAGTAGATCAATTCTCAGTTTTTTCAGGAAACTCCATATTGTTTTTCATAGTGGCTGTACCAATTTGCAGTCCCACCAGCAGTGTATGAGGGTTTCTTTTTCTCCGTATCCTCTCCAATATTTGTAATTACTTGTCCTGTTGATTATAGCTATTCTACCAGGTGTGAGATGGTATCTCACTGTGGTTTTTATTTGCATTTCCCTAATAGCTAACAATGTTGAGCATCTTTTCATATATTTGTTGGTCATTTGTATGTCTTATGGGGAGAAGTATCTTTTCAGGTTCTCTGCTTATTTTTTGTTTGAATCATTTTGTTGTTGTTGCTGTTGTTGTTGTTGTTGTTGTTGTTGTTGTTATTGGAGGTGTTGCTTGCAAATATATTTTCCCATTCAGGTGGTTCTCTCTTTACCTTGTTGTCAGTTTCTTTTGCTGGCAAAAGCTTTTTAGTTTGATGTAGTCCCAGTCATTTATTTTTGCTTTTACTTCTCTTGCTTTTGAGGTCAAATTCATAAAATCTTCTTTAAGCCCAAGGTCCTTGAGTTTAGTTCCTATGTTTTCTTCTATGTATTTTATTCTTTCAGGTATTATATTCAGGTCTTTAACCCATTTTGAGTTAATTTTAGTGTGTGGTGATTGTCTTTGTCATTGATTTTTGATAATTTTAATACAATGTGTCTTGGTGAAGGCCTTTTTGGGTTGAGATAATTGGATGTTCTGTTGACTTCTTGAATTTCAAGCTCCAGCTCATTCCTTAGATTTGGAAAATTCTCATCAACTGTTTGAAAATGCTTTCTAGTCCCTGCTCCTTTTCCTCACCATCGGTAATGCCCATTACTCATATGTTTCCTTTCCTGATGGTATCAGCTAATTCTTGAATTTCTCTTTTATTATTTTTCATGCTTCGGTTTCTCTCTTCTTCCTTCTGATTTATTTCTAGATTTCTGTACTCACTGATCCTTTCCTCCATTTGGTCAACTCTATTTCCCAGGCTTGCTATTTAATTTTTCATATGTAGTGAGTTCTTCATCTCTAGAAGTTCTATTTGGTTTTTTTGAGAGTTTCAATCTCCTTACTCTGCTCATCTAGTTTTTTTTCAATTCTTGAAGTTGTTAATTTCAGTTGTTTTGGATCTTGTTGAGTTTTTTCAGAAGTACCATCCTGAATTCTGTCATTTAAGTAGTATATTTCCATATCTGTACATTTATTTTCTGGAGATTTTTCTCTTTTATTCTGAGATGCCTTGTCACCTTGGTTGTTCATGGTATTTAATGGACTATTTCTTGGCCTGGGCATTAATGGACGTGTACTGTGTCATTTTTCCAGAAAGAACATTCATTATATAAAGGTCTCTCTTTAGCCTGTTGCAAAGAAGACACTTTTCTTTTGGTTTCCAATAGGTGGCATCTAAGCTTCTTGGATTCCTGCTTTATATAAAGTCTTAACAAAGCTTTTTAAATTTTCTTGTACATATTTAGTTACGCTCACTACCCTTGGTTTCAGCGACGGTCTCAGAAGCATTTGCTCAGATTTCCCTGGGGCTCCACGGTGTTCGGTCTCAGAAGGTATGGGGGAAGGGGCCCTCCCGGGTTGGGGTTTAGGGGCTGAGGCTCAGCCTTGGTTTTGCAACCGTGGCCAGCTGTTGTTCCTTTGTGGTCCCATTCCGCTTCTCTGCTTTCTGCCCTGATGACTGGGCCCTGCAGCCAGCCGGCCACGGGGAGCTCACAACTATCCCATGGAGGAATGTTCAAGGAACTCGCCCCATGCACTCACCTCCCTCTCCTCCTGCAGGGAGCTGGGCCGCTGCGAGAGGCAGCTTCTTTATTACTTCCAGTCCACTGTCCAACACATGGGTTTCTGACCTGTGGTAGCTCTTATGCGCAGATCCCATGCTCAGACATGCTGGTGTGCAGTTTGGGTGTTTTTTGATGTTTTAGATATTCAGCTTATTGTTGTTTCAAGGGGAGATATTTGGGAACATCTCTCACTCCACCATGTTTCCAAAGATCCTCTAATTTTTACCATTCTTTATTCCTGTTTTGGATGCATGTTTTTTTTTTCTTCTTAAAGAAGTCCCTCCAATATTTCCTATAATACTGGCTTGGTGGTGATAATCTCTTTCAGCTTATTTTTATCTGGGAAGCTCTTTTTCTGTCCTTCGACTCTAAATGATAGCTTTGCTGGATAAAGTATCCTTGGTTGCAGATCATGGTTTGTCATCCTGTCGAATATTTTTTGCCAAGCCCTTCTGTCCTGCATAGTTTCTTTTGATAAATCAGCTGCCAGTCTTATGGGTGTTCCCTTATAGGTAACTATCGGTTTTTCTCTTGCTGCTTTTGAACTTCTACTTCCTTTCTTTGTACTTAATCTTTGGCATTTTAATTAAGAC
>CM053505.1:16307045-16696286 GCA_028627145.1 Eidolon dupreanum
GTCTTAATTAAAATGCCAAAGATTAAGTACAAAGAAAGGAAGTAGAAGTTCAAAAGCAGCAAGAGAAAAACCGATAGTTACCTATAAGGGAACACCCATAAGACTGGCAGCTGATTTATCAAAAGAAACTATGCAGGACAGAAGGACTTGCAAAAAATACTTGACAGGATGAAGACCTAGGATCTATAACCAAGAATACTTTATCCAGCAAAGCTATCATTTAGAGTCGAAGGACAGATAAAGAGCTTCCCAGATAAAAATAAGCTGAAAGAGATTATCACTACCAAGCCAGTAATACAGGAAATGTTGGAGGGACTTCTTTAAGAAGAAAAAACATGTATCAAAAACAAGAATAAAGAATAGTAACAACTGCATTCCTATTAGCAAGTACCTTAAATGGAAAAGAATTAAGTGCTCCAGCCAAAAGATAGAGGGCCTGTAAGGATAAGCAAACAAGACCCTTACATATGAAAAGGAAGGGGATGGAAAAAGATTGCTTTGATGGACCTAGAAGGTATTTAAGTCAGACAGAGAAAGATAAACACTATGTGATTGCACTTATATGCAGACTCTAAGGAATGAAAATAACAAACTAATCAAAAACAGACTCACAAATATAGTGGACAATTTAGTGTCAGACAGAGGGGAGGGGGTTTGGGGAGCTAGGAGAATGGGGTGAAGGGTTAAAAAAGTACAAATTAGTAGCTGATGGATGGTCAGGAGGATGGGGAGCACGGCATAGGGAATGCAGTTAGCATTAATACTTTGGCTAGGTGGAGGGTCAGGGGAGGGAGGGAGCAATTGGGATTGTTTTACAAAATATAAGATGTCAAAGCAATGTACTGTATACTTGAAACTAATTAAAATAAATAAAATTTAAAAAATTAGCCCCACTTTTGGACTTAACTAAATTGTACCAATAACAAAATCAACCAAATGTTTCTCCCTCAAACAAGAAAAAGAATAAGAAATTTGAGAATATTCCTGTCTTAAATATGGTCTATACTCAGGTAGGTGACAATTAAACTAAAAGTCCTTTCTCCCTGTGATGGAGAGCTGTGGTGATGGGTTGACCAAGAGAGAAAAGGAAAATTTGTCATGCAGGTTTTAAATTTAGGTGACTCCTTGGCTGGTTCTGCCACCAAATTATCATTAGGCAGGTTGAGTGTCTGGTTATTTGTAAGATAACAAAAATGAAATGCCTTACAGATGCTTCTATACATTAGTCTAAAATTCAGGAGAGAGACCAAGTCTGGTACTTTGCATTTGGGAATCCTCAGCCTAGTGAAAGTAGAAGTTCAAACTATTGGAATAGAAAAAATAACCCTAGGGAATAATAGAGTGAAAAGGATAGTGGGCTAAGGATATAAGTATGGAGAGCATCGACTTTAAGGGGTAGTTACAGGAAGATAAACTCCAAAAAGGGAAACAAAAAAAAAGTCAGAGAAGTACAAAGAGAACTAGAAGAGGGTATTATCATGGAAATAGAGCAAAGAACATTATAATGGAAGTAGAGTAGATAGTTTTAACATTAAAAAAAGGAAAACAGACTCATTGCATGTGAGAACATGAATCACTACAACTTTTCTTGGAGTTAATTCAGCATTTTCCAGCAAAACAAAAAATATTTATACCCTTGGACCAATAATTCTTTTTCAATAATTTATTCTAAAGAAATAATCCCAAGAAAATTGTCAAAGACTTATGTACAAGGGTACATATAGCACCTTTATAATAGAAAAGATTAAAAATACGGGTCAAATATCCAACAGTAAAGGAATGGCTAATATATGACCATTTATCCATTTTATAGACTCATGCAGCAGTTATAAGCATTTTCAAAAAATACTTAAGGATATTGAAAAATATTTACAATATAATGTTATATTTAAAAAGCCGGTAAAAGCTACCATACAGAATTGTGCTTACATCTGTATGTATATGTATATACTTCAAATGTTAACAGCAGTTATCAGCAATTAGTGTTATTACAAGTGACATTTTTTCTTTGTACTTTGCTATGGTCTGAAGGATGTGTTCCTCCAAAATTCATATGTCAAAACTCTAACCCCTAATGGTGTTGGTGTTAGAAAGTGGGGCCTTTGGGAGGTGTTTAAGACCCAAGGGCAGAAATTTCATGAAATGGATTATTATAAAAGAGATTTCAGAGAGCCTCCTCCCCTTCCACCATGTAAGTATACAATGAGAAGTCTGCAACTTGGAAGAGAGGCTTCTCCTGATACTGCTGGTGCTTTGATCTCAGACTTCCACCCTCTAGAACTGTAAGAAATAAGTTTCTGTTGTTTATAAGCTACTCAGTCTGAGTTATTTTGTTACAGCAGCCTGAATGGACTAAGACAGTAAAGAACAAGTACTGCTTTTATAATAAGGAAAAAAAAGATTACATTTTGAAAGGAGGAAGCAATTTAGCAGTGTCAAAGATAAAGCAAAGTCTGGTTACTTAAGACTGGAAATGAATACTAGATTTTGCAGTTAGGTCATTATGTATGTTAAGGAAAATTGTTTCAGTAGAGAAATTAGGAAGGCATATTTCAGAGCTCAAGGAGTAAAATTGAGGTGAAAAGTCCAAGAAAGTCAGTTTTTCTGCACTTACAAAGATCTGAAAGTGGAGAAACAGAGAAGCTGGATGGTAGTTGAATAGGATGTAGGTGTAAGAACGTTTTAAAATGAAAAGGTTTTCAAGTGTTTATAGGCTGAGGGGATGATCCAATAAAGATGTTGAGAAAGAGATGACTGACAGAGAACAGACAGGGCTGAGAACAAGGATTTTGAGTTGGGTCACTAGCATGGGTTGGCCTTGAACTGGTTAGGGACATTGCAGACTTTCAGAGTGAAGAGAAAAAAAATTAAAACAAACAAACAAGCAAACAAACAAAAACAATGAATATAGATATGTTTACAGAGAAATTGAGTGAGACCTCCCTGATGACCTCAATTTTTCCACTGCTATAAAGGCAAGGTCATCTTCTGAGAATGATATCAGCAGTTGTTTAGAGAAAGGACTTGAGGTAAGTTTTGAAGTTTTGGAACAGTCATTGAGGGAAATGGAAAAGAAAGCTGACCAAGACCAAGCAAAATGAATGGAAGAATGTACTGGGAGGCCAACCAAATTTAGAGAGCATAAAAATCTATCGAACCATCATGTTTGGATATTTTAAATTTTCTTTAACAGAGTAAAGCTACCAAGTGGGAATAAGGTGGTAAGAAAAAATGTAGGAAGCTGTGTCAGAAAGTGGGAGGCTAAAGTAGATCAGTTTCTAAACCATGACAAGAGTCAGTGCATGAGTTTTGAATGGGAACCTAAAGGAATTGCAAGGCCATTACGTTGGATAAAATATCTCTATGAATGTTAAAATTTCCTAGAATTATGCCAGGAGAAGAAGACTGGGAGTCAGGGTTTTTTTTGATGAAGGAATAGATAAACCAGGTGGCAAGTGGATTGGCCACAATTAAAAGAGACTGAAGGTAAAATACTTATTGTAGTGAATCTCCAAGGAGAATAAAATTTATGAGAGGATGAGAAAATAATATCTGGAAGCAACATTAATAATACCTTGAAATGCCAACTCACTTCTTAGATTCATGGCTCACTGTGTGGAAGACCTGGCAGCCTCTATTAAAATGAGCTTAAGGGAAGAAAGTAGAGGTCTGAGGAAAAAGCTAGTTATAGTTAAGGCAAGAAGAGAGCTTTATTCCCTGACAACTTAAGATGGATAGAAGTTTGTTAACGATAGAATCAAGTTTGCAATATGGTCCACAGCTGAACGAGGTCAGTAGTTAGAGCAGCGGTCCCCAACTGTTTTGGCACCAAGGATCAATGCGCCTATGAGAATCTAATGCCTGATGATCTGAGGTGGAGCCAAGGCTGTGATGCTAGTGCTGGGAAGTGGCTGCAGATACAGATGAATCTTTGCTTGCCTGTCCGCTGCTCACCTCCTGCTGTGCAGCCCAGTTCCTAACAGGCCACAGACCGATATTAGTCCACAGTCGGGAGGTTGGGGACCCCTGAGTTAGAAAAATCAGGAGAAGAAAACATAGAATGGTAAGAGGATAAAGATATCAGAGAAGAAAACAGGCTTATTGTTCAGAAGTTAACCAAGGAATATATAGGGACAAAGAACTGAACCTTGGTGCCCTAAATTTCTATCAAGTGGTTTTGGGGTCAGAACTAGGTGACTCCCAGGCAGTATCTGCCTCAATGAGGCAGTGAAGAAGACCATCTATGTACATATCCATGATACTTACACTAAATCAAATAAGCAGGGTATAGAGTAATATGTAAGGTATGTTAACATTTGTGTAAAAGTTGAAAATCTTTGTGTATATATATGTTCGTATGTGAATTTGTGTATTTTTTTGCATAAGTACTAAATATCTCTGGAAATGTCTCCAAGAAACTGTTAACACTGCCTCTGGAAGGGTAAATAGTGTGGCTGAGAGACAGATTTAGAAGAGAGAATTTTACTGTAGACCAAAGTTTACTATAAACTTTGAAACATAGGAATTAAAATCTAATTCTACCTACAATCAAAGGTAGAGCTCCCCAGAATAGTGTTTGAGCAAAGCTTAGAGGTAAAGAACTCAAAGTTTTGGGGGACTCAATCTACATGTTCATTTTAGCTAAACACTTCTTTCCTTGTGTTTCAGGTTCTTAATCTTTTCTTTTAATTTTTATATTTTTATTTTTTTCAATTATAGTTGACATACAATATTATATTAGCCTCAGGTGTGCAACACAGTGATTAGACATTTCTATAATTTATGAAGTGATCACCCCAATAAATCCAGTACCCATCTGACACCATACATAGTTATTACAATACTGACTATATTCCCCATGCTATATTCTACATCCCTAAGACTATTTTGTAACTACCAATTTATACTTCTTAATTCCCTCCCCCTCCACCCGTTCCTCCCATCCCCCAATCTGACAACCATCAAAATGCTCTCTGTATCTATGAGCTTGTTTCTGTTGATTATTTATCTTGTTCTCTAGATTCCATATATAACATTTTCTTTCTCTGTCTGACTACACTCAGCACAATACCCTCTAGGTTCATCCAATTCTTGTTGCAAATTGCAATATCTCATTCTTGGAATAAGAATTCATTCTTGGAGTAATATTTCACTGTATATATGTACCACCTCTTCTTTATCCGTTCGTCCACTGATGGACACCGAGGTTGCGTCCATATCTTGGCTATTATAAATAATGCTGTAATGAACATGGATATACATGTTCCTTCAATGTACTGTTCTAAGTTTCTTTGGGTAAATACACAAAAGTGGGATTACTGGGTCTTTCTTTGTCTCTTGTGACAGCCTTTGTTTTAAAGTCTATTTTGTCTGGTATGAGTATTGCTACACCAGCTTTTTTGTTTGTTTCCATTTTCATGAATAACTTTTTCTACCCCTTTACTTTCAATCTGTGTGTTTTTCAATCTGAAGCAAATCTCTTATAGGCAGCATATGTAAGGGTTTTGTTTTCTTATCCATTCAGCCATCTTATGTCTTTTAACTGGAGCTGAGCTTAGAGGTGCCTGAGAGAGGCTAAGCTGTGAAATGAGGCCAGCTGTCACTAGTGCTAGGCTTGAGGCTGTTTAGCAAGGAACACAGAGCACGCTGAGGTCAGATGCTGCTTGTTTGGGGTTTGTGAACCTCTGAGAGGTTTTAGAAAGGTCCACAGTATGAGCCAAGACAGGCTGTTTATATGGAAAATCCACTGGAAGCAGCTTGGGTGGGCCAGCAAGTTGAGAGGGGCAGCATCTCAGGGAACCACCAGGAAAGGGTAAACAGTGTTAGCCAGGTTAATGGAGACTCAGATATGGCAGCCACCTGCATCAGCACACCAGGAAGGGGTAGGGCTCCACAAAGGGGCAGTACCCTCTGCCAGCACTTCTTTCTAGGAGAAAGGTACCCCTCCACCCTCACCTTGAAACCAGACAAATCAGTTTCTCCCTGACACCTTTCAAGCTACTGCCCCAGAGCTGGAGCTCAGAGCAAGTGAGTCAGTCAGCAAGTAAGTCTGCGTGTGGGCCCCTAAAGAAGAATGTCTTCAATTCCAGCAGCCCTCTGTTTCACTCAGCTACACTCTTCACTGGATTTCACAACCATAAGTTGTGGAGAACTTCTCTTCCTGTCACTGGTACTTTGGGCTGGGGGAACTTGTGTAGGGCTGGGATCCCAGGCTCCTCTGGGGACACCTCCACAGCTGAAATATCTCTCCCAATTCTCAACCTCCACACATGGATGTGGGGCCAGCCCATTTTGCATCTTTACCCCTCCTACCAGTTTCAATGTGGGTTCTTCTGTATAGCCTTATTTATAAGACTTCTGTTTAGCTAGAATTCAGGCGATTCTCATTGGTGGTGGTTCTGTAGGCTAGCTGCAATTTTGATGTGGTCTGTGAGAGGAGGCCAGCATAGCATTTACCTACTTTACCATTTTGACCAGAACCTCGGGTTCTCAGTCCTATAACATAATAAAATATATCTTATCTCCTTCTTGGCTCTTTTGGAAGGTCAATGGTATAATAGGTGAGTATAAAAAGCTATGACTTTTTATGATTAAAAGTGTATATCACTAGAACAGGATCCTCTTTTTTATATCTCCTTTCTCTCCCTTCCTAGTTAAGTGTATCCACTGATTTTCTCTCTTCATTCAAGACCTACCAAACACAGGTTATTCACAGTGTAAAGAGCCTCTGCTACTTTCAAGGCATGCAGTGCTAGGCCTAAAAATTTTGTGTGCATGACCAAATTTTAAAACATTTAGAGATTGGGCCATAGGGCCTTAATATGTTGGTAATGAAAAAGAATAAGCTATGTGAAGTACATGAATCCCTTTCTTAGGAGAAATTCCTTAACAGAATTCTAAACACAATGAATGAATGGACTGAGTAAAATAAGGAGCCCTGCTCATAAGCATTCAGTACTTGGAAGGACTCTTGCCTTTATTTTGTCTTGATATTGTTCCCCAGTGCTATCAGAGCCAGAAGGTTAATCTCTTAACAATCTATTTTATTATGGAACTCGAGGAATGGCCTATACCTTAAAAAGATCAGTATGCATTGTTTTGATTTTTCAAGACATAGTTGGTACAACAATATATATGGAGGCAAACAGCACCACCTACAAATTAATCTTCCTTATTGAGCTTTTAGGCATTAGCCAGTTTTCAGATAACTCTGTCCTAATTGCATCAGACATCCAGTGTATAAAGAGAATTCTCCACCTTGTAGATCTGTTTATAGCTCTCTTTTTCTATTCATTAATCCTACAAATAGTCACGCAGGTTTACTTAATTGAATACAGCATACACACATTAAAAGACGTTTGGAGAGAAACCAATATACTCACCAAAAAAATGTACATGAAGACATTTTTTAAATGATGTTGCATGGGAACCAAACGGTTCGAGGACATCAGAAAGAGTTGGCAAGCTTATCTAAATTGATAAAGCTTTGTGTGGGAAAATATGTGTCAAGGTGGAACAATCATATTGGCAGAGCTTTAAAAACCATACTGTCTTATCATTTTGAGTATTGCTTTGACATTTTTAAAGTATGGCTCAGTGATACTGCTGGAAATTTCAGTTCTTTGTTAGTATTTTTTATTTTGTCAGAAATTAACTTTTTCTTTAAATATGTAATTTTAAAGATGTATTTATTCTTTTAAAAAGTTTTATTAAAGTGTAAGATACATAGGGTAAAGCACACAAACCTTAAATTTACAACTCTATGAACTTTCACACACACACCAGAGTAACAACCAGTTAGATCAAGATAAGGAACATTTCCAATACCCCAGAGGGTTTCCTCATGACCTTGCCACCTATACCATACTCCCAGAGAGAACCATTCTTCTTACTTCTATCACCAAGCATTTTATTTACCCACTTTTGAAACTCAGAGAAATGAAATCATATACTGTTACTGCAATTCATATAAATGGAATCTACTCTTTTTGTGGCTGGGCTTTTGGGCTCATTGTTATGTCCATGATAGAAATCCACATTGTTGAGTGTAGCAGTAGTTCATTCTTTTTTATTGCAGAGTAGTTATCCACCAAATAAATATACTACTATTTGTTTATCATTTTACTGTTGATGAGCATTTTTTTGAAAAGAGTCAATAAAAGGTTTTTTATGCAAAGGTATAGCTGCAAAGTGGATTTGTTTACAAACATTCTTGTGAAATACTTTTCTGAAAAATACAACTGACTTCTTTGCATATAGCAAACACATATCTCAACTATGATGACCTAATTATCAGTGGATAATGTACATGATTTGACACAAATAGGCAAGTTTACATTGGTTGATTAATTATCAATTTGTCAGTCAAAACTCTGTTTGTGGTCCTTGCTTCTTGATCGATTTCTATTCCCACTGCATCTTCTACCATCTTGTCAACTTCATGATTGACTCCCCTGTCAACTATGTCTGCCTGACTGGCCACCTGACCAGTCACTCCTCTGTCTGGAACTAGAGGATGCATTTCCATCATAACATTCTTCAATTTCCAGTAACTTGGTTGGCATTGAGAATCGTTGACAGGCATTCAACTTGTTTCTAGTTTGAGGCTATTGTGAATAAAGTTGCTAAGAACATTCTCATACCTGACTTTTACATTAATTTTCTTGGGTATAAATCTTAGAGTGAAATTGCTAGGTCATAAGGTCAGCAATATGTTTAGCTTCAGTAGGTACTAGCAAACATTTTTCCAGAGTGGTTGTTTCAATTTATACTTCTGGCAGAAATATGTGAGAGTTCCAGTTGTTCCACATTATTGACAGTACTGGGTGTTGTCAGTGTCTTTAACTTTAGGTAGGTATTTAATAGTATCTCATTAAGGGTAATTAGCATTTCTCTGAGGAGTAATGTTGAGAATTTTTACATGTGCTTATTACCCATTTGGGTATCCCCTTTTTGTGAAGTAATAATTCAAATCTGTTACCTCTTTCTGAATTGCTGCATTCTTTTTTTTTGACATTTATATAATTTATGAAGTGATCCCCTCGATTACTCTAGCACCCACCTGGCACTACACACATTACAATAATATTCACTATATTCCCCATGCTGTACTCTACATCCCTGTGGCTGTTTTGTAACTACTAATTTGTACTTCTTCATCCCTTCACCTTTTTCACCCAGCCCTCCAACCCCCATCCCCTCTGTCCGTCACCAGATTGCCCTCTATATTTGTGAGTCTATTTTTGTTTAGTTTGTTCCTTTTGTTCCTTAGATTCCATGTATAAGTGAAATCATATGGTATTTATCTTTGTCTGACTTATTTCACTCAGTACAATGCTCTCTAGGTCCATCCATGTTGTTGCAAATGGTAAGATTTCATTTTTTATGGCTAAGTAATATTCCGTTGTATATATGAACCATAACTTCTTTATCCAGTCAGCTATTGATGTGCACTTAGGTTGCTTCCATATCTTGTGCTATTGTAAATAGCAATGCCATGGAAATGGGGGTGCATAGATCTTTACCAACTAGTGTTTTGGTTTTCTTTGGATAAATGCCCAGAAACACAACTGCTGGGTCAAAAGCAGTTCTAATTTTAAGTTTTTGAGGAATCTCCAGACTGTTTTCCATCATGGCTATACCAATTTGCAATCCCACCAATGGTGTATGAGGATTCCCTTTTCTCTACATCCTTGCCAACACTTGTTTGTTGATTTACTGATGATAGCCAATCTAACAAGTGTGAAGTGATATCTCATTGTGGTTTTAATTTGCATTTCTCTGATGAAGAATTGCTGTATTCTTTGTGTTGTATTATGTTAGTGATCCAGTAGGCTTCCCTCAAAAGTATAGACATCAATTAAAAAACAAAATAAATTTGAAATACATTCAAATTTGTAGCAAATTTGCTGAACTGTGTCAATTCTCTTATAAAATATTTGTATGTATATGTGTGAGGTAACATGAGAAATTATGTGTACCACTTAAGAATAAAATGTCAAAGACCTTGCAGTATCAATTATAATTATTTGTAACTTTTAACTAAAAGCCTGTTAAACCACTGTAAAAATGAGTCATATTCACTGAGAATATCAAATGCTGGCGAGGATGTAGAGTAGCAGAAACTGTCATCCGTTGCTAGTGGGAATCCAAAATGGCACAGCCACTTCAAAAGACACTTTAGCGGTTTCTTAAAAAATTAAACCTATTAACATACAATTCAGGAGTTGTGCTCCTTGGTATTTACCCAAAGGAGTTGAAAACTTATATTCACACAAAAATTGTACACAGATGTTTATAGCAGCTTTATTCATAATTGCAAAAACTTAGAAGTAACCAAGATCTTCCTCAGCAGGTGAATAGATACATAAACTGAGGTACATCCAGACAATGGAACATTATTCAGCACTAAAAAGATATGAACTATAAACCATGAGAGAGACATGGAGAAAACTCAAATGCATATTGCTAAGTGAAAGAAGCAAATCATACTGTATGATTCCAATTGTAAGACATTCTGGAAAAGGCAAAACTATGGAGATAATAAAAAGATTGGTGGTTGCTAAGGACTCAGGGAAGGGAAGAATAGGAGAGCACAAAGGATTTTTAGGGCAATGAAAAAACTCTATGATATACAATGATAGATACATGCCATTATACCTTTGTCCAAACCCATTGCATGTGTAACACCAAGAATTGCACTAAGATAAACTATGGACTGTGGGTGATAATGATGTGTCAATGTAGGTTCATCCTTGTTAAAAAAAAAACAAACGTGCCATTCTGGTAAGTGATATTGATAATAGGGAGCCCAAGCATGTGTGGGTACCGAGGATATACTGGAAATCTATACCTTCCTCTCAATTGAGTGTGTAAACCTAAAACTGCTCTAAAAATTGTCTTTAAAAAAGAGCCAAATTTTCCCCAAACTTCCTGCCTCTTGCATTTTACTTCTAGAGCCTGAGATCAAGACATATAACTTTAATTTGGTAAGCAATTGTTATTCATATTGGAGCAAATAATAGAAACCCTGCAAATGACTTCGTTAATTATGCATTCTTGCCTCACCAGATGTACAAAATATGCAAATATACACAATTTACAAAGTAAACTTTACAAAATGACCCTTAATAATATTTTGAAAAAACAATAATAGTAGTAACAACATGAAAAATACTTTTAATTCTTGAAAGCCCATTTATATACATTATTTTCACCAAGACTGAAAACAACCTGTGAGAAGGGTGAAGTGGATATATTATTTGCAATGTGAAATTGAACAAAATAAGCACAGAGAGCTTAAGTGTGGTTGTATAAAGACATGTTTCTCCATTTCAAAAGTACTAATTTATCAAAAATGAGCTATTGATCTGCCAATGATCTCCTTTGCCATCTTAATTTGCTTCTCTATTGAAACAGTAGTAAATGTCCTCTCTTGTACTCACCCCCTAGTATTCAAAGAACCAAATCAAGGGACAATTGATCCAAGTATTTTGTTGAGTTAAATCCACTATCATAAAATGAACACAAGATTAAATATTCTTTAGTGGTTTGCGATATCAACTGAGCAACGTGAGCAAATTACAGCTGCATGTCTCCTCTACAGCTATCTATTATCCAGTATGTCTTATTTAATTTTCAGTTTCAGGCAGGCAAATTGACCATGTATACTTGCTTGTGTCAGTAGCTAATTTTAGATCACTAATATAATTGAAAATGGCATGCCCCTTTAGCTTGTCATGTAAAAATTCAGATTTTCTGATTAATGTGATTGATTTATATTAGATTTGACTTGACTGAATGGCAATGTGTAATATAGGAGGCAAGTATGACAGGATTTCTCTTTCACTCAGTCACACTCTTTATAAATGATCCAGTCAAGGCATCATCCTACAGTGTTTTCTCTTTAATGAGATAAATTTTGAACTTGCACCTATTTTAATGTAACTTTTTCCATGTTATCTCATAAGCATGGCAACCATTATCAGAAAGGCGACAGTTTTATCTATATCCTACATTTACGTTCATTTAAGGCAAATGGACAAACTGGTATGATAGAAAGATTGCTCTTTCATTACTGTTGTGTGTCTGTGTATCTAAACTGCTTGCAGGTTGGATAAAGGTGAACATTCCTGTTTTAAGTGCAATTTAAAGACAGTGGTAGGAATTGTGAATTACATAAGCAAGGTATAATGTTGCAAATAGTCTGGAAAAATTAAGAACTGGTAAAATGAGCATTGCAACTAAAAATAAAAGGGAATGTTTAAAAAAGACTAAAAAAGGGGAAAACATCAAGTTAGGAATCCTTGTTACTAAAAGAACACAACTTTAAATAACTTGTGAGTTTTGTGTACTCAATGCCCTTTCCTTTTACAATCTTTTCTTACTGTAATAATTACAAATTCTCAGAAGAATTGAAGAAGTTTTGTTTTGTTTACCTACTTTTCTTTCAATTAGATAGGAAAGGAATGAACGGCCTGATAGCATTGCTCAGATTTAATCTTTAAAAAATATATAGGCCTCATATATGTCTTCTCTCCATAGCTAATTTTTTTTCAGAAACTTCAGAAAACCTTATTGAGGTATAATTTACAATAAAATTGTATATATTCAAGGTGTACAACTTGATGATTTGATACGTGTATATTTTGTGAAATGATTTTTACAATAAAGCTAATTAACATATCCGTTACCTCATATAAATACCATTTTTTGTGCATGGTGAAAACACTTAAGATCTACTTTCTTAGCAAATTTCAAGTATACAATACAGTGTTATTAACTATAGTGACCATGCCGTACATTAGATCCCCAGAACGTCTACATTTTATAACTGAAAGTTTGTATACATTGACCAATATCACCCCATTTCCTCCACCCACCAGCTCTTGGAAGCCACCATTCTATTCTCTACTTCTGTGAGTTTGACTTTTTTTAGACTATACAAATGAATGAGATCATGTAGTATTTGCCTTTCTGCATCTGGCTTATTTCACTTAACATAATGTCTTACAAGTTCATCTATATTGTCACAAATGGCAGGATTTCCTTCTTTTAAATAACAAAAAAATCCCATTGTGTGTGTGTGTGTGTGTGCATATCACATTTTTTAAAAATCTATTCACTTGTTTCCATGTCTTGACTATTGTGAATAATGCTGCAATGAGCATAAGAGTGCAGATATCTCTTCAAGATACTGATTTTATTTCCTTTGGTCATATACCCAAAAGTGTATGGATCATATGGTAGTTCAACATTTAATTTTTTTTGAGAATGCTCTATACTGTTTTCCATAGTGGCTGCCCAATTTACATTCCCATAAGCAGTACATAAAGGTTCCCTTTTCTCCACATCAGCACTTATTATCTCTTGTCTTTTTGATAACAGCTATTCTAAAATGTGAAGATGATATCTCATTACAGTTTTGGTTTGCGTTTTCCTGATATTAGTGATATTGAGCCTCTTTTCATATATCTGTTGGCCATTTGGATATCTTCTTTAGGAAAATGTCTATTCAGAGATGCTACAGGTAGTTTTATTTAAAAAGAATTGTGGATCACTGGTGACCTTTGCCAAAGCAAATTTCTTAAGACATTTGGATTCCTCATTGAAGTTATTTTGTACAATACTTCTGCCCCATTCATCTATGGAATCTACTTTGGCAGAAAATTGGGGTAAATAACTAGAGATTTGGCATAAGGAGAATGGGAGATATTTCATGGGTATGTGTGGTCTTTATGAAGCAAACTCAGAACTCTTATAATATATGCTTTGTGGGAAACACAAAACTCTCAACCACAGACAGTCACAGAGCCAGTAAGTGGTGGAGTCAGGACTTGAACACAAGTCTTCTGATTCCAAGTCTAATGTTTTTTATACGAGTCAAAACCCCAATATATACCATAATTATCCATTGTACTTTACTACTAGTGACCTGAGTCAGGAGTGCTAAATGCGAATTAGAACATAAATATTCTCTAATGTAGCTAGTTGCTCTTATACATCTAGAGTGATTTCATTACTCATTTTAAAATTGGGTATTACTTTAAGCATTCTTCACAAAAGTGTATTTCCATGAAGACAGATGATCACTGCATTATTTAATTTCATTGGACAATAATTGATATACTGGTTGACCATTGATGACAAGTGAAATGATTTCAGCTGTTTGTTCAATAAAACAAAAGGAAATTATTCATGGATAAAACTAATATGTATTATACCGTACCATTTAATGTTTCCCATCTGATTGAGAATTTTGTCTCTCATATTTACTACTAGACTTTGGAGCTGTCAATACTGTTCATATTGTGTGTGTATATGTGTGTATCTATATAAACTGAGTGCTAACTGCTTACCCCGAGACTGGAAAATATATCTTCCCTGTATTTTGTGCAAGTTAGTGCCTATCATTACATCTTGTATATGCAACTCTATGAAGTACAATTATTTAATTTGAATTATTACTGATAATTTAAGAATAGAATAGTATCATCAGTTTATAACATCAGAGAGGGTACCTATTTATCCACTTTTAAGTGTAGCTCTTTGCACATGGCAGATTTCATGTGCTACTAAAACATCCATAATGAAATCCAAAATGATGGCAAATATTCCAGAACTTAGAGTCAAACCATCCTTTATTCCTTTCCTATTGCCATAATCCATAATTTCATATGTCAGCCTGAGACTTCTGCAGTAGTTTCATTATTAGCTTTCCTGAGTTTAGTCTTCATCTAGCCAGTTTGTCTTGACTATCATCAACAGGAGTAATTTGTTAAGGGCTACTGTAATTATGCTGCTTTCCACCTCAACAAATGTCTCACCACATAGAGTATCAGTACTTCTGCTCTAATGCCAGTTTTCCATAATCATGATAATTGTGCAGATATTTACAAGCTCACATGTTTTTATTTAATCCTCAATAAACGTGTATTTTACAGATGGGAAAACTGAGACTCAGGGTGGGCGATTACTGTCAAAACATCACAACCAACCTGTATTTGGCATTCTGGGTGTGACTTCAGGTTGTAAGGTCCTAAGCACTGTCATGTACTCTTTCAACTAATTCACATTGCCCAGACTTACCTTTCTAACGTTACTTCTTTTTACTTTTCTACATGCACAATTGGCACTGACCAGTCAGGTGTCCATACTATCTCCACAAATATAAAATGTTGTACTTTTGTTCATCCTAGCCCTTTATCAGAATCCCTTCTTCTTCCTCTAGAGACTCAAATTCCTCTCATCCTCCAGGGCAACACAAGCACCATATCCTCTGTCTTCACTCACCTCCCTCTACTTTCAATTTCTATAGTATATCATGCATTCTCAATATTAGCATACTATCATTATTTTATGGATGTAAATCATTTCTACAAAAACATATTCTGAGCTGCCTGAGGGCAAGTATCATGTTTTATATGCCTTTGGTATTTTTTGACATGATCATACGCCTATTGTAAATGACAATAAAAACTGTTATTTTTGCTTTAAATGAGCCTTCCTCTTTTTTTGGCTTTTCCTTAATGAGAATAAAAAACATTTGTTCAGACTATAACCTAAGAATTTATTACTATTATTATTATTATTATTATTATTATATTGCAAAACTAAAATGAAGTTATTCTGTATTTTAGTTTTGCAATATGATAATAATTCTTATTAGGTTAATTTTTTCCATTCAACATAAAACATTAAATATAAAACATGAAAAATACTTTAAGAAGTATTCTGGATCGTCTGAGCACTTCCAGCGCCAGATGGTCACCATAAAGTTCCACCCCTTCCTGACCGCAAAGGCTACTTCGATGCCCCCTCGCATGTGCGCTGGAAGATCAAGTCCCCACTCTCCAAGGAGCTGCAGCAGAAGTACAATGTGCTCTCCATGTCCATCCACAAGGATGATGAGTTCCAAGTGGTTCAAGGACACTACAAAGGTCAGCAAATAGGCAAGGTAGTTGAGGTGTACAGAAAGAAATATATCATTTACATTGAGCAAGTGCAATGTGAGAAAGCTAATGGCACAGCTGTCCATGTGGGCATTCATCTGAGCAAGGTGGTTATCGCCAGTCTAAAACTGGAGAAAGATCGGGAAAAAATTCTTGAATGGAATGCCAAATCTCTACAAGTCAGAAAAGAGAAAGGCAAATACAAGATGAAATTTTTGAGAAAATGCAGGAACTTTTATAACTGGTTGTGCAACCACAGTTTAACTGTAGATTTTTTGCCTGCTTTGTATTCCTTTGAAACTTTCGAGATGTCTCTGGAATATTTTGTTTCTTTTATATTTTGTTATTGATATGTGTAAATCTGCTTTTGCTATTTTGATTAATTTTATGAATAAAAGTTTTAAATATTTCCTAATTCAAAAAAAAAGGAGGTGTTCTTAATGCCATTTGGAATTTTCAGGCGGACCTGTGTAAATGATTTGAAAATGGTGGTGTCATGCATTTTTATGCTCCCAAAATGGCTTACTAAAGTAGAATGCTTAACCACTTATTAAAAATAAACACAGATCATTGTGACCGAGAAAAATGTAGCAGGCAAGGTAAGATTAGCCCCTTCAGTTCCTAATGTTACATCACACTGTCTCAACAACACAGTGATGGAGAACAAACTCTGCTATGATTCTGGCTAGAGTGTACACCCTAGCTTGCTGCTTCTGTCTTTACCAAGAGCCACATTTCTCCCCCAAGTTCTCCTCCTCTCCTTGCATCCCTTCCTACCTCCTCTTTCCCTGCCCTGCCACATGTCTGAACATTTCTTAAGGCTAATTTAGTCTAAATAACTTAATTTGCATTTTGGTAAAGTGATGTTAAGAAGTTATTTTTCTTTGAGTAATTTTTTTCTGATTTGTATAGATCTCAAGTTTATAAAGAAAGAAAGTTATGAAAAAATATATATTTACTATATATATATATATATATATATATATAGAGAGAGAGAGAGAGAGAGAGAGAGAGAATATACTAGCTTGATAGAACATTTCTGTAATTCCTAGTGATGACTCCTTAGATGTAAACTTCCTATCCTTTTTGTATCTTTTTTATTCCTATATCACTCTTTTCTCAACTTTCTTACACATTAATGATCCTGGTATAGGCATTTTCCAAGACTGATGGATGACTAGCTAAAAGGTTTCATAGCCCAAGGCAAGGAAGAGGTTCATTAACTTCACATGGTCAATAATTTCCCTGGGTAATGCCCTCTTTTGAAATTTTATTGCTCATAAAACCCATGTTTTAATGTTCAGAAAAATTAAGCATCATTGTAAGTTGCTCATTCTTAAAATTCTACCTGTCCTTGCCCTTTTGCTGGGTCTTCATTCCTCAAATATATTGATACACTCTTTTTATATACTTCTTTAAAACTTAAATTTTGTTTGTTTATATATTGAGTCCCACGCTTAGAAACTAATATTCATTTTCAAGGGAAACTAATAAATAGCTTTAGTCAAACTGTGTATTTATAGCTGATAGGTCTACTAGGATTACTAAGATGCTAAACCACCAGCTGAGAAAATGATTAAAGAAAAAAAAACACCCACCATCAATTGGGGGAAAAAATGGCATAACTTTGTTTTGTTACTTTGTCGTTTAATGAGTTGACCGACTCAAACTGAATGTGAGGCCATCTTTCCTGCAGACCTTTCCTTTTCAACCAAAGAAATCTGTAGACTATTTCTGGCCTTTTAGATGAATTTTACAACCCATCTGAAATCATTAATTGTTTTCATGGCTTTTAATTTTTAAATTTCCTTAGATTAAAAAAAAAAAAAGAGTCCTTTGTATTTTCTGAAATATGTCCAAACGGGTTTTTGTTTCTATTTAAGACAAAGAGTAAGGTATTAAATGGTGAAAGAAAAGTGAAAACATTTTCTTAAATGGTTTTCACTCACTCAGGTAAATTACCAGTAATCTATAGTCTTGGGTACATACAATCGCATCCAGATTGTATCCAAATATAAAGTATGGGGTTTCCTCACCCAGTTTTCTTTCTTTCAATGATGAAATTAAAAAGCACAGAGAGAATGGGTTGGGAAACAAAAAATCTTATTTCAAGCTCACCCTGATCAGCCAAGTGTCCTCTAGAAATCTCTTAACCTGCTCGTGCATTTGTTATACATCACCTCTTCGAAATAATGTTTAGTAGCAATAGTAATTGCCCTGCCTAATTTACAGGGTTATAGTGAGAAGCAATGGAGGTAATGTGGGTAAAAGTGCTTCTAAAATATCAAGCCCCAGACAAATAGAAGGTGCTACTGAGATCATCTACTAAATGAGACTATATTTAGCTGCATTTCAACCTTGCTACTTCCCTTGGATGAAATGTTTCTCTATAAATTACTTTATCTGCCATAGAAAACTTGTGAAAGAAAAAAATCAAGGTCAAGAAAATATGCTCATGACTTATTCTTCTGCATGTTAATAAGTGAAAATGGTACCGATTATAGCCCTATAAGTTATAAAACCTGAGGGAGCCATGTTGGCTAATTATGTTAATGGTTAGATGCTGGAGGATGTTGAAGATTAATCTCTATATAGAATTTGTCTAATCATTCATTTCTTACCTGCCAATCTGTTCCAACTACTAATCAATCAGGCAGAAAAAGTACAGAACTCCAGCCATTAGAAAATAAATGGTCACACATATTTAACCAACGTGCCTGAATCCTTCATTTTTGATGAAAACATATTGCCTGTGATGAAATCACATTGTAAATATTTTCTTGACCTTTTCAAATATAATAGATTTACCTTTATGGAGCTGTTTAATATATGTGTACATAAAAATGGCTGTTAAATTAGATCAAACAAATACTTCCATAATATTATACTTATAATCTAGTCTAGAAAACCTACTTCATTTTCTAACTAATAGGATAGAAAACTAAAGGAAGCTATTGATGTGAGGCAGCTTAAAATGAGCTGTGGGAAAATTATTAAAATTATTAAAATGTTAGGCAGAGAATCTACATCTCTATAAATATATTAGGTACAAAAACCCATATTTCTTAATAAGTTAAAAGGAGTCTCAAATGTGTATAGTGCTTTCAACTAGGGTAGTATTGTCATTTGGAGAAGAACAATCCATTGTGAGGGACTGTCCCTTAGAGGGCAGGACATGTAGCAGCCAAGCCCTTGCCCTCTAATGACCCTACTCCCAGTCATTGTGACAAACAATTTTTAGGAATAAAAATAGCCCACTATTGAGGACCAATGGAAGGAAAATTCTACATGTTCAGTTTGTGAGAAAATCTAGACTATTGTGAGAGGGTGAAGCCTAGAAACACACAGAAAGAATAATAAAAAATGGCAGATAAATGGAATTTTGGAGATAATTTTAATTAACAGTCGTAAAGAAAGCAATTTTAATAGTACTTCATTATTATATTTATAGATGAGTAGTTTCTGTCAAAACCAACTTTTAAATAATTCTTAATCACTTTATCACTTTTGATTATTTATGATAAAATACAGTTTATGCTATAAGTGAATCATTAATTTTATTTATAAAATGACAATTTCCCATCACTGACTTCAATTTTCTCAGTAAATACAATTTGTTCAAATTCTGCCAAGAGCCCCAGCTCTGCTGTCACAGCTCCTAATACACATTGCCCTGTCCTCACATGGCATTGACTCCTGTTCTACCCTTCTTTAGATATTTATAGACCGGCTAATAAATGTCATATACTTTCTTTAAAATATACAGTCACAAGCTAATAGCTATAAATGCCATCACTATTTTAGAATAAAATGTTAAATTATAGCCTATAAATTTAGTGTGATTTGGTCTCTGGCCACCTCAGAGACTTCATTTTCCATTCAGTGACTGTTCACTTTCCCTTAGCTGCACTGGCTTCCTTGCAATTTTCTGAAACTCTGCTTGCTCCTAATTTAGGGATATTGCACTGTAGATCTATCTACCTGCACATGTTACACCTGATCTTCATGTGGCCCTCTCTATCTTCTTTCAGGTATCCACTCACCTCCTCAGAGAGGTCTTCCATGACCAACATTTCTAAATGTTTCTCCCCACTCTCTATACCCCATAGCCTGCTTTACTTTTCTTCAGAGAGCTTGCTGCCACCTGCCACTTTCTCCATAGTAATTATTCAATAAATCTTTTATCAATAACATATTGAGTTAGACAAGGCTAGGCTGCCTCAGTTTGAGTCCCAGGGTTGTGTCTTACTAATTGGGTGACTTTGGGAAGGTTACTTAACTTTTCAGTTCTTCAGTGTCCTCAGCATCTACTTCATAATGCTGTTGTCCCATCTCCTTCTTTGGCATTAAGGTATATCCAAGTTAGAAAGAGCTTCACAGAATATTTACTCTAATTTTCCATCTGAGGCAAAACTTCCTTCTCTTCCTGTACCATGTCCCCTCTTCTTTCTTTATTTTATAATTTCATATTACTCAAAATCTCAGAATGGTGAGGAGGGGAAATTATCTTCAGGGCTCTTAGCTACCTTGTATATGTCCCTTTTTATAAGACTCCTACATGAAAAATTTCAGTTGTCTTAATTATATTTCAAATATGATTTTCAACAAACACAGCTCTTTAACTAAACTTTTTTTCTACATCTCACATTACAAAAAGTGATAACTATCATTTGATTATTTGACTAATTTCAGTCTCAACAAATATCTACAATGAATATCTCTTATGTCCTCATTTGGAGTAAAGGGAGAGGTTACAGGAAAAATTCGGATATAGCCCATATCTTTACAAAACTTGCAAAGTAATTATGAACATAAAAATCAATGCTCATCAGAGAATCTTATTTTACTGAGCTTTTTAAATATCTGAGGGTGTTTTTTATTGTTCCCAAAAGAACATTTTTTTGCTGCTGCATATACTTTAATGGATATTTTGATAAAGCTACAAGATTAAGAACCCAGATTTTCTCAAGCATTTAGGTTCAATTACAAATCTTACACTGATTACAGATCTAGGGCTTTTAATATAAAATTTAAAATAATCATTTCTATTTATTTGTTGATTGATGTTCACTAGCTTGCATTTAATAGATTAAATTACCCTAAACAATTAACCTCAAATTTACTTAAGTTCCCTTAGGAATCATAATCTACATTTATAAATTTAATATATCTGATTCTTACAAGTTCTTCATAAGCTTCCCAGGACAATGCTACAAACCCAACAAATAAAATCTTCCTGTTCACTTAAGTAATCTAATAGAGCAGAAATATTAATATAGTAAATCAGAACCACTTATACATTTAAATACTGTTACAAACTCAATAAGATTCTCTTATACCTTTCAAGTCAAAGTCTAACATTAATTACCCATTTCAAATTGAAATCGATTTACATGTTAGATTCTCCAATACATCAGATTCTTTTAAATGTGTTAAGCATCTTTAAAAGAAAACATACAGAAATCATCACTGAACTAGCAAAAGGTAATTCTAAATTTAATACAAAGTAATATTACTATGGTTTTGATTCTAAATATTTTTTTCTGCTTTTATAGCTGCAAGGACACAACTAAAGGATCTGAGATTTGGGACCATAATTTCAATTTGCGGTCATAAAATTCAAGGCCAGGACATAGGAGCCCTTTCTTATAATATTGGGTCTCTTCTACATGATGTAATTCAACTAATCTCCTTACCACCTGACTGGATGCCATATTGTTTTAATACTTTTTCCTGGCTAGCAACCACTCTTTTCTTTTAATTTTATATAATACTATATAACATATGAGTTATAGTATATCTAACAGTTACACTATACCATTTACACTGTGTGCACAAAAGTAAATTATTTTCATCTTGAGAATTGCTATGCATAAATATATGCTAGTATTAAAAGATAAGATTCTGTTTTAGCTCATGCTCATGTTTCTTTTCAGAAATACATAATTGTTTATGAGCAGATCTTAAACCAAACAAGATAGTAAAAAAAAAAAAAAAAGCCAGTAATTTAAATTTGATTGAGCAACTTTTTAGAATGAATGAGAAAAGTTGATTAAAAGGTAAAAAGGAAACCAATCAGTGTTTGCAGGGATTTCACATGTAACTTTCTAAGTTTTAAAAAAGCTATTTTTAAAGTATAATCCAGGTACGGCCAATTTCAATGGATAGAAACATGTATTTAAATCAAATTTAATTTATGGCCCCTCCTTTTCTTTTAAACTGCCTCAGTTTATTGTATTAATGACATTTAAACCCAGAGCTAGAGAATAGAACTTGAGGACAGGAAAAGAAGTCAAATCAACTTTAAAGTACTCTTCATATTATCCTTTAAAATCTCTACCTCTACAAAAAAAAGTCTTCAAAGTGTGACATTATTTAAAGGAAATTTTAAAGTGCAGGCATTTGCAAAGCTGGCTGAGGAAACTATAAGCAATGAAGTAGCTGAAGGAAGAATGTCAGAACGAGCCTGAGGTTTCCATGTGAAGGCCTTGCCTCCTAATTGTTATTATGCTTACAAGGACACTGTAAAAAGAAAAATGAACGCCCTGTTCAACACCTGCTGTAAAAAGATGCTGGGACTCTGTGGCTTGCTTAAATCACTTTTTTCCTGAAACAAATTGCCGAACAAGCCCTAGGCCATTTAATTTCCAAATACCAGTAATTAAAATGAGTAACATCGTCAGAATTTGGCAGGGCCACAGCTTTCTTCTCCCTTTTCATTTTCACATAAATTTCCATGAAGGTCAGATTTGTTGAAGGGAAGAGAGGGGGGCGAAACCTGCTGGCCGTGTGCTCATGAGAGGTTAAAATATGACTTGTTCACAGTGTCCCTCATAGTTCAGGACTTAATGGTCCTTGACGGGGATAACCTAGAAGTTAATTTTACTCTGTGTCCCAAAAGCAGTCGTTGTCAACGTAATCTTTCTTGTGGGCTGAAAGGTATCGTCAACAAATGATCTGACTTTCAATAGCATTTGACCAGCAATGTTTCAGACCCAAAGAGTCATGGATGTGACTCCTTATTAATCTGTATCTTACTCATAGTGGTAAAAATATTTTTTACCTTTCTTCTTTTGCTTTATCTCCTTTACAGTTCATTTTTACATATTCTCCCTAAGAATCAGTTTTTAATAGTTTTTGCATTATTTTTTCTTTACTTAAGGTCATAGTATATCCAACTGATAAATTGTAAAATGCTTCAAAATACAGTGTACATTTGTATCAAAAAAAAAACTTTTTAAAGATTTGGGTAGCTCTTCATTTGGGAGAAATAAGGCAAAACAGTACAGAGAATATATTCTTTGGTCTCAGTCTTTGTTTCTCATCTTAGCTCTGTTACTCCCTGGATGGGCAAACTGGGTTACGTTGTTTCACCTCTTGTGGTCTCACTTTCATAATCTGTAAATTGGAAAGATTAAAACTTGCCTTAGTAAAAATTTAATGAAATGAAGCATATAAGGCAGATTAATTTTCTGAGTAATAACCTAAGTTTAGTTTCTACAAAGGACTCATCATGGATAAAAAAAAAATACATTTTTTTCCAGTCTACCCTCACCCTAAAGAGAACAGTTAAGTCTGATCACCTTGAGGCTGGGTTCATCTTACCCAGATGAGAATAACGGGCATTGATTTTCAAAATGTTAGCCCCTTGTGCTGTTCACCATGGTGTCCCAGATTGAGAGGATGGCTGTCGGAATCTATGGAAGCTAGACCGTAAATGCCAAGGACATGAGTATCAGCAAGGGCCTTGAGTGGCAGAGCCTGCACTACATGACTGAAAGCCTCTAATAGCGGAAAATGTGGGAACAGAGGACAAAAGATCACTCTGGGGAAAAAAAAAAACTTTTCAAAAGCTGGAGTAAGAACACATGGAGATTATGTATTTGTATATAACATGGAGTACAACCTAATTTACTACTGTAGATAAATGAACAGCAAGACTGAGATCTGCCTGGTTCTCTATAATTGAACTATATGATATTAAAAATTCAAAAGAAAAAAATAGAGAGTGATTAAACCCATTATTTGTGTTCTTAAAAGGACTACTTGATGAGTCTGTGAGTGGACAGATGGTTTCTTTTCTATTGATAGTTCTCGTAACACAACCTTAAAATTGGTTCTTGTTAAATTATTTCCAATTCAGTCCACAGGAGATGAAAGATTATGAAAAGAGCACAATAGACGTGGTAGAGAATTGGGTAAATAATGAGGCTGCTGTGAATGTTTCATTGCTTATGTCAGGGGTCCCAAACCCCGGGTCATGGACCAGTATCAATCTGTGGCCTGTTAGGAATTGGACCACAAGTGAAGCTTTATCTGTATTTGCTGCTGCTCCCCAGCACTAGCATCACTGCCTCAGCTCCACCTCAGATCGTCAGGCATTAGGTTCTCATAGGAACACTAGTCCCAGTGCCAAAAAGTTTGGGGACTACTGGCTTAGGTCATCTTCCCAGGCCTCCCTAGTCTGTGGAAATAGGCTCTTCTTTAGTCATGGCACATGCTCATCAGAAACATTCCAATATGTCTGTGCCACAGCAGTGAACACACAGCTTGAATTCTTTCCCAGTATACTTCCATGCCCTTATCTGGCAGCACAACTCCACCAGTACACCAGTCACAATTGAATTCTTCCTTGACTCAAACTGTAACTCATCCTCCTATACTCACATTGCAGCCCAAATTGATTTTTTTAAAAATTTCAGCTTTATTGAGGTCTAATTGGCAAAGAAAATTGTAAGGCATTTAAAGTGTACATCACGGTAACTTTATATATGTATGCATTATGAAAGGACTCCCCACCCATCTAGTTATTTAATGTATCCATCACCTCACAAATTAATCTTTTTTTTTTTTTCTTTTTGGTGAGAACATTTAAGTTCTACTCTCTTAGTCAATTTCAATTATACAATACAGTGTTATCAACCAAGTTATTTTAAGCAAAAAACAGCAAAGGAATTTTATTTTGCCAGGAATATTCAGTTATCAGAAGCTTTAGTTGTTTAAAGCCACAGAGCACTGTGAAATAAAAAATAATATTTTAAAGCAGCAGTAATAAGAATAATATTATGTATTATCCAAAATTATTATTTTACTAATATTTGCTCTATTAATTATTTATTATGAGACCATATAAACAAATTATTTAATTATTTGCTTGCTTAGTGGACATGAGAAAGGGGTGAGATGGGAGGAGAAGTTTAATTTTAACATAAATTTTTTTTAAATTAAAAAGTATTTTATCCTCATTAAAACTGGGGAGAAATGCAAAAAAAAAGTATTTTACCTTTAAAATGGATTTTCAAATAAAGACATTTCATGAGAACACTACTATTTCAGTTCCCTTAACCTTGGTGATATTCATGTAGTATATTTGAAATACAGTCTATTTTAAAAGTCTTTTATTTACTTGTTCTCTCTTAATCTTTTGTTTTCTCAGAAATGAAGTCAGGTGAATATAACAATTTGGGTATAAAAACTCCACGTTATTATATTATTTACCTCTAAATAGAAGTGAAAATCACAAATGAAATAACTAAAATGCTTCTCATATAAATCTCTCCATCTAGAAATAGAATAGAATAATAAAATGGCCCTCAAGATTTCTACCCACTCATGTACACACCTATACAATCCTTTAGTGTAGGTGGAACCTGTGATTATGATGGGATATAACTCCCATGGTTAGGTTGCTAATCAGTAGACTTCCAGTTAAGCAAAAGGGAGATTATCCTAGGTATGTTTGACCTAATTAGGTAAGTCTTTAAAAGAGAAATTTGGCCCTTTCTGATGTCAAAAAGATTCAAAATATGAAAGAGATTCTTCTTCTGTCCTTGAATGAGTAAATGGTCATGTCGTGAACTGGTCCACAGAGAGGGCCACATGGTGAGGACCTGAGGGTAGCCTCTAGAAGTTGAGAACCATCCCTGGTTGACAGAAAGCAAGAAAGCAGGGATATCAGTTATATCGCCTCAAATAAATGAATTTTTCCAATAACTTGAGGAAGATTAAAAGGGGATTGTTCCCTAGTCAGGTTCTATAAGGGAACACAGCTGGCCAACATCTTGATTTCAGTCTTTTGAGACCCTGAGCAGAGGACCTCATCTAAAATGTGTCAAATTCCTGACCCATGGAAACTATGAGATAATAAATTTATGTTACTTTAAGCTACTAAATTTGTGGTCAGTTGTTAAGCAGCAATATATGACTAATACACAAAATTTCCCTGGAAACTAAGTACCTTTGTTGGCCTATTAGATTAAAGGTATTTAATCTCCTGCATAAAATTTTTGCACCCATAGGACACCATGAAGAAAGTGAAAAGACACCCTACAAACTGAGAGAACATATTTGCAAATCATATGCCTAATACAGGACTTGTTTCCAGAATATTTAAAGAACTTTTAAAACTCAATAATAAAAAGACAACCCGATAAAAATGTGCAATGGATCTTAATAGATATTTCTCCAAGGAAGATTTACAAATGATGACCAGTAGTACATGAAAAGATACTCAATATTAGTAATCATCAGAGAGATGCAAATCAAAACCACAATGAGATTTCACTTTACATTCACTGGGATGGCTATAGTCAAAAGAGGATGTAGAGACATGTGAACTCTCATACATTGTCGGTAGAAATGTAAAATGGTGCAGCCACTTTGGAAAACAGTCTGGCAGATCCTCAAATGATTAAACATAGGGTTACCATAGTACCCAGCAGTGCCAGTCCTAGGTATTTATCTAAGAGAAGTTAAAACATATGTATACAGAAACTTGTACATAAATGATTATAGTAGTATTATTCATAATAGCAAAAAGTGGAAACAATACAAATGTCTACCAACTGAAGAATAAATGTGGTATAGCCATAACAAAGAAATATTATTCAGCAATAAAAAGTAATGAAGTGCTGATACATGATACATATGCTAAGTGAAAGAAGCCTATCACAAAAGACCACATCTTGCATGATTCCATTTATATGAAAAGTCTGGAATAGGCAAATCTATATAAACAGAAAGTAGATTAGTGTTTACCTGGCATGGGGGATAGAGTGTGACTGCTAATAGTACAGGGATTCTTTTGAGTGAAATAAAAATATTCTAAAATTAGGTTGTAGTGATAGTTGTATAGCTCTGTAAATATACCAAAAACTTTAATTCTATAAAGTGAGTGACTTTCATAGTATGTAAATTGTATTTCACTTAAGTTGTTTTTTAAAAGGCCTAATTTCTCTTTAGTTTTGCTGGGTCCATGCTAGGAAAGCAAGTGTTCTGTAGTTAAAAGACCCTCAAAAAATCAATCCAGTGGCATAACTCAGTGACCAAATCTGATGCCCTTCATGATGATGTTGGAAAGACAGCATGGCAGAGGGAGAAGCAGCCGTAGTCAAGCAGTGAGTTTTCTTATCTTTCTCACTCCCTTATGAGGTTGGCAACCTCTCTGGCCTTATTGTTGCCTAGAAAAAGGAGGGATTGAACTGGATTAAATTTCCAGTCACTAACAATTCTAAATATTCTATTCAGCCTGGTGATTTATACAAAGATAATCACTAAAATAACATTTGAAGCATCCAATTATACCAAGATATCACCGAATAATGTTCTTAACTCTACTGCTTTAAACCAAAGAATTTATAAAATTTCAAAAATGTATCCAAGAATGACCTTAAGTGTTTCATGCCACCTGTTTTGTGTTTCTTATTGGCTATTTTAAGGTGAAGATTTTATACAAACTATCATTTATGTCGGAAGCACAATTATTTGTGTTGGTTTCCTGATACTATTTTGCTCTTATTTTTTAACTAAACCTTTGAAAAATTTAACTATTCTGAAAGCTTGGAAATAAGGAAAGAAAACACAAACCGGTTTAATGCAATGAAAAAAATTATTTTAGTTCCATCTAGAACATCTAAGTGGTGTCCCACTTTCCTTGGTCACTAAATACTCACAAGGCCTTATTCTATTAGTTACTAAGGTAACCCAAAGCTGGCAGCATGTTGACATACCTTTCAAGGCCAAGAGGCTTTGCAGTATTTCATAGGTAATGTCACATTAACCTCAAATTTGTCCTTTTCACAAAAGAACAATGACTGTTTGAATAAATCTATTGTAATTTTATTCTTTGTTTTTTTTTAAAGAAACTTCTCGTTTGCACTTTCCTTTAGCTCAGGTACTATTTATTCAATTTTTAAAATAACATAGTAGAAGCCAGATATCTTTATTATAATCACTGCATTAAGCCACTCATTTGCTCCTTGTGCAGGTTACTGTCAGTCTGGGTCATAATCTGTGCAGTCATCCAAATGGTCCTCAAGAGAGAGGACATCCTTTGATATCCCCTTATGGTCCCATAAAGATATACCTAGTGAAAATCAAGGCAAAGAGGATGTAATGGAGATATAAAAATGGACAGTCATTTTTGCCTTTTTGTCATTAATTACAGTACATAAATCCAGATGAGAGAAGCAAGATTTCTGTCTTCATGTTAAGAATGATGAGTTGAGGCCAGGAATCAAGTGCATTTCTCTCATAGGACATCATTACAATGTGGAGGTAAGTGTGCTACCAATTGCATCTAAGAATCAGCTACTTTCCAAAGTCTAACACAATGATGAGAGTTCACTAGTCTTTTCCAAATAACCCAAAGCAGTAGTAAAGTTAGATAAAAGTAAATTTCAGTAAATATATTAAACATTTACAAAATCAAATATACCAATATCAGATTATTTCCATTTAACAATTTTACACTTAAGAAAAATTTGAGATAATTCACATATAATAAATCTGATCCAAGAAAATGTCTGAATCTAAACTCATGGTCGTGTTTAACTATTTACAAACCCTCCCCACAAATCAAGCACTAACATTTGTGGGTGACGAATTCTTCCCTCTTCTAAAGTTCTTCAAGTTCTTATATATTTGACATTTCTTGGGAACTCTTAAATTTATTTACTTTCAGTTCAGTACATATTCAGGCATCCTTAAAGCTGACTTTATTATATTCTATAAAAAATAATTACTATTTTTGGACATTGCCAGTTATATCAAGGTCATATTGAATTGATCAAAGGGATTAATAAAATGACTTAGAATAAAATATTTTCTCTAAAGTGATAGCATTCTATTCAATTTAGCAAATATTTACTACATCCCTGTAATAGTCAAGATGCTAAACTAAGCACTGTGATTAATTCAGTGGTTTATTTACTTTTATAATTGTCCATTTAAAGTTTGTTTAATTAAAGCTAATTTTTATTATTTCCCTGTGGCAATCTAACCTTTGTCTGAAGAGTGGGGAAATTATCTACCATGTGCATATTTTGTACTTCGTTAACATTCAATTATGTTCTAGTTAATTTGAAAGTGTTGGAAAACAAACGACATGTTTTGCTTATTGTAGAAAACCTTATCATTGAAAATTCAGAATTAGTAAATACCCCATTTCTTTATTCATGATTATAAGAATTCCAATTTGCATGGCATTTAAAACTAATGAACAGTGTGAGATTAGAAGTTGAGGGTTACTTTATGCCATAATATTTCTCAATAATAGCTAATAATCCTGTATTATATACCTGGAAGGTGTTAAGAGAGTAAATCTTAAATGTTCTAACACAAAAAAGCAATGATAATTATGTGACATGATGGAGGTGTTAGCTAAAGATATGGTGTTAATCATTTTCCAATCTGTAAGTGTTATCAAATCAACACATTGTGCACCTTAAACACACACAATGCTACATTATATCTTGGTAAAGCTGGAAAAAATATTTTGTTTATTGAAATTGACTGTGAAGAATATACAGTTTGAAGCTGAATAAAAAGATGTAAGACAAAGAATTAGGTGCATTTTTCATAGTTACATCTTCCAATTTGCCTAGGTAAAAATAACTTCTTCGGTCTTTCCCCCATTTTGATTTCTCTGCTTATTTATAATTTGTATTGTCTCACTATGGTAATGGAATTCTGAAAGGATAAAGTCAAGTGACATGAAGCTTTATTTCATCAACTAACCCTTTGCTTTTTAAAAATAGGTTTAAAATTCAATTAAGATCACATAGACTGTTAACAAATAAGCTGCCTTAAATAGAATAAAACACTGACCATAACACAGGAAGATGTAAAAACATTTGGAAAGGAGCAGTTGCTTGGAAGAATTCTAAAACTTAAGGAAAAGATAGTCTTAGAATTGAGGTGATATATATATATCTTTTCATATATGTATATGAAAAGATGCTCAACATCACTAGCTATTCAGGAAATGCAGATCAAAACCACAATGAGTTACCACCTCATATCTGTTAGAATAGCTATAATCAACAGGACAAGTAATAACAAATGCTGGAGCGATGCAGAGAAAAAGGAACCCTCATACACTGCTGGTGGGACTGCAAATTGGTACAGCCACTATGGAAAACAGTATGAAGTTTCCTCAAAAAATTAAGAATTGACCTATCATATGACCCAGCAATCCCTCTACTGGGTATTTACCCCAAAGACTTGAAAACCCATATCCGAAAAGATATTTGCACACTGATGTTCATAGCAGCATTATTCACAGTGACCAGGACATGGAAACAACCGAAGTGTCCTACAATAGATGATTGGATAAAGAAGCTGTGGTACATATGTACAATGGCATATTACTCAGCCATAAGAAGAGATGAAATACAGCCATTTGCGACAACATGGGTGGACTCGCGATAATCATGCTAAGCGAAATAAGCCAGACTGAAAAAGCTGAAAATCACATGATATTGCTTATATGCGGGATATAAACCTAAAAGCAACAAATGAACAGGACAAACAAACAGATACTCACGGACATGGACAATGGACTAATGGTTACCATAGGGAGGGAAGAAGGGGGAGGGCGAAAATAAAAAATAAAATGTTAAAAAAATTATGTATCTATAGTATGAAAAATAAGCTGGCATTAGCAATAAAAAATAAAATACACTTCTGAAAAAAAATTAAAAATAAAAAAATAAAATGAGGGATTGGGATTGGATGATAACAATAGCTCTTAACCTTGGCTCTGCATTGGAATCACCTGGAGATAGTTTAATGCAATACTGATGCCTGAACCCCATTTATAGAAATATTGATAAAATCAATTTGGGATTACAAACTGGGCATAAGCATTTTTAAGCTTCCCAGGTGATTCCTGGTTGATCTGTGAAGACTGTCTCAATCTTAACATCCAGATCCACTCAGTCAACAAACATCGCCACCTACTTTGTGCAGGGCATTCTGCAAGGGACAGATCAGGTCAGACAGGAGCTCTGTGCTCCTGGAGCTCATTTCACATTTTCAAAAGGAGAGAGCAGATGAGACAGGCTGCTCATATTAGCAGGCCTGTTCAGAAGCAACTCTACTCTTTCTCTAAGCAGCTTTATGATTAGTAAAGGCGATATTCTTATCTCCTCCCTGACTCATATATGTGTCTCTCTTAATTGATTCTGATTTCTGGCAGAAGAGGAGTTATTAATAAGCTTCCTTAAACTCTAAAACATTCTATTGCGGATGACAGGCAGTATACAAATAATCTTATTTTTCTATCACCTCTGCAGGCTTCTCCTCCTCTTACTGCTGGAGTAACTCTGGGCTCAGTTCTACCCCATCTATACTCTTTTTCTCTGATGGGTTCCACCTATTTCCAAGGTCTTAAGTAACATCATCATGCTCATAACTCCCAAATTTATATTTGCAGTCCTAAGCATTCCCCTGAGCTCTGGGCTCAAATATTCAACTGTCTCCTCAATATTTCTATAAATACATTAATATCTATGTGATCAAAATTAAACTTTTGACTCCCACCTCCCCCACTGCACCTCATGTTAGTGTAAGGCACCACCATCTACAAAACTGATCAAACCAAAAGCCTTGATTCCTCCCTCATTCTCGGCTTCTGCAGCAAACCCACTGCCCAGCGTGGTCCACTTGACCTCCAAGACACACCCTGAGTCCCTCTACTTCTTTCCAGCCCCATTGCCACTACCTGGTCTCAGCCAACCCCTCCCTCACTTGGAGACAAAGCCTCACACTTTGGTCTCCCTGCTTGCACACATGGAAGCAACCAGTGTCCTACAATAGATGATTGGATAAAGAAGCTGTGGTACATATATACAATGGAATATTACTCAGTCATAAGAAGTGATGAAATACAGCCATTTGCAACAACATGGATGGACTCGAGATAATCATGCTAAACAAAATAAGCCAGACTGAAAAAGTTGAAAATTACATGACATCACTTATATGTGGGATATAAACCTATAAGCAACAAATAAATAGGACAAACAGAGACTCATGGACATGGACAATGGACCAGGGGTTACCAGAGGATAGGAGGTGGGAGAGGAGGGGGGAGTAGATGGGGTAAAGGGAGGTTGGGGGAGGGTGAAGTGGGTAAAGGGGATCAAATATATGGTAGCTGAAGGAAACTGGACTCTGGGTGATAATCACACATTACAATATATAGATGTCAAATTGTAATGTACACCTGAAAATTATATAATTGTATTAAACAATGTTACCCCAATAAACTTAAATATATATATATACATATATATATATACATATATATATATATATATACATATATATATATATATGAAAAAAACAGAATTGAGATTGTATTTTCAGACAATAAAAAGTTTCCTTTTCCTTGTTGGATTTTGTTGAAGAGGTGATACACTGAGAGTTTTCTTTTCTCCATTTTTGAGCTCTATATAAGTAACTTTTTTGATTCCTGTTTGTTTGATGAACTCAGAGATGAACTTTTTAAATTTTTTTTTATTTTATATTAGTTTCAAGTATACAGTGCAACGTTTAGACATTTGTATAATCTATAAAGTGATCCCCCCAATTACTCTAGCACCCATCTGGCTCTACACACAGCCATTACAATAATAATGACTATATTCCCTATGCTGTACTCTACATCTATTTTTTACTGAATATATTTAACATATAACATTGTATAAATTTAAGGTGTACAATTGGCTATTTTGATACATTTACATATTGTAATATTATTGATGTTGTAGCAATATTTATCACATATAATTATAGTACAATATTGTTGTTTGTATTCATTATACCGTGCATTAGATCTCTTTGGCTCATTGCAAGTTCATACCTTTAAACATCTATCATATCTCCCCATCTCCCATCCCCTGGTAACTGCCATTTTACTCTTTTTTTTTTTTTGGTTACCAGTTTGACTATTTTAGATTCCATATATAAGTGATATGCCATACTTGGTCTTTCTCTGACTTATCTCACTTAGCCTAATGTGTTCAGGGTCCATCCATGTTGTCACAAATGGCAGGATTTCCTCCTTTCTCATGGCTGAATAATATCCCATTGTGTATACCACATCTTTTTTTTATCTATTCATCCATTGATAGATATTTAGTTTGTTTCCAATACATCTTTGTCTGATTCATTTTAATTTAAGAAACTCCACCTTAAGAATTTTACTATCATTGCTTTACTAAAGATGAATAAACTCTGTATAATATATTAAAATGTAAACTAAACCTTTAAACTCAATTCATCCTGTATGAGAAAACCTCGTCATAATAGTCAGTTATAATATCAGATAAACAACTGAATCACAAACTTTTTAATAATTTACTTAATGTCCAGTACTTTCTCAGAAGTTAATAAATATAGATAGCTATTAGTTAGACATTTAAAAGAAAGATAACCTTATTTTGTAACTAAGCTAGTCGAGCAAGACATATTGATGACATAATCATGCCTTATCTTTCCTTCTAAACTGTAAACAACTTAGGATCAGGTATTGATTTACTCACTTTTTATCCTCCACATTTCATATCACTGAATTACAAACTCAGAATGCCAACAGATGTAGGAACCAAAACCAGACTTTTTCTTCTTGACAATTTAAATCCTGGTTTAAAAGGCCCCAAAGATTCTGATTTCTCTAACTGACCTCACTTGTTCCTACTAGCCCACATGATCAGTTAAGTTGGTATAATATAACAAACAAAAAAAGAGACTGGCTCTTGGCTGTTTTATCTCTACTAAAAAAAAGTATCTTGCTCATGCAGTGACCTCTCATGATTGTCTAGACCTTTGTAGCTTCCATGTGCTTTAACGAAGACCCATGCACACATCATTTCCCTTAAAACCATTCTCATGAAAATATTCTGAATACATAAAAGCACTTTCTAGTTAGTTTCCAACCTTAGAGTCCAGCCAATTTCAATGTCAGTTACAGTAATCAAGATTTTTGGTTCAAATTCTTAAAAACTGCACTCTTTTTGGTTGACCAGTTTTGCAATAAAGTTCATCATTTAGGTTTTTGACTGCTAAAGAATTTTATTTGGGACAACATGTACTTTTAACCATAAAGCATTTCAAACCTTTGAGAAAGATAATGAGAGAGGATGGAAAGAAAGAATGTTGATTTGTCTAATTCTCATCAATTATAAAGATTACATGAAAAAGAGCAATTAAGATTACCTAAGTTTCTGGAGAAAAAACAAAACTGTTCAACCAACATGCTCAACTCGGACCTCCAGAAAAATTATTGTCTTTGACCTGCAGCCCAGCTCTAGCCCTGAATGTCTGATCCCTAAGAGAGTTAGTTGACATTTTATTTTGGAGCCTGTGAGCTTATTTAAGTGTTTTGTATCCACATTCTGGTAAAACCTTTTACCACAACTTTCTCTATTGGTGTTCATCCCAAAAGTTTCTCCCCCAAGTTTTCTGGATTTTACCAGAAATGCCTATAAGTCATCATTTACATAATATTGCCAATATGAATTTTATAAGAGAAACTGGTTCACTTCCACTGTTACTATTCTTCAAAAGACAACTGATTAGCTGCAAAATATTAGGAGCGGCTACCATTATTACATGCCTAATCTGTCTAGGTACAGTATTAGGCATTCTATACATGTTTCTCAGTGATAAAGAAAATTGTTTCTTTTAACATAAGTATGTAGACTTTGCTTCTGTAATAAGCTATTTAGTTAAGGTGGTGAGAAACCTTAAACATTTGAGATTAAGAAAAGTTAAACACCTCATCTCTGTAATTCATTTTGTTTGCTTCTCCAACAATGGACCAGAGTATATATATTCTACAAGTATAGAAGGGAAAGAAAGCCTTCCATGTGATCTTACCAGTGGCTTTAAGCCTTGAATTTACTCTTTATTCTAGCTAAGATGGTACTCCGTGGAAAGTTATACACTTAAATTAAAAGTGTAAAACTGAAAATTGAGAAGTTATTGTTAAGTAAATCCCCACCCTGGGGAAAGAACAGATAGAGCCTCAGTAGATGTCTTCCTTCCTTAAATAGTCCACTGAGTGACAGAGGGAATACTGACACATCACCTGTGTACCTACCATAGAATCCCAAGGGGCCTGTGACCCGCAGTAGCATCACTTCCTTCCTGGAAATAACGTTGGTGTCATCAAGACAGCCTGGTCTGGCACTTTGACATCCAGAGTACTGTCACAGACTTACTGGGTAACCTCAAGATGTTGGCCCCTTTCTCAAGTCCATGGCTTCTTCATATAAAACAAAAGGATTGGGCTAGGCTTCTCTTCAGACTAAACAATCCATGAATGGAACTCAGATAAATTGTTTTATTAAACACATCATCACTACTACCATACCTCTAAGCTGATCCCAATCAAAAAAGACACTAGTACATTACAGATTTATTAATGCAGGGAGATTCAAGAAAGCAAAAGGTGGCCCTGCATTCTACAGCTGCGTCCTGTATCCAAGGAGTGGCTCTGTAAACCAAACCATGCCCCTTTCCAGAAGTTGGGCAGTAACTGTGCCCAGGCCCTAGAGCACATCATCAAAGACCAGCCATCCTCATTCCCTCGACACCTCTTACAATGTCTACCTTCTTCCTCAGATTGGAAAAAATGATATTTGCAGTTATTTGTCATCTAAATGCTGATAAAACTTTGGCATTATCATTATAATGTTTTCCTCTTTTGTTTTAGCATTTGAGTATGTTTTCCCAAATCCCACAGTCCTGCCTAGCAAAGAGCATATATTTATCATCTCCTATTTGTGAACTGTGAAAGCAGTGAGAGGGAGTCCATTATTTAAAAACTGTCTCCTCAACCCTGGAATAAGTTTCTTTTGTAAAGAATTAATGAACTGAACAGTAAATATGGTCACTGACTTCAGGGACTTGTCCCTTTAACCTCTTGAAAACACAGATACACACATATCAGGTGAAGTGCCTAAGGTTTTTTAAGTAAAATCTTTGGTTTAATCTGCAAATATCATAATTTATGAAACATTTAGCTTTTACAGTGCCAATAGATAAAAGTCACTTAACAATAATTTTCTTTTTCCTAATAACAAGATGATATATATTCATTATAGGAAATCTGGAAAATATGGAAAAGTACAAAGAGCAAAGCTACCATATTATCCCATCAACCAGAGAAAAATCGCTATTAACATTCTAGTGTATTCTTTTTTTGTTGTTCTAAATTTCCTTTAACACTTATTGATTCATTCATTTAACAACTACTTATCACAGTTCTCAACCTTAGCTACACATTAGAATCACCTAAGGAATTTAAAAAATACTGATGCAGGGGTCCCACCCTCATGGATTCTGATTCAATTGTATGAGGTAAGGCCTGGGCATCAAGATTTTTTTAAAGTTTCTCCCTAAGTGATTCTAATGTGTAACCAAGATTGAAAACAACCAGTCGATCGGATTTCAATGATGTGCCAGACATCGCTTGGTATGGAAATGCAATTAAAAAGATGTAGAGTCCCTCAAGAACCTTACATCTTATGGAGGGACAGACTTTTTCAGTAACCTAAAATAAATATTATAATGGAAGACTCTACAAAGAACTGTGGAAGCATAGAAAAAGGAACCCTTAAATCTGTCTTGAAGAGTCAGGGCAAACATCTCAGAATTAGGCAGCCAGACAAATAAGATGAGCATTCCAATTGTAGAGGCATAGGAGAGTATAGAATGCTTAGAAAACTCTAAGTGTTTCTACTGAATATGACAAGGGAAGTGTCTGGAGATAATATTGGCTATATAGGCAAGAAACAGTCCCAAAGGACCTTGTAGGTATTGGGAATGATGGACAGTTTTGAGCAGAGGAAAGGCATGAATGAATACCTCCATGTCTAATTTACTTGCCTCTGGCATCAGTGTGGATTTAAAGGCCTAGGTGAGACTAGACACTGCAAGTCTAGAGTGGAGTCTATAACAAAACTCTAAGAGAGCAAGTATAACTGTTTCTGACTCCCAAAGTCTCCTGGAGGTTCATTATTAATCTTATCACAACTTGAATACTATGCAATTATGTTAAAGTTTTGTTCTGTTTTGTAGAAAACAAGATTCTTATAAAAGCCTAGTATTTTCTTCCTGGGAATTATAACACTTCTTAAAGAAGTTTTATTAATCAGGATCCCAGTAGGAAATATAACCGACCCCCACATGATTCAAAATTAAGAGATTTTAACACAGAGTTAAGAGGTGAAATTAGACATGCTGAGGTACCCAGAGACTAGCAACAGTGAAAAGCAGTTACCACCTTTAGGGCTGAAGAGGCAAGGAACAGAGCCCAGTGAGAACTGGAACCAAGAAAGAGATGCTGCTAACAGATATGGAAGGATGAAGCTGCTACCAGAATTATAGCCTGAAACAGGAATAAAGCAAAGAAGAAATACCCTGACCTTGTTCTCTTTCTTCTCCCTATCTTTGATCTGCTAAAGACTTCCATTGGCCAAACCCAACCTGAATCCATCCAGCAAAGGAGCCCAAGGGATTAATTTCATTCACAGTGGTCAGACTCCTAGGGCCATAAAGTAGGTCAGAAAAAGACAGAGGATGGATCTGAGGGACAATAGAGAATAACCAGCCTACAGATGAATACAATATCATAGCAAAAATATCTTAGACATACTATCCATCCTCATTTTCAATAGACACCTTTTTCCATGAGCCAGATTAGAGGAGCATACTAAAAACCAATAAAGATTTTCATTAGGGAAAAAAGTAATAGTTGATAAATTGAGTACATTTTAATTAAAAGCTAAAATTAGAAAGCAGGTATAGCTCAAGTGTGAAAATTTTCTGTATCTACTCAAACCTTTATACATTTCCAATTATTCGTCTAATATTGTAAAATCAAGAATTCATAAGAAATACAGCTAACTGAAGTATGATATGTCAGACACTAGGTATATAGAGTTAACTAAATAAGAGGTGCTCTTTGAGTGCTCATAGTAACATTCTAAAAGGGACACACAAGTACTATGTGCCAATGACTGAAGCCTGTCCCCTGCTCCAGTGGGAATACTGGCCTCTTTTATGCAGTTTACAAGTAAGGGAAGGTTTGGTGGTTCACGGAGAAAGAGAATGCCTGTGTAGATAACCAAGAAGATCATCCCTGAACATAAATTGGATACAATTTGCCACAGATATACCCTTGTTAGAACATTCAGTTTCTCCTTTCAGGGAGTTAACAGTTATCAAATAGCAGATCTTAAATTATAAATCTATGGTCTTATTAGCCTACAAGTCAGAGCAAAACTGAACCCCTAGGGTGGGTGAGACAGTGTATATTGACCAGTGATATTTAAAAACGCTCTTTATAATTTGTTTCTGAGATTTTACAGCAGTGGTTTACACATAATTCATTTAAAATATACATTTTATTGTAATTACCTATACCTATAATTCCACCCCATCAGATTGTGAAGGCCTAAAGGGTCTTGTCCTGCTCTTTTTGTAGCTTTTGCATAACCTAATGTACTTCCTTGAGTATTGTAGGTGCTCAGTAAATCTATAGTAAATGCTAAAAGGAACTTCTTTACTAAATCTGTATATGATTTAAAAATTATATTTCTCATTAGTCACAAAAGCTGTTGAATTGAAGGTACTATACTTTTGTGCCACACTTGGATCCTAAACTTTAAAAGCATTTAAATACTATAAAATATGTTTAACATCCAAATGATACTGAAGTAATTTCACCTTTCTTTGATAATTTGGGAAAGTTTCCAGGATGTTTCAGGGCCTTGGAGTCACCAGTGAAAATAATCGTTTTTCAATGATCTGTGTAGAAGAACCCATTAACAAGAATTTCTAGTTGATAGAATACCATAAAAACTAGACTTTGCTGTATTTGCTATAGTTGGTTTTCATTGAAGTAACTGAAATTTGGCCTGTTGACCTTTATAGTTAAAAGGCTCTAATCCTATTGCATGAAGTTCTTAGTATTCAAAATTCCCTGCTTCATCCTGTTCTCCACAGTCCATACTGTAAAGAAGAAAAAAGTCTTTGAATTTTCCCAAGATTTCTTAAGTTGACCCCAGGCTTGAATAAAAGAGATATCTCTTAGGTTCATAGTAACAATTTCAATCCTTCTAAAGATTTCCTACTCTACTGCCAAGGGCTAAAAAAGAGCTTTGTAACATTCAGCTGTCTAGCAAGGTTTAATGCTTCCACTAAATAAAAGCTTTTATTTTGGATTTAGGTGAAATGTTCCCATCACTCATGAGTATGCTACAAGACTATAAAATTCCTCATATGGTTGCAGCAAAGACAAAGGATGTTTGAATGAAAAAAAGAATTATACTTTTTAATAATTGAAGAGATTTCTTACAACCTTCATTCTCACACACATCTAAGCTTGATAACAAGTTCTATGAAATTCAATTTCATAAACAAAATAGTTTCAATTTCACATACTTTTTACTTGTTTCTTTCAACACAAATCATTTTTCTGTATACCACCCCTAACACAAATCAGTTTTTATAAATTGATTTTCATTATTTTATTTCATTTTTCATATAACTAAAAACTATTATTTGGGTTACAGTGCTGGTTATAGACCTATTTTGGATTCTTTTATGTCAGGTCGTGCCTTTGTAAAACAGAAAAATTTATATGCATGTGTGCATACACAGTCACATGCTCTCTTTATAGCTGTTCTTCCCACTAATTGGCTAAGAAGGCAGGAGAAGGGAAGACCCTGGTTCTAATTTTGCCCCACAATCTTGGTAGTATGAGTTGGTGTACACTAATAGAAGTGAATAAGTGCTCTCCCCAGTACCTTAGTTCCTCTGGAAAGCTCATATATTCTTTATGGACATGAGATAGAAATTCCATCAGTTGACCTCAGCAAATGTAGGAGTGTCTGTTGAGCCAAAGGGAGAGAATCTTAATGAGGCTAAGAATAACTATAGTTTTTATCAATTGTCACCAGTTATATCCAGCTTATCTGCTCTTTACTCAGTCCCAATTCTCGAGCAAGCACTTACATTACTACCTAATTGAATCAATAGTCTGGTGACCACATAAAGGGAGTTTCATTATAAGATTCATGTTAATGACCATGGGGAAAATCCAAGACCAGAGGTATGTTCCAGGAATATTCTCCAGTTAAACATGACATTAACTAAAAGAGGTGAGTTTAGATAGAAGAATTTAGAAACTACTTCTATTTATACCTTGTCAGCAAGTCTGTGCTCTATAAACTATATGAAAAATTTGAGATAGACCTAAATGACTAGTATCATCAACTTTTAAAAAATTAAGGCTGTATTTGTACCTAATTTGTTAAGAAGTATACAAGCAAAACTGTATAAGAAGGACATAAACTTTATTGTGCAGTTACCATGGGCACAGTGAAGGTTACATAATGAATATTAAGTTTCAAACTGATTTTCTCAGAACAAAGTCATTAAAGAACATTTTTTAAAAAAGAAAAAACTTGGGACATTTTATCTTTCTCATACTGATATAAAAGTAGAGTTATGGCTTCAAGTATCTAGTTTGTGAAAACATCAATTGTATAGATACATTTAAACTTCTAAGCAGGATCTCAGAAATAATGCCCAAGGTGAAATCTTCCTTTGATAAGAAAGTGTTAGATATCCATGTCTAACAGAAAAGAGTTTTTGTTTTGTATCGTAACCTTTATTCTTTGTCTTTTTAAAAATTAATTCATGTATTTGCTGTTTCTTCCACAAACAGATGCACTTGATTGTACTTGAATAAAAGGAGACACACATAAGAGCTGTAATTTTCTGAAAACATCTTAATTTTTTTGTTTTTCTGCTAAATAGGGTGGTATAATTCATCCTTAATGAATATGAAATAAATATGGATTGTGAACAGAAAAACAATTTAAGGCTGAGAGAAAATATGACCCAATTTTTAAATAACTAGGAAAATAAATTTGTTGGCCAAATTCTAACATAGTAGAACCCACTTGAAAGTTGAAAGACATAGTCAATGATAAAAAAAAAAGCACATAACAATCTTAAAGAGACAGTAATGCAGGCTGAAAATCTGAAGATTGGATCCCTGATCTTTCTGATGTAAAAGAGGACAGGCATAATCTCATTGGTCCTTTAAAGACTGAAGATCAGACTAGACACTCATAGATCTGATCCAGTTGCAGAATCTCACTCTTATTTAGTTTTTTTTCCAGTCAAGAGTATAGGATTTGTCCTGGTAAATCATCCCTGATGTCTTCAATATCTTATAGACTTCCTCCCTAAGTGCTAGGAAAACAAGAGTTTAAGATACCATTCATGAAGTCAAGAAGAGGATAAACACTAAAAAAGCAAGGGAACCACCACCCAAGATGAGTTAAGTGTGGAGTTAAAGGAATTTTTTAGAAGAAGCCATACCTAAGTAAAGTCTTGATGTATGTTTAGGGATGAGCCAAGTAAAGAAACTGTGGAAGGTGTTCCAAACAGAGGAAACAACTAAAGGAAAGGCTCAGAGGCTTGACACAACATGGCTTCTGCACAGAATTATAGAAATCATGTAGAATTCAGGTAGCATTATGTGAGAAGTGGTAGAAAATAATCAACAGAGAAAGTTCTGGCAAGGACCAGATTACGTACATGTATGTCATACTAAGAAGTTGTGTTTTGCTAAATTACTCAACATAGAAGATAAGTTCGAAAGATATAGGGTGAGAATCAGGGTTGTTTCTTAGGAATCTATTACTTTAGTCGAGCAGAAGCTTCTACCTCAAAATTGTCAGCATAAATCTGTCTCTGAATACTTCAATGACACTTGTAATGAGCTATCTCAAAATGAAGATAAACACACTGCATTGGAACTTAATCCTTAATCTAATTAATATGAAATAAAATTTTGCACTAACAATTCGATATATTGGCAAATTCCAATATACTTTGAAATAGTCGATGGAATAAAAAAAGAATTTAGGACTGCTTCTCAAACCCACTGGTTATATAACTAAACCCTTTGGTTATATAATATGTCTTAGAAGACTACTTTTGGACAAAAAGGTAGCCTTTTCCTTCTTATAAACTGTGAATAAAGATTAAAGTAGCATAGGTTTAAGCAAAGCCTTACCTTTTTAGATATAAATAGACACATCAATCTTGTAAGGACATGTATGTGTTTGCCATGATCATATGACATGACCTGCACCAAGAATTGTGTGAGAAATTGCGTATTACAAGGAACCTAGACTGAAGAACAAAACAGAATAATATGAGAATGCCTGTAATAATATATGGGCATTTGAAATTTTCCTGACTTGATTTGTTTACATCTACTCTAGGGAATTTGTTTCATAGCATAATTTAATTAACATCCTATACAAATTACCTAACAGTGCCTATTACTTCTTATTTCTGTTGATATCATGTGTGGTAGATGGAATACTACCCCCTCAAAAAAAATATCTACATCTGAATCCCTAGAATGTGTGAATATGTTATGTGGCAAAAGATAATTAAGGTTGCAGATGGAATTACAGTTTCCAATAATTTGCTTTAAGATGAAAAAAATTACCCTGTGGGGAGCATGACATACAGAATGCAGTCAGCACTAGTGTAATGGTTAGGTGGAGAGCTAGAGGAGAGGAAGATCAATCAGGGATATTGTTTCATAAGCTATACAAATGTCTAAACAATGTACTGTATACTTGAAACTAATTATAATTTTTTTTAAATCCTGGATTATCTGGGTGGACTCAATGTAATCATAAGGGCCTTACAAGTGTGGAAATTGGAAGCAAAAGAGTCAAAACCAAAGAAATAGCAATGTGAGAAATACTTGACTGGTTATTACCGACTTTAAAGATGGAAGGATGCAGTGGGGATGTTAAAGATGTGAATGGCCGTAGGGAAAACAAGAGATTAAGACACCATTCATGAAGTCAAGAAGACGATAAGGAATATAGGTGGCTTCTAGAATTTAGAAAAGGCAAAAAATCAGATTCTCCCCTGGGGCCTCCAGAAGGAAAACAACCCTGGCGACATCTTGATTTTAGTCCAGTGACACCCATTTTGGACTTCTGACCTCCAAAACTATAAGAGAATAAATTAGTCTTGTTAAGCCACTAAGTTTGTGGTAATTTGTTAAAGCAGCAATAGGAAACTGATACATCTTGTATGTGTCAAATGTTATTTAGGATTATTTGATCAAACTAGACATTGCTGCATAAAGAGGCATCTAAAATATTTAGCTTCTACTCAACCAACTCTTCTATTTATACTGCAAAGACTGCATTTTTGACAAAGACAATAGGGACACAGTAGGACACAAAAGAACCTTGGAGAGATACAAACAAATATGCTTTTTATTTTTCATTAGCTGATTAGATAAGGTTTCATACAATGTTTTATTTAAATGCCTTTGCTAAATATAATCACCTTCATCCCTCGGAGGATTTATCTGGAACAATTTGGTGAGTTATTATGTGGACTGAGAATTATTTTAAAAAATAGGTCAGTGCTGAATTGAGGCCTGAGCTCCTTTTACCTTGACCAGATTTAGTGTTTCTCCCGCTACTTCTTCCTCACCCTCTTTCATTCTATTTCTTCTGTTAGCTGCAACCTGCATTCACTTCAAAAGAACAAAGTATACAGTTTCAGTCCACATTTCCAGGTTACCAAAGGGGACCTGGCCCTAAGGTCAGCACCTTGAGGGACTGACTAGAATTGACCACAGGTAGCAGTTGCTACAGCTCCACAGCTCGGAAGACCTTGACAGCTCTGTGACCCTGTCCCTCCATAGACCTTCCTCCTCCCTCTCCCTCTTGTGCTGCTGCCTGAACAAAACATCACATCAGCACTGTTTACTGCAGGAACTCAGCCAAGGAAGTCATAACAGGACAATAGACATACAATTTGATAACCTTGTTAGCTCAAATCAAATCTCCTAACAAGTATAAGAGGTTAGTGAAGTAGAATAAAACTATTGCAGTATTTGGGTTTGTTGAAGGGGATTTTAGATTTTTTTCCCTTTTAAAAAAAAGTAGCATTTCTTGTCCCTTTATTTAAGATTAAAACCAGGTACAAGGACACTAAACAAAACGACATGTACAAGGCTAAGATTAACTTTTAAAAGAGAGGGATGTACAAAGTTAATAATTATCTTCTAATGGAAAGTAGCATAAAACTACTTTCTTTGTGTTGCCAGGACTCTGCAATAATTGAGTAAGTGTGGGATAACATTCATTATCCACAGAAAGTTAGGGATGTGAATTAATTTGTGTAAATGATAATTTGTAATGAACTCATTTCAGATAACAGGTCAAGGATGATCAAGCTCTTTCTATTTTCTGTTTTATTTACTTCACATTACAGGATACTATTTCAATATACAAAGATTATGCCAGGTTTGATTTTGGCTTTTTATTGCCTTCCTCATACCCACCTCATACATCAGGGAATATTTCAACCTTTGAAAACACAATTTTAATCTCCCTATTTCTGCAAAAGTCATTATTGTATACTCTAGAACTGTCTAAACTTAAGTATCTTACACAGAACTTTATTTGCCCTTCTCCCACCTTCAGTTCCTGAGTTGCTATTTCCATGATCCTGGAAAAAATAGCACTAACCTTGAAGTTAGAACTTGGCACTGCTCAGGGCCTGTGACCTGGCTAATAGACTATGTGCCTCAATTTCTTCATCTGTAACAAATACCAAAATAATTCAATTCAACAAGTATGTATTTGGATGAATTTGAATGTGGCATTTTTATATTTTGTGTCATTTTAGAGTTAAAAACAGGTGCAACTTTGTATGCATGGCTGCTGATTTATCTTTTGCTTTTGTTTCCCTGAAAGATTAATGAACCATAACTAAGCCCCTACCAGCTTAGTACTCCAAATCTGGTTAGGGGGCTTTACTATGAACATTTTATTTAGTCATATTTTCCTGCTATGCTGAATGGAATTCAAAGTAACAATTCAGGTTGCATGCATGTGTGTGTATGTAAGTGTGTGTGTAACTTTACCTGGGGAAAAGAACACTTGTTTTATAGCAGTTGGCAAATTGTAGTGATAAATATAAACCATTTTCCTTTTCTCATTACTCATTATTTCTGAGGGATGATAAAGCAGCACTTCTCCAATTATGACTTGAAAAATTTGAAACTACTAAAAAGTTCTGCGTTGCTTTCTCTCCATCTTGTATATGACTTGAAACAAAAATATCTTAGAAATGAAATTTGCAGAAGAGAAAAATTATTTATAGATATATGGTGCATGTGTAGTTCCCATTCACCAAGATGACAATGAGAAAGAAGAAAGAAAAAGAATAAAAAGAAATATATATTTCTATCTATTTGGCAATCGCCTACAAAAATATGTAACATAATGCAGGATTTATCTAACAATTATGTAAAAGGACTGGATCTTAGCAGTGAGATGTTAAATATGGATTTTTCTCCTTTTTAGCTTTGAATGTTTTCAATTAAAAATATTAAAAATATTTCTTTACATACAGTTCAAGGCAACTTATTACTTAGATATCTATAAATAGAATGTTTGAAAAGATTCACTGCCCCACATCTCTTCCCCATTGGTATCTTCTAGTACCTGAAATTTCTAGCTCTTTTACACCTTTGTGCTAGGTCATTAAAAGATTGTATACAGTAAATAGTATTTGGGATGAATAGGTCATTACTATTTATCGACTGTAGCATGAATTAGTTAAGAACATATGCAATTTCCTGGGTTGTTGCTCTTTGTGGAGTCTTAGACTTTGGACATGGAAATTAAGATCCAACTGATTCTAGCCTTATTTTTGTACACCCAACTCAGGTGAAGACTTGGTTTCATTGACAAGCATGTTTCTTGGGATTAGGCCTAGTCCACTTATAATCGCCAAATCATCATTAGTAATATGTTGAAAGAAGTACTATTAGTGATAAATATCTAAATTTACTCACTGCCTCCATTTGTAATTCAAAATAACAAGTGAGAGCTTAAAAAGTACAAATTGGTAGTTATAAAATAGTCAAGGGCATGCAAAATACAGCATAGGGAGTATAGTCAATACTATTGTAATAATTGTGTATAGTGCCAGGTCAGTACTAACCAGGGGAATCACTTTGTAAATTATATAAATGTCTAACCACTATGCTGTACACCTGGAACTGATATAAAATAATGTTAAATGTCTACTCTAATTAAAAATAAATTTTAAAAAATACATTTAAAACATCTCAGTGAGTTCTTATTGTGTGAAGCAATAAATGTAACTTGCAAACTAAAGCACCAATGAAAAAAATAAGTGAAATTCAAATAACATATTATCCAAAGATAAATACTACAACTATGAAACAGGTACATATTCTACGTCCAAGGACTAGCTATTGCCGAAGTAGGGTAGGGCAATCAAAATGTCCATGAGGTATCCTTCCATCCAAAATCCAACTCTAAATAGTTCTAATGAGCTATTTGTTCAAATGAAACCGATGTTTTGCTATGAAATATTGACTCAGTTTAGCTCACAGATATAAAATATGAAACTTGTGAAATTCAAACATACTGTGGCAATCCCATTTTTTTTCTAATAAGGGTTTTTACTGACCTGTAATCAAGGCATAGCCTGGCATGTAAACAATTAACTTGCATATTTGAAGTGTAAATAGAAGACAATTTATTAGCTTGTAAATTGTTGGTCCCTCAGAACATGGATAATAATTTGATTTTTAGCCATATTAGGGATGTGCCAAGTAGTGATGTAGTTGAGAACAAGAATGTCAGGTTCTACCACTAGCTAAATGCAGATTTGTTCAATTGATTTGATTTTATAGCTATTTGACCTTCCATCTCTGAAATTCTAGCAATTCAGAAAAGCCAACTAAAAGAGATTTCCAAACAGGACTCAGTTCGTGTTTATCCTCTATTTCCTAACATATCTAGCACACTGCTGAGTATGAGTTTAGTAGGTGAAGAGAACTACATAGTTGAATAATTGAGAAAAAATCAAGACAAGTTAGTTTCTGTGTTCCACTCAGATGTTGTTGAGGGCATTTGAGTATTTCTCCCCAAAGTTGATTCATTTTGAGCTTCAATGACTAGCATTCCCAGATTCCATTTTCTGCATCAGAACATTCAGATTTTGTTGAAATGCCTTAAGACTAACTTAGACGTTTCTAGCAAGATAGCCATTACTTGGGTTGGACTTGGATTTAGTTAATTTTTAGCCTAAGAAGGAAATATTGTATTAATTTCATCCAACAGGTTATTTGAATCAATAGCTCATGTTTTTAAATGAAAAAAAGTATCTGGTAATACAACGACTAGAAAATACAGAAATAGTGGATATTTTATATAATATTTCAATGTAGTATCCACTACTTTTATAATGAATGTAATACAAGTTGTGCCAGGTGTTTGTCAGAGAAGTTATGTGAACTGAAGTGATAGGATCTAAATCCTTGGATTCAAATACTAGCAAGAACAGTTATATGGTAGTGACTACTTCTCAGACAGCAAACTTACCCTTCTGACTATTGGAGTGGTAAAACTCCAAACTGAAATATACTTCATTAAAACAAGCTTTACATTTGCAGCTGTTCTCACTTGCCCTTCCTTGCTCTGCTCCAACACTAAATTTACAAAAACTGCATGTGCCTATGGTTCTGCGTGTTCCTAGGCACACTGGTAAGCGCATAATCTTTCAACTAAGATGTTTTGTATGCAAATTATAAATTATAGCAATAACAAAAGTGATACTGTATCTTAATTGATTCTCAAATTCAATCTTTGTTCAGTTAAAAAATAATGAAATAGAGTTTTTAAGAATCTGAGTTATGACCTTGTAAATAAGGTAGCTTTGGAAATGACATTAACTCTTTTAGCTTCTTAGTTTACTTCCAAATAGCTTTGCCTATCACTCCTAAATTGATATTAATAGCTCCTTATAATTTAAAAAATGAGCCCAGCAACAAAACACAACAGAAATAAGGACCAAATATCCACCCTGGAAGCAGGGACTATCTCAGGGCTTTTTCATCATAATACTAACCACAGAGAAATTATATACAAAGGTTTACATCATGCCTTGCCATATTCAACATTTTGGGTTCCCTATATGAGGATGAAGTTAGTGGAGTCAGTGATGCTCAAGCCTCTTGGAACATTCTATGAATGGTAGAGTAAGAGATTTTGATAAGAAATATAAGATTGCATAGAATCGTAGAATTTCAAAGGAGGAAGGAATTTAAGTAGTTATCTAATTCAATCTGTTAGTCCAGGTTCACAGTCATAGCTTTCCAACGGTTTTGCTTATGGCCCAAGATAAAAAAAGAAATACATAAAATACATTATGATACAGTATATACAAACTGAATCATAACTAAACAACTGAAAAATAATTTTCATAAAACAGTACTTATTCTTACTATGTACAATGCATTCAGAAAGTTTCCTCTTATTCTATTTTACATCTGATTTTCATCTTTATAACAATGCATTAAATTGAATCCATGGCCACTAATAAATATAGACTTGTTCTATGTCCTTGCTACACAAGGTGTGTCCCATGGACCAAGAGCAGCAGCATCACCTAGGAGTTTCTTTAAAATACAAAGTCTCAGGCCCCAGCCCAGACCTACTGAATCAACATGCACGTGTTAACAAGATCCCTAGGTAATTTCTAGCACCTTAAAGTTTGAAAAGCATTGCTGTACATCATCCCCAAGAGTGGTCATATAGTAAGTCTTTCCTTGAACGCTTTCACTGGTGAGGGTTCACATTTATTTTCAAAAAATTGTGCTTTACAGAAATATCTTTGTTCTATTAAGTAGAAATTGGAATATAAAATATCAACTTGGAGATCAGCACAGAAACAGTATTCCACAAATGATAAAACCCTTTCCTTTCCTATATAAGCTCCACCTACTGGCTTTAGTATATCTTCTGATGAACTAATCTTATAAAATTAATTTAAGCTTCTTTGTACATGGAAGCCTCTCAGCTGAAAATAGAGGAATTATTGTGACTCTTTACCTTCTTTCTCACCCTACACCTAACAACCAACAATCCTGATGAATTTATGTTCCAAATGTTTCTCCAATTAAGCATTTCTCAAATTAGCATCCATCAATCCAGGCCAAATGAGGAATGATCAATAAACACAGAAAGTCATGGCAAACAATTCATCATTCATTATGTTCAATTTATATTCTGAAAAAAATGACAGTTCGGGGTACATTTTGTTAATAAAGAGCTATTGTTTTGACCTCTAGGTACTAATGTTCAATGGGGTGCCACCTAGGGTACCCTACTATCACCCATTTCTCATCAAAATATTTTCTACCTCCCTGTCTTCTGACTCATCCTTCTGGAAAATCTGGAATATTCTGCACACTTTCAAAATGCAATGAATATTTCTTCTCATGCTTTCCATCCTGTCCATCTGGAGCTGGATAACTGTTCCCACTGTTCATTTCAAAGTGTGCCTCCCACTGTGTCAGCTGTTGGTTTGGAAAAAGGCCACTCAATTATCCAGCTGTGATGTAAAATGTAATTGAGAATCATCCCTGGGATGACTCATTTTCTCTTTTGAGATGCCACTGATTGAAGTTGGGTTACATACAAGTGTGAGAATAAACATGTTTCCCATATCTTTTTGACATTCAGACTGGCTTGTATTCTTAAGAACAAGAAGAGGACTTGGTGTTCAAGAGGATGTCACTGGGCTGATAAGATAAAGTCCTGAGAATATTTTCCCATTCTTTGGGAAATGTCTGGGATGTATATTGAGGGGTAGGGGAGTTGTCAGGCCAGTTCTGTGACCTAATTCTCTGTAGATGAAGTTTTCATCTTAAAATCAGCTCTTGGCATTACTTATTACTTTTCTGCCATTAGGTCAAGGAAAAACACTTTAAGCTCCTAAGCTTTAGAATCTAATGCATCGGGCTGTCTCACAAACAGGAAAATGGAAGAAAGAACATTCCCAACTTCTCTTTTTCTTTGTGTAAATTCTTGTTAACAATCCAGTGTAATAGACAGAATAGCCCTCTGCATTACTGGGGAAAAGAGTGATGCTTCTTAAATCCAAGCAGAACATAAAGCCTTCTGGTCCCCATTGAGAATTATTTTTATTGTTTTGCTTCAGCCCAAGAAGTAATTGAGGTGAGTTGTACTGAGGAAAACAGAACACAACTAAACTCTAATATTACTGCCATAGATGACCTAACATTAATAACTTTTGTTGGGAGTAAGGGTGGATAAACATTCTTTATTTAACAGTTTTATTGACATATCATAAAATCACTCATTTACTTATTTTCCCCTCTTTATTTCCCTTCTCCCCCACTTCCACTCCTGACCTGTGAATGTTGCCGTTTCCCCTTGAGAACTGGATCTCTGAAGACAGGGTGTCCCCTCCCACACGCTCATGTGTGCACCTGGGGCCTGGTGCACCCGGGGTATGGTCTCTGGCTCCACCTGGAGCTCGAACCTTCTGTGTGTAAAGCAGACATGCTAACTACTACACTATGTAGCCACCCCTAAAATCGCTCATTTAAATTATATAATTGAGTGGATTTTAATATACTTACAAAGTTGTACCTCTGTCATCACAATCAATTTTGAACATTTTCACCACCTCAAAAAGAAATCCCATGCCCTTTAGTAGTCTTCTATTTCTCCCATGCCCCCATTTCTATTTTACTTTCTGTCATTGTAGATTTGCATATTCTGGACATTTCATACAAATGGAATCATACATAAGGTTGTCTTTTGTGACAAGCTTCTTTCATTTAGCATAATATCTTCAATGTTTATGCATTACTGTAGCATATATCAGTAATTCATTCCTTTTGAACAATATTCCATTGTATGGATATGGCATGCTCTGTTTATCCATTCATCAGTTGATGGACATTTTGGTTATTTCCACCGTTTAGCTATTATGAATAATATCATATTATTATGAATAATACTATGATAAACTTTTCATGTACTAGCTTTTGCATACAGGTGTGTTTTCAATTCTCTTCAGTATATACCTAGAAGTGAAATTGGTGGGTCACATGGTAACTCTATGCTTAACTGTTTGAGCAGCCGCCAAACTATTTTCCAGAGTGGCTGCACCATTTTACATCCTGCCAGCAATGTGTGAGGGTTCCCATTTCTTCATATCTTCATCAATATTTGATATTATCTATCTTTTTTAATTACAGCCATCCTAACTCAAGATAATCATGCTAAGTGAAATAACCAGACAGAAAACGTTGAAAATCACATGATATCACTTATATGTGGGATGTAAACCTAAAAGCAACAAAGGAACAGGACAAGCAAACAAAGACTCATGGACATGACTATAGACTAGTGGTTACCAGAGGGTCAGGGGTGGGGGAGGAGGGGGGAGGTAGATGAGGTAAAGGGGGTCAAATATAGAAGGGCAGGGGGAGGGTGAAGTGGGTAAAGGGGATCAAATATATGGTAGCTGAAGGAAACTGGACTTTAAGTGGTAAACACACAATAGAATATACAGATGTTAAATTATAATGTATACCTGAAAATTATATAACTGTATTGACCAATGTTACCCCAATAAACTTAATTTAAAAAATAATAAATAAATAAATAATAAATAAATTACATTGTTAATTAATTACAGCTATCCTGGTGAGTGTAAAGTAGTATCTCATTGTGGTTTTGATTTGCATTTCCAAGGATAAGCACTCTTAAAATATCTCTAAATCACCCTCATGTAAAAAGTCAATATTTAAATTCAATGAATTCCTGGATCGACAATGTCTGGAGAAGCTGCTAAAATTTTTTAAAAACAGGCTGACTAATCCCCAGTCTTTATGGGAAAAAATTTTATTACACAGGAGAATATCTGGGTTTGAGGTTCAGAAATCATCATTTTAAATAATTAAATTCCAAGAGCCACTCTCAGCTGTAACCCTAATAATGATTCTGTTTGTATTAAGGGTAACAGTGGTAAGAATTAGGGAAAAATTAATCATGTGTTTATTGGACAAGTTGTATAAGTTGTTTATCTTCTCTGACATTGAATTATCTACAAAATGCAGTTAATAATAGTACCTCATTCACACCATTATATGAGGATTAAATGAAATCTTTTTTCCATGTACAGTGCATGCCTGACAAAATAAACATTAGCTACTATTAATTTACAGGGTGAGTAGTAGGTGGTCTTTCCTATTGTGTTTAAGAAAACATCCTCTGTCAATATGGAGGATTTATTTAACATTTTTATCAGTTATTTTCCATCTCTATAAAAAGTATTTAAAGAAATTAGATCAAAACTTCATTAGAAACCTAAGTTAGCTAACAGTGAAAACAAACTCTGTTAAGGGAGGTGGTACACTGCCCTTCCCAGAAACCTTTAATAATGAGGAAGACTTGCAGCTTTTCAGTAAGTTGGGTTGAAGGTGGTATCTATTTCCCTCAACCCAATAATTCTTTGTTATAGAATAAAGGTCTTTGGATTCCCTGGCAACCTAGGAAATCTAACACCCTGGCCTTGGATTCCTCAGCCCTGTCCTCAAAGATAATGCTAGACAAAACTATGAAGTAGGTAAGGCTAATGTTTCTTCTGTCATTCTTGTTTGCTACTCCATCATGCTTTTTATTTATTTATTTGTTTGTTTGTTTGTTTATTTTGCCCTTTAGGGGATCCAATGCTCTCATAAGGCCCCCTGTTTACAAGGTATCTTCTGGCATGGATCCTACCTTATCTTCCTTTTCACCTTGGAACCACATATACTAGCCCTCTTTTGATCCTCTACCTCAATCCCATCTAAACTTATCCTAACTCTGAATGACTTTACATAGCTGATAAATATATTAACTCAGCAAGCCTATATTGAATACTTACTATGTCTCAGGCATTGTGCTAGGCTCATAGATGATTGTAATATAATCCAAGCCCTGTAGTAGAATGGAAATCAACAAAAATGCCAGTGGTTATAAAACTGTGAAAAGAATGGGGTAGCATATATGTCATAGAATTGCTAAGATAACTAAGAGAGTTAATAACTTAGAATAGTGCTTGGTACATAATAAGTGTTGTATGCATGTTTATTAAAGAAATTACATGCCAGAAGAGGATTATGCTCTGGGAGCTGTAAGAGCACATATTAAGACCACCCATCCCAATCAGAAATACTGAAAGCCTAAACTGGGTCTTGTAGATGGTTAAAGTTTGGCCAAGTTAAGATTTGGAAGAAATGTATTCCATACAGAGGCAATAGTATCTAAAAACACAAAGAGACATGAGAGAATATGACATATCTCAAGAAATTCAAAATGTTCACTATGGCTAACATATAGACAAAATGAGAAGAAATAAAGATAAGACTCAGACTGTAAAGAGTCTGTGGTCAATAAATTGCATTAAGGACCTCTATCAGCCTCTGTTACATAAGTAGTGCTTTGTCATCAAGGAACACTGGGGAGAAGAATGGGTGTTGAGTAGGCAAGCAGTAGTATTTGCCATGGTAAAAACGTCCAGAAAGTTGCTGGGAAATATTTTGATTTAGTCTAGGAATGTTGTATATTTCTAAGTACTTGTCCATTTATTCTAGGTTATTGAATTTGGTGGCATATAATCTTTCATAGTATTCGTGTATGATACTTTGTATTTCGGTGTTATCTGTTGCAACTTCTTTCATCTCTGATTTTATTTGTGTCTTTTCTCTTAGTAAGTCTAGCCAGGAGTTTGTCAATTTTATTGATCTTTTCAAGAACCAGCTCTCTGTTGTATTAATTTTTTTCTATTGTCTTTTTGTTCTGAATTTCATTTAATTCTGCTCTAATTTTTATTATTTCCTTCCATCTGCTGACTTAGGGCTTTATTTGTTCTTCTTTTTCTAGTTTTACTAGGTTGTTTATTTGGGATTTTTCTTGTTTTTATTTTTATTTTTTTGCTAATCCTCACAGTTTTTCAGTGTCTTCTATTTCATAGAGGGCTCCATATTTCTTTCAGTCATAATTAAATTTACTTTTTAAAAATTCTATCACTCTATTTATTTACTCCCTTATTATATGTCACCTAGCTTTACATACTTTTCTGTCACTGCTCAAACTACTGCATTCTGGTTTCTGCCTCTTCCACACCACTGAGCCTGGCCTTCAAAAAAAATTTACATTCTCTTACTTGCCAAATCCAGCAGAACTTTTTTTCAATCCCTATGATATTTTTACCATTCCCTCATTTAAAGATTCTCTTACCATCTTCTGTCCAGTCCTTTGAATAAGGACTCAGTTTCAGACTTGCTATTGTTCAACATTTAGGCATTAACTCTCCTCTCTGGGCTATAGGTTGTTCTAGCATGGGTGGGTAGAAGGTGCCACAATGCCATGGTCCACCATAGCCCTGTAGCAGTCCTAATTCCACCTGATGGGGCATGTTATGTATTCATCACTTCAACAAAGTGGTGAGCAGCCCCTTTGGGGAAAGGAGGAGGTGACAGAAATTATAGCTAACCTAGTCCATATATTCCTCTTCTGAAATGTGAGGTAATAACTCTCACTTCTTATGAGTGTTGTGAGGATTATTGCTAACATACCATGTGTCTCACCTGTTTAACTTGTTTATTTTCCTCATTCCCACTGAAATGCAAGCTCTATTAGGACAAGGAATTTTACCTGCTTGGTTTAGTTGTATCCCTAGCACCTAAAAATGGACCTGGCACATAAAAGACACTTAAAACTTGTTGAATGAATAAAGGAAAAGTATTTAATATACAGTAGTCATTCGGTGAATTTTAGCAATAGTGAACCTCAGGGAATTCTATAGTGTTGTTAATGATTATAATTTAGATAAAGCAGTTTATCTGTCCCCCTCTGATAGTTTAATCTGTTTGAAATTTTATGCTTTTACTGTATTTGCTTTTTATTGTTTTCTCTTTCATACTTGTATCTGTACTTTTGAGATTGGCTTTATGATAACTTTCTGTTATCTTGTATTCTAAATGCAGCACCTATGAGGTAGACTTAAAGAAGACTAAGAACTTTAAAAGATGTCTCAATCACTTCAAATTCCTTTGGAAAGAAGGTAAAACATAATTTGGTAAGATTATGTTGAATTATACAGAGATCTTTTTATAGGTAGAGGCAGATCCTCCTGGCTGTTTTTAACTCTGCACATATTTTTGTCATTAGTGAAAGGCTTTAAACTCTAAGTACATTTTGAAAGGCAATTATATAACAATTGAATAATTCCCATGTTGACCACCTCATATATGAGACTAGGCTATTGATCCCCAATCTGTAGAGCCTGTTTAAGGTGTTAATCCCAGTAATGACACAGCCTCTTCACCCATTGGCTTGTCAGAAGAGACAGGTGAGGATAAGATGCCACTGTTGCCATGAAACAAAAATAAACTAAGTGACTCATGGAAATAAAATCATGCTTTCAGCTTCATAAATGTTTAATTACTTACAGCCAACTGGTCTACTTATACTGGTTACTTTCTGACTGTTCATGTATTTATTGAGCAACTATTCATTGAGCATCTGTTATCAGTTTGAGTCCCAGCTTCGTACTTACTAACTGCATATCCTTGGGCACTGCTCTGTACCTCAGTTTCCTTATATGTAAAACAGAAATAAGAATAGTACCTGCTGTGTAAAACTGTAGAGAGATTAGATAAGCAAATACACTTAGAATAGGCTCCAGCAAACAGGAAGTTTTCAACAGATGTTAGTTATCCTCATATCCTAGAGGCAATAAATTTCCTTTTTTATTTATACAACTTTAAATTAAATAGCCATCACTTGCAAGCAAGAGCCTTGATTTAAAGAAACTGCAGCTCAAAGAGGTGACATAATCCACTTGATATCATACAGTAAAATGAGTGCCAGATATATCCAGAAACCTGAACAATTAATGTAATGAGTCTGGTGCCCCCAAACAGATTACTGAATTCAAGGTACCTATGCATAGCTGGGGGCTGTGCAATTCCTACTAGTCAAAGTGAGCCCACTGGATATGGGGAATATTGGTACTGCCTGCAGTGCTGAGATCCACTTTCTCATTGATATTCCTTTTATACCACTGCAAGCTTGAGGCCACAGCAGTTACACTCCTCACACTATCCTTCTGGCCCCAGTAATATAAGCTCTACAAAAAAACTCTTTAGACAAAAACAATACAGTAAAATAGCTCTTTTATTTCTCTAAATTTTCAAGAACAGAGAAGAGAATATGCTTGTTACTCAGATGTTGGCCCATAAGTTGCCTTGCATGATGCCATGAGTAGATCCCTCTGATGTTAGCTTGAATAAATCTGTACTCCTGACAGAAGAAAACCTTCAGTCTCCACAAAAAGATTTGCTTGGCAGCTTAAATCACATTATTCCAAAAGATGTACATTTACTTTATAGATAATAGAGATGTACATATAGATAAAATGTAGATATTTTAAAGAGCTAATTTTATCACCCTATTTCACTGTGTGTTTATTTATTTGATACCACTTACATATGTCTGATCATAAATATATATATATAGTTATTTTGGGGCACTTAGGTACTAGGTTCTGGGGCTCAGGGTTTTACCTATTCTTTTTTCATTTAACACACCCCTATGTTAATAATGGTTATATATGTCTGGTGGCTCTATAAATGGTCTTAATTTATGCTTTTTTACTTATCAAGTTTTCTATGTTGAGCATATATTATTTTGGGATCAGTAAAACAGTTAAGCACACATCTGTTGTTTCCCAGAAAATAATCCATCTTAAATTAAATGTTTATCAAATCCTGATACTTTTCATGAGCTAAGTTCTAATTATTTTGCACACATTATTTCATTTAGAAATTCCATGAGGTCAATATTATTATCTTAAATTTTTAGAGAATGAGGTTCATTGGTGTAACTCCTTCAAGGACATATGGGTAGCAAGTAGCATAATCTCCTAGTCTTTGAATGATACAACATCAAAAAAAAGTAGAGGAAAGAAATAAAATGATAAAATTCAGTTTTGTTGTTGGCAAATCTAGGAATGAAGGTTGAAAATTTGCTAAAATTGTTGTTATTAAAGTATCTATAGCTTTAAAATCTTCATCTCCTGAAAGCAGAAAGTATAATAATAATAGTTTCTGAAGGGGAACAGTCATGGCTGACAGGACACATAAGCAATTCAGAAAATAATTTAAGTGAAGTTGAAACCAGTCTGTACATATCACCATTATTCTATTCACCTCAGAGTTTGCTAGTCATGAGTAATTGCAGAGGAAATGTTTGAAAGATATATCCTTTGAAAAAGCAGCAGAGGTGAATGAACTCAAAAGAGAGCTAAAGATGATTCCCATTATTAGAATATAAAATTCTTATGATCCCCAAAGACAGAATTCATTCCAAACAGTTCAGATACTACTAAAGCTGGCTCCTACCTGCTTAATTTATAACTAATGCAGACATGGACTCCACACCTGATGAAGTATTAACTATATAGAGGTATTCTTATAGTTCCAGTGATAATTTCTTGCAGCTATTCACACTGTTTAACAGCTAAAGTAATCAAAAAATAGATTTTATCTCCAAAACTAGAAAGATATTCTAACAGAAAGAGAAAATAACTATGAGACAGTCTCCTCTCCTCTTTATTGTAGTTACAGTCATGATTTCAGCTTGAGACTGAAGGAGACTATTCACATAAATATAATCAATTACCTTCAAATTTACTCAAAATTCAAGTAAAGTTTTTTAATGTTGTGATATTATTAGAAAATATAAAACAATCTCAAATATATTTACTTATATCTTATTCACTACAAGTAAAAAGAAAAGGTATTTAAGGCTTTGGAGTGGTTAAATTATAGGAAAATGAAAATAAATGGCCTAGCTCCAGGGTATTTGATATACCTCTCCATAGAGAACTACATGAACACTATCCCAGAACCTCTAGCATCTAACTATATCTAATTACGTTGTCTCCACTGGGAAAGCATGCAAGTTCACAATCTTTGGTGTCTTATACCATTTTAATTGTTATAATGGACACAAATGGGACAGTCAGAGTACCATAATTTCTGATACTAACACAAGCAATCAGGTTCTTCCTCCTTCAGAAGAGAAAAAGATAATTTCCAGGACAGAATATGTAGCTAGAGGAATTGAGATACCACAGTTCAAAAAATTTTTTTAATGATGAATATACCATTCAGCCTCCTTCAGCTCTACTTTGCTTTCCAGCTACTGCCTCATCTCTATATCATCCCTTGCAGCGAAACTTCTCAATAGAGTTGTTTACACTTGCTTCCCACATTTTTATCTCCCTCTTTCTCCACCCTTTCCATCTGGCTGTCGTCCCAATATGTCCACTAGAGTCCCTCTAGTGAGGTAACCAATGACTTCCATTAATGCATTCACTGACATTTCTGCCCTCATTTTGATCTATCATTTCTTCCAGTAATATTTTAATGCTTACTATTTGCCAAGCTCTGTGCTGGGTGCTGGTAAGAAATGCTCATCGAACATTCATCAACAGCTACATGCTGGTGAGTAAAACACTCAATATTGCCTTCATGGCACTTACATTCTGGTGGGGAGAAAGAATTACTTAAATAATAACATGTTTAAATTAGAGTTATTAACAAAAGAAAAAATGATATGAAAGAAAATTTAACTGGTCATGACAGCCTTTAATAAGTACAAGAGATATCTTTCTCTTAGTAGTTTCTGGGAAATAAAAAAAGTTGATTGATTGTCTTCTTTTAGAAACACTCTTCCCTTGGAATTAATGACAGTATATTCTCCTGATTTTATTCCTACTTCTCTGACTATTCCTTTCTATTCTCCTTAGATAAATTATTTTCTGTCAACCATATTACAAATGTTGTCCTTTCTCTGAGCCCAATCTTAGGGCCTCTCCTATCTCACCCTATATTCACCCTGTTAGTTACCTCGTCTAATGTCCAAGGTCTGTTGCCATCTATTTGCCAATTAATTCTAAATCTGAGTTTCCAACAGAGGTTTCACCTATTAGCTCTAGTTTTGTATATCCAATAGCTTGTTGACAAATTCACCTATCTCAAACAAAATGTCCAACTTGACCCTTCTAACATCACTCTAGACCAGGCTACCATCATTCTGTCACCTGGACTAGTGAAGTAGCTTTTTTACTCATTTCTCTGCTTATACTCTCTCCTTCTTTCCCGAATATATTCACCATGTTATAACCATAATGATTTTTTCAAAAGAATGTTATTTCTTTTATAAGATATATTTGACATTAAATGAGATGAGATTATGAGAAGCACAAACTGTCTTACATGTGTGAAATGTCATATATATATATATATATATATATATAGCTTTATTATTACCATGTCATTTGTAATAGCAATATTAAAAATAATGTTTTCATATGTGTCTATTAATAAGGGATCAACTAAGGAAATTATGGCACATTCACCCAATGGAATATTATTCAATCATTAGAAAAAATGAATCAACTCTGTATAAGACTATAGGATGGATTCCATGATATATTGTAAAGTGTAAAAAATAAAACATGAAAGCGTACGTGTAGTATGCTACCACCTGTGTTTAATAAGTATAAATATTTATAAGTTTAAATGTTTTTGGAAGAAATTGGTCTCACTTGTTGATTCTAAGGAGGGGAACTGAGAGGTTCAGGGATAGAAAACTTTCCATTTTATACTATTTTGTATCTTTACATTGTTTATTCCAAAAATTAAGGAATGCACAGTCATACACAAATGAACAGACATACACACATAGATACACACACATATGGTTAGCCTGTTAGGCAGAAGCTATGCAACTAGCTGTTCAAATTTTACTGCAGATTCTAGAAGCGTATCTAAAACTTTTGAATGCTTTCACTGAGTACTCATTATGTGAATATCTCTGTGCTATGGACATTTCAGAAAAATCTTCTGCAAACAAACTTTCTCTTATCTAAATTGCTACTTGTAGAACATCTAGAAAATGATTAGAGTATATATCTCTACATAACTCCTAATTGAAGTTATGTGTTTTTGCTGAACAAAGCCCACACTTATCTGTCTGGGGTCCTGATTCTTTTATTTTCTTTTTTCTATTCAAGGAATTCTAGCAAGAAAATTGGCTAGAACTCATGAATCTTAACCAAAAGCTTCTTGATAAAAGAACAATGAATGCCATGAGAGATGATAATGTAGAAACAAAACTTAAATGGCTTAGAAAGAGAAGGTTTCTCTAAGGAAATAAAAGTTAAGCAGAAATCTGAAGGATGAGTAAGAGTTAGTCAGGTGAAGAAGGTGAGGAATTAACATAGTATATGTACCACATACATTTAACTCTCTCCCTCCTGAAACAACACTTAAATAGCAATGAAAGATTGAAATAGCATAATCCACAAGAACAAAGGGAAAGGACGAGAATACAATAACAGACAAACAATTGCAACCAAGTTCAAAAGCTGTAAAGGAGATAATGAGTAATAATTGACTGAGAAGACCAGAAAAAGCTAAATGTGGGCAATGAGTAGCAAGATCCAGTAACTAACTGATGCTACAGAACTCCAGAAAGGTTCAGAAATTATAGGCTTGGGATACTAATAAAGACAAAGATACAGGTAGGACTGAAAGTAAGAGGATGTGTAAAAGCTGTATACACTCCTAGATCCCCTTTGTACTCCACACAGCCATGACCCCTAGAAGACAGGAGTTGTACTTTCTGGTGATGTGGAACCAGAAGGATTTTCTATTACAATGACCCTCAACCTTGACTGCACATTATAATCATCTGGGGAGTTTTTTTAAAAAAATTTCAATACCCAGGCTGCCCTCCAAACCAATTAAGTCAGTGTATCTGAAGATGACACCCTATAAACTCTTATTTTTAAACCTACCCAGGTGATTATAGTGTGCAACTATGGTTGAAAATCACTGTTGGAGTACAGGAAGGACTACTGAAAAGAAAGGGAAAAAATGACATAGTATTTATGCTCAATCTACATGGATAGAAGCCCACCATTCAACAAGCCCTACTGACACATGCAGATCTATCAGCTGACACTTTAGTGCCTACACCATGTAAATATAAACATTGGCTAAGAATTACTGAACATTTGAGGGAAGTCTCAAACATGAAAGACAGACCAAAACAAATGGTTACAAGGCAGGGAGTATAAGACTTTTTTAAAAATTATAATTAGCATCCTCAGGAATGTATGAGAAAATAAGCTCCCATAGAACAACAGATGATATTTTTATACTTCAAAGAATAACAAAGAGTTCCTGGAATGAAATGTAGATAATAAAAGTAAAGAAGAATATGCAGTAGAAATGTTGGAAGATAAAGTTGAGGTCATTGTCTATGACACTAAATGAAAAGAAGAAGAGATGGAAAATAGAAAAAAGAAAATTAAAAAACTAGTTTAGGGTATCCAACATCTTACAAACAGGAGGTACAGAAAAAGGAAACCAATAAAACAGAGGTGAGAAAATTATAAAAATAAAAAAACAAGAATAAATTTGCAAAACCAAAGAACATGAGTTTCCAGATGAATGCACAAATACTGTGAATGTAAAAGTACCCACACTATGACATATGATTGTGAGAGTTCAGAATTCTGTAACTAAAAAAAAAATCCTAACAACCCTCAGTTACAAAACATGCAACATAACAAGGATTGAGATTGAGAATGACCTCTGACTTTGCAAAAGCAAAACTAGAATTTGAGAGAGAATGGAGAATTACATGCAAAATTCTGAAGGAAAATGATTTCCAAACTAGAATTATATACCTGGCCAATCTACTAATTGAGGGGGAAAGGAGAAGAAAGATATTTCAAATACATAAAGTCTAAAAATTTACCTTTAATGTACCTTCTCAGGAAGCTACTAGAGGTGGCTTTGCCAATACAAGGAAAGAAAAGAAGGAAAAAGGAGGCACCGGATGCAGAAAATGGGTGATCTAATACAGCAGAGATAACGTGACTTCGCAAGAAGCTTGTGATGAGTAATTTCAAGATGACATTATGCAGGCCTAGGAAGAACCACTTCAAATTGGAGTAGAAAGACAAAGGACACTAGAGGGATATCTCCTCAGGCTCTAAAAAATGTTACTGGTAAATTACTTGATGTATTTGAAAGTATTTAGAGGAAATTAAACTTTTGCAATGAGTTTAGGGACAAATCAGTACATAGTACAAATTACGCTAAAAATAAAAAAAAAACATGGTAATTATTAACTCCAGGGGAAACAGAAATATATACAACAAAGAAAATATTAAAGTATACTTTGTGGCTCATCAATAGACACTGTTTACATCATCGTAAAAATTTACATGTCAAATACTCATTTAACCATAAATTGTGGGAGAACTTTTTTGGAAGAAGAGAGAAAAAGGAAATGTGGAAGGAGAAGTATCTGAGGTGGTGGTAGTTGAGAGGAGAGTTGTTTGTGATTGATTGATTGATTGATTGATTGATTGATTTTTGTGATTTAAACCTTTGTCTTTGATAGTAGGAAATCAATGTATATTACATAAAATTGAAAATTAGGAAATCAGTATAAACTTATGGGGCAAAGACTATGCTATGTGTTTAACAATTCTAATTCTTTTTTATGTCCTTGACTTTATAGAAAGACTACATTTTTTAGGCTAAGTTGGAGCCATATAATTTGGTAATGGCCAATGAGATGTAATGTAAGCCTCTTCCAGATCTTGCCCTGAAAAATTCCCATTTCACCCTCTGCTTGAAACAGAGGCCACTTAACCCTGGAAACCATGAGTAGAGATGGCAGCACTGCAAGATGATGGTAGCTTAGATCCCTGAGTCACCACATGAAGAAGAGGCCCTGGTGACTCACATTGGACTTAAAGGCAGGGAGAAATAAATCTTTGTTGTGTTACATCACTGAAATTTCTAGATTTAATTTGTACCCAACATAGCCTATATTATTCTGACAACATGAAATTCGAATACGGAAGTAACAAGAAATTGCAAAAAAAAAGTTTAAAGTGATTGTTTTTCGGCAGTAAGAAATGAGGATGGGGAGGTTTAGGGCAGAAGACTGCTGTCTTTTAGACTTATGGAACAATTTGACCTTTTCAAACTCACGATGCTCACTTGGATATTTAATGGACTTCTCAAACTTAATATGCCCAAAACTAATATTTACCCCCAAAGCTTCCCTACTTCATGTTAGATAATGGCAAGTAGAATCTTTTGGTTGTTTACCTTCAACTCCTCTCTTCTTTTTTTTTTTTTTAACAATTCATATCTGGTCATAAAATCCTTCAAAATATATCCAGAATCTGACTATTTCTCATTTTCTCCACTGTTACCACCCTGGTTAAAGTCCCCATCATTTCTCAATGGATTGCTGCTAATTACCTTCTACCTAATCTTCCTGCACAGAGCAGCCAATATGTCCTTTTTCAAACCTAAGTCAGATCGTGTCACTTTTTGGCCCATAACCTTTCAATGGTGCTCCATGTTTCTCAGGACCTACAGGAACTGGCTCTTATTATCTGTTTGACCTCCTGCTCAACATCCCTATACTCACTCTGCTTTAGCCACATTGACCTCCCTGATGAAAAATCACCCATAGACAAGATTTGCAGTTTGGCATGGGAAATTAAAATGTGGTAAGGAAAGCAAAGGTATCTAATGCATAGAGGGATGTCAAGTGGATGGTGGCATAGACTTAATCTAAGTGTCATTACATTAAAGTACAGAATTAGGACTAATGAAGGGTAAATGTAGGGAGACAGACTTCAACTCAGTGTAGGAAAGAACCATTAAATAATTAGAAATATCTTCCAGTAGAATAAGTTTCCCCAAAAGCAGTAGGTTCCAAGTCACTAGAATTCAGAAACTATTCCAACATAAAATATGCCAGAAGAGATTCCTGAACATGGGACTATTGGTTAGAGTAAATGTATTCTCAGGTCTTCTTTTAACTTAAAGTTCTATTATTTAAAGTTAAGTCATTCCCTTTTAGTTTATTCAAATTGATTAGGTTCATATTTTTCCCATTACAAAGTTTTATCTGTATATGAAAAGGTGATACATGCCCTTGGTATTTGAGGGATGAGTATAACTAGGTTATCATTTAGGTAACTGCCTTGTAGTTAATATTCTCTCTAAAGATGTCATAGATATACTTAAGTGTCAGAATTAAATGTGTTATTTTGCTTTAACTTTTCAATGAATGTGTGATATAATTAATAATATTTACAGCTCTCTTGATTGAAGTCTAGGTTTTTCAATCAAATATATTCTTCCCAGAGGTTTTTCCCAGACCTACACTTTCACCTGCAAAATTGGATTAAAGTTTGGACATTGCTTGGCAGCATAAAACAATATAATTAACTTTCCTTTTATTTTCTACTGTCACTTTTTATCTCTTAATTCAGAGTAAAGTTGACCCTAGGACAACGAGGGGATTAGGGGAGCTAACCCCCAATCACAGTCAAAAATTCACATACGGCTTTGACTCTCCAAAAATTTATCTACTAATAGCCTCCTGTTGACCTGAATTCTTAATGATAACATAAATAGTTGATTAACATATATTTGACATGTCATAAGTATTATATACTATATTCTTCCAATAAAGTTAGCTAGAGAAAAGGAAATATAATTAAGAAAATCATAAGGAAGAGAAAATATATTTATAGTATTTATTGAAAAAAGTTTTTCACATAGAAGTGGACCCATGCATCAAACCCAAGTTGTTCAAGGGTCAACTGTATTGGTATTTGAAACCTCTGTATACCCGAAGAGGGAAGATAATTCATCTGAAACTTATAATCAACAGAAACATTTCCCGAAACTAAAGTGAGAAGTAGAATAATAGTACTGACCAGGTAATGTGTAACCTAACTCTACTATCTCCATGAATTAGTAGGCTAGTTCAATGATAAGAACAATGTGTGTGTGTGTGTGTGTGCACGCGCTTTGTTTTATAGTTCCAGCACACATAATTGTACATGATTCCCCAAATGCTCAACTCAGAAAGCAAAGGTGATATTAGTCTCTCATTTTTGTAGATGAGAAAACTGAGGTTCAAGATTATAAATATTTGACTACATGACTACTACAGGCACCACCTGGGTTCCACTTCCAGAAACAGGTATTGTAGAAGTGCCGAGTACCCTGGGGAAGCCATCTCCCACCACCCTGGTCTCCCCAAGGCTGATCTGGGTGACTAGTGACCACTCTCGCGTTCATGGCCACAGCGTTGAAGACCCTAGAGCACTCGCAATTTCCTCAGGCCTCCAGCAGCATTATCACCTGTGACCTGGCTCAGGAAGCCACAAAGAAGCAGCCTGGTGGCCAGCTCAACAAAGCCAACACCAAGCCCTCATCCTGAATGGCTATCACTGGCCACCAGACTTCCAGAGGCCCTAAGCATTTTTGAGGCCCTTCTCTGCCATGCCCACCCCATAGACTAGGCAGGTTGCAGCAGGCAGAAGCAGATGGGTTCTTTTAATATCAAAACAGTAAAACACCAAAAAGGAACTTGAAAGAGTTTCACTCTTTATTATCCTAGCCACACGCAAACCTTTCTGACACCCTGTAACCATGTGTCTTGCTCCAAGCAGAAGATAAATGACAAGCTCCTGAGGGGGAAAAAAAGATTATAAATAAACTGCCCAACAACATATTTAGCAAGTGGAAAAAACAGAGCACTTTACCAAGAATTAGGATTCCAGAACACTATTTTTTCCCCTCTACACTGCTGCCTCACATGAAAATGTCGCTCATGGCTTGTGTTCCTCACCCCTGCACTTAATTTTGGCAAAGATGAATTCGCTGCACACTGCCAACTCAGTTGCCTGATAGTCTTTCTCTGATTTGAAGTCTTCTGTCAAAAGTAAAAATCTGTCAATTTACCTAAATTGTCTGGAAAGTTGTTTGCATAAATTTTCAAAATATGCATTTATGTGTCAAATCATATTTAATGGCTCATAATTCAGTGATTTTCTTGTAGAAACTTAAAAGATATCCAAATGAAACTTCCCAAAATTATCACCTTAACAAAGTACATTTGATAGAAACAATACCAGTAGTCTTTATTATCATCTAAGAAAACTGGTACTAGTAAAACTGATGTGCTAAAATTTTACATACTTTATGTCATTTTTTCTCAAAACTTTGCTGTACATTGTAATCACCTGGAATCTTTTTTATAATTCACCTATGTCAAGATATTCTAATTTAATTGTTATGAGATACAACCTAGGCATCGACATCTTTAAAATGCCCCAAATGATTTTAATGTACATCAAATTTTGGGAAACATTGCTTTATACTCTACATTTGGAAAGTGAATATTAGAGATCTCTTAAAATAGCATATCTTTGACTCTCTTTGATTTTAAAAATAATTGGTGTATGGCAATATCTATTGATTTGTCCTCTGATTTCAGATGGTTACATACAATCAAAAAATGAAAATGTCACACACAACTGTGCATTATTGTACATTAATATATAATTCATTATGAACATAGCTTTATTGTTCTCTTTGATTTCATGTTATGTGTAAAAATCTATCAATTAATGATGAGATTTGAAGGCTAAAGAATGTCTGCCCATTGCTTTGTTTGATTTTAGCTGGTAACATGAACTATTTAGGTAAGAACTAGATGATAGTGTTATATTAATAAAATTTATAAAACTAACTAGAAAACGGCATACTTGGATACTTCCATGGAAGAAGGAAATGGCAAGATATTTAAGTAAGCAAATTGCACTAGAAGGCATATTCTTGACTCACATTACTATACCGTTTCAGGGTTGGGCTCAAGATTAGGTATTTGTTAAATCACTATTTTTAATTTTATCAGTACTGCTAAAGATAAAAGAGATGATGGAAAATCAAATCTTATTTGACGGTTGGCATTTAGTATCTATTTTCATTTTATCAATCATCAAAGCAAAAATGGACTGAGTTGCTTTATCTCTATGCAAATGTTAAAAGTAATACTATTAATAATTTTATATATGTAAATGGAATAGAATAGATAATATATGTAAATATGTATGTTATTGATCCTTGTTTACTTAACCTATTAATATTTACTTGACACAAATACTAGTTTTAAAGAAATTGAGCTGTTATTCCTTAATGTCCCTCACCAGGCTTCTGACATTTCCAGAAAAGCATTTAAAGTTACTAAATATAAAAATGGAATTATTGCTCCTGCTCTCTACCCAAATGTCTGTTCATTATTATGTCAGACCAGAATCTATTAATGTGGAGCCCATACATTTTGCTACCATGACATAGGAGTTTTTCTGCAGGGCAGAATTGCAAAATTATTAAAATCATTTGTGTAGCTTATTACATTGGTTTCTTAAAATTGAAGAGTTCTAGTGAAAATTTTTATTTTATTATAGTAATGAGCTAATAACTATTGCTGAAGTATATTACCAACAGTATGTGGTATAAGTATCTCTCTTAGAAGAGATACAGAAAATAATATGCAGTGGATATACAGATGTTTTTCAAAATACAGAATTTGAACTTACAGAGAAGTGGGTGATTTGTCCAACTTAAAATTAGAAAATTTTGATGTTTCTAATTCAAGTGAATCAATGTGTTTAATTATCATAGGAGATACCCAAGGGGGTCACCACTTATTTGCAAACCTTTATGTTGCTTCTTGCTAGGCTAGGAGAACAGGCAGTATAATCAAATAGAAGCAAAAATTTGGGAAGTGTGAGAGTGTTGAGGAAATTTACTTGAGTTGAGAGAGCTAAGGAAGAGAAACAGCAAGGAGCCAGATTAAAGAGGGGGCTGGGAGTACTTCAAAAGCAAATTAAGTGCTTATCTGTACATTCTATACTCAGTTGAAGCATACTGTTATCCTCAAATAACATAGAACCCTTCATGGAGTTTAGCACGGTGACAGAATTGTATGCAGATGAAAACCAATAGTTAATCTTTGTCCATTTTTAAATCAGAGATTTAGTTCTTTGGATCAAGTTGTAGGAGTTCTTTATGTATTTTGAATATTAACCCTTTTATAGCTACATGGTTGCAAATATTTCCTTTCATTCATATGTTGCCTTTTCATTTTGTTGATTGTTACCTTTGCTGTGCAGCTTTTTAATTTGTCATTTTTTGCTTTTATTGCCTGTACATAGCCAAGAAATCATTGCCAAGACCAATGGCAAGAAGCTTTCCCCCTGTTTTCTTCTAGGAGTTTTGTGGTTTCAGATCTTACTTTTAAGTCTTTAATCCATTTTGAATTAATTTATGTGTATGGTGTAAGATTAGTCCTTTTTTTTTTTTTTTGCATGTGGATATACAATTTTCCCAGCACCATTTATTGAAAAGACTATCCTTTATCCGTTGGGATTTTGGCGGGATTGCATTGACTCTGTAGATCATGTTATGGACATTTTAACAATATTAATTCCTCCAATCTATGAACTTGAAATGTCTTTCTCTTTATTTGTATGGATGTATGTTTTCATTTCTCTTAGTTGTATATAAACCTAGGATTGATATTGTTGGGTCAAATGGTAGCTACTTTTGATCCTTTGAGGAACTGCCAGAATGTTTTCTAAACTGGCTGGGAGGCTTTTCACAAACCACTATAAATTTTGCCATTGATGAGACCAAGCTAAGGTTCCAACCAGATGTGTAACCTGCTTTTTTTTGGCAGGAAAGGAAATTCTTAGATAGAAAAACACTATAGTCACAGCCAGGAGACTTAGGTCAAAATCTTGGCCCTGCCTTCAATTATCTGCATGACCTTATGCCATTCATCTCCAGCAGGCACAGTTCTACTGTCACTGTCTATAAATTAAGAGAACTGGATTAGACATTTTTTCCAACTCTAAATTCCAGCCCTTAGAATTTGAAGTGGTGTCATGTTCTTCACTTAATCCTACAAACCATTTTTTTCGTGTTAAGATTTTGCCTGTCAAAGAAATAGGGTATTATTATCTCCAGATAATATTCCTATAGAAAACCAAAGATTTCCTATGGCTGCTTATTTCATTTTTTTTCTTAGGTAGACAATGTGCCACTCATTCCATATAGAAAATTACAATAAACGAAGTATTTTGAACATTTTTTGACATATATCTTTTGTTGATTAGAAAAAACATCTTCATAGAACTGAAATTGGTTTATAAGAATGCCTAGTTTGCATATGCCATACTGGGCAGAAAAAAAAAACAGTTATTCATTAACTGTTACCTATCTGTGCTACTCAATGTGTAGGTCACAGAAGAGGAGCGTTGACATCACATGACAGCTTGTTATAAATACAGATCCATAGGCCCCATCTCAGGCCTAATGAATCAAAATCTCTGGGGCTAGGATCCAACAATCTGAGTTTTAACAAGATCTCTAAGTGTATCCTATTCACACTAAACTTTGAGAATTCTGACTCTCAAAAGTGTTTCTTCAGACCCAATGCATTGTGGTCTTCCATCTTAGTACACTATATTCCAAAATTGTTTCTAGAATTAATTTCTAATCAGTTTTGAAATGGAAGATTTGGGCTTCACCTAAGTGTCTTTCATGAAGGATTTGGAGCTAAATGTGCTGGATTTAGTGGCTGACACTTAATCCATGCCAAATAGACGATGTCTAGTAGCAATAGCTGAATCAATAAACTGTAGTTTACTTTCATCTGGCTCAGAAGAAATATCAGTTCATTGCTAGATAGCTTGTATAAGAAAGCCTGTCTATTTCTTTATCTGTTATTTTTAATATCAATGAATTACAAAAACTTCCAACAATGTCTTTCCTAATCATTTTTATTGTATTTATTTCTCATGAAAGAAAATCTCTTTAGGCTACAAAGAAAACAAAGAATATTTGAATAATGTTTTATAATTTCTAAGGTGTCCTCATGTGCATTTTATCATTTAATTCTCATGGGAACCCTGATAGCAATGTGACTTTCCACATAGCATGCCGAAAACTTCTAAATGGAGCCAGAATAGATGAAAAAAGAAGTTCTAATGAGACTAGGGATAAGAGAAGTTGGCTTAGGCAATGAGAATACCACTCCCACCTTTTCACCCATTCACATATGGGTTCACAGTCCAATTCAGGCCAAGCATCAATGCCCAGGAATTTTAGTGGAGGTAACCTAAGGAAGCTCACAGTCTGAGCAGTCAACATGAGGTGATAGAGAAGACACCAGAAGAGCTCAAAAGTGCAAAATGAGTCATCAGAATCCTTATGGGAAGATTTGGCCTTCAGGTTTGACAACTAGAGACTCAGATTTGAAAAATGAGAAAACAGTAATGGGAATCATTTCCCCATTCATTCCACAAACTGAGATCTAATTCTCTGACACGTAATGTGTCCATCTATGGGAATACAATTGAGAGAAAAAGTACAGGTGATTCTTGCAACCATGGAACTTTTAATCTTGTGGGAGAGAGAGATTAATGAAGTAACAATGGCAATTAATGTATAATCATAATCACAAATTGAGATAAGTCCTCAGAATCACAGGTCTTTGAAAGAGGACCTGACCTGGTTGGAAGAAGGAATATTTCCAGAGAAGCAACTCTTGAGCTGAGAACTGAAGGATTGAGTAGGTGTCAGCTAAGCCAAAGAAATATTTATTTTCTATCTCATTCTTTTGTAATATCTAAATTTGCAACTGCATTAAATTGTACATAACATATTAACATAGCTATATATGTATGCAATTTATAATGAATATAACAGATATAATAAATATATATGTATATTAGGCCCACTCTTATGATTTGTGAGGCCCAGAGCATTGAGCATAAAATGAATTAACAGGAACATGTGTTGGTGGATGGGGACAGAGGACAAAATAAGAATCATGGCTTTCATATTTCTGTCTATTGGGAAAACTGAACCAACTTGAACTCCAAGTAGCAAATACTGTTCTCACCAAAGGATCTTTAAAATCCCCCCTCATCTCTGCAACACATATATACAAGAATGCAAAATCTGCAGGGAAAACTACCCCTTGAGTGCTCCATATAGAAACAGAACTGCAGCTCTATCTTCATTACCTACTACGGGATAACAGATTACCCCCAAAATTAGTGGCTTAAGGTAGCATTCATTATCTCATGGTTTTTATGTGTCAGGAATCCAGGCATGGTTTAGCTGGGTCCTATAGCTTTGGGTCTCCCACAAGACTAAAGGCATCTCAAGGCCCTGATTAGGAAAGTTCTGCTTCCTAGCTCACTTACGTGGTTGGTAGCAGGATTCAGTTCCTCATGGACTCTTGGACTGAGGCCTCAGCTCCTGATGAATTGTTGGCCAGGGGCCTGCCTTGGTTCCTTGCCACATAAGCCTCTCTGTAGAGCATTTCACAATATGGCAGCTGGTTTCGTCAGAGAGAGCAAGTAAAAGAGCAAGAGAGTGTGCCAGCAAGAGGAGTAGTGCTAGCAAGACACAAGTCACAATCTTGTTACTTAATTGCAGAAATGACATTCCATCACTTTTGCCATATTCCACTTGTTAGAATCATGTCACTAGGTTCAATCTGCACTCAAGGAGGGGAGATTACACAAGAGCTTGAATACTAGGAGGCATAGGTCATTTGGGAACCATGTTCAGAAGCTGCCTACCACAAATCCCAAAGTGATACTTGGAAAACTCAGCAGAAATGAGGTAGCCAGTATAATAATGATTCCATTCATTATCTTGGGTTAATATTATCACCAAAAGTTTAAAGTTTACTTATAGCGTATGTGTGCTATATTCCATGCATAGTTCTCATTCTAGGGCACTGAATCCTGGCTACCTCACTTATCACATTGCCTAAGATTCCCCTCAGTCAAGGCAGCCTGCTCAGAGCCTCACCTCATCTATCTAGAACATACTTTCTCCATATATAAGCCTGACTGTCCCCTCACTTCATTCAGTCCTCTGCTCAAATGCCACATCTTCAGAGAAGCCTTCCTTGACTACCATATCTTTACCCACCCGTCACTCTCCTTTATTCTGCATCATGTTTCTCCATGATGCTTATGACTACCTGACATTCTAATCTGTTTATTATCTGTCTCCTCCAACAAATATGTACTTTTGGTCATAAATTCCAGAGCCCAGAGTGGTGCTTGGCACAAGTAAGTACTCAATAACTATTTGTCAAAATGTGAAGGACTATTTTTTATTTAACACAGGGAAAACTTGTACAGCAGATCCTTGAATAACGTCATTTCATTTGACATTGTTTCATTAAAACATTGATGAGATGCTGTGGGAATGTAACTCTTGTTTATATCAATTAGCCTTTGGTAAAATTGGTTTCATTATATGTTGTCTTGCTTAAAGTCATAGAACTTATTGATGTTAAGTAAGGACTTATTGTACTTCCATCATGTTTGTACCATCTTACCAATATGATACACATCCTCCTCTGGTTATTAGGAATTATGCCACCATTTTTCCCACTTATGATAATGAGGAAATGAATTATTAGAAATGGAAGTGTTTTCAAGGACTTCTTTTGGAAAAGAAGTTAACATTTAGCAGTTTGAATTCCATAACAGAATGTTCGTTTGGTCTTTGCCAATAAATTTACATGCATTGAGAAAGGGAAAAGACCTTTAGAAAATACTACATACAGGGAATTATTGAGTTCCCAATTTTTGTTTGCAATGATTTTCTGTATCAGCTTTGTTGTGTATTTGTTTATTTGTTTTCATCATGAGGAACAACTATTGAAGTGAAAAAACTTATTACCAAAGTATGTTTTTGGTAGTATCCACAAACAAGCTTATCTCATTCTGTACTGAAAATTCACTTTAGTAAAACAAAAATTTGAAAGCTTATTCAGGACCCATCTTGAATGTCCTTAGGTCAAAAGCCTCCAAATGCTTTATTCAGTCTAATTAATCCAAGTCAATATTTTAGAGAATATAATGAATATAATGAAAATATAATATAGAGAATATAATCAAGAGCTATGCTCAAAATACTGATAGATATTATGAAGAACACTAATATAAGTAAAGCTCATTACAGTGGATGGTCAGTAGTATAAAGTAGAATTAAGAAAGTATGTTTTGGAGTTAAGCCTCCTATGTGACTTCACACATTTGTTAACCTCGGTGTCTCATTATTTACCTTACAGTGTTGTGATGGTTAATTTTGTGCCAACTTAATTGGGCCATGCAGTGCCCTGATACAAACATTATTCTTGATATGTCTAAAATTGTTTCTGGATGAGATTAACATTAGAATCAGTAGCTGAGTAAAGCAGATTACCCTCCCCAATGTGAGTGGGCCTTATCTAATCCATCAAAGACCTGAGTAAGGAAGAATTTGCTCTCTCTGGCTGAGTGTCTCTGACTGGGACATCAGACTTCTCCTGCCTTAGAACTCAAACCTGGGCTAGAACTTATACCATTGGCTATCCTGCTTCCCATGCTTTTGGACTTGAACTGGAACTATATCATGGGCTCTCTTGGGTCTGGACTTCTCAGCCTCCATAATCACATGAGCCAATTCCTTATAATCTCTCTCTCTCCTTACCCCCATCTCTCATACACAGAAAGGTAGATAGATGATAAATAGATAGATAGATAGATAGATAGATAGATAGATAGATAGATAGATAGATAGATATGAGATCTGCGAGAGAGATAAAGAGAGAGACCTAATACAATGCTAATACAGTTGTTGAGTAATTGAATGGATAAGGTATTTGAGGCCTTTAATGCAATGCATGGCACATAGTAAGCACTCAGAAACGTTACCCAACAAAAGGGATTTTAATTAGAATTAGTTAAAGCTTTAAGAGCCTGAAAACCCAAACTAACAATAGCTTAAATCTAAAAAAAAAAAAAAAGTTAAATCACTCTCGGGTAAATGAAGGCCCAAAGTATGATATAATGAATGTTCATCGACCAATCCAGTGTTGGTATGGCCACTCAGTACTCATCAGGAACCCTGGTTCCTTCTATTAAAATACCCGCATATGCTCAAAACTTCCCTATCAAACTTTGCCACACCCACTCTTTGTAGTTTGGGGGTTTGGAAAATAATCAAAATCACTTGGCTACAACAGGCCACACTTGGCTTTACTTAGACAAACGATGAACTCATTCGCTTTCACCAGCAGTGTATGAAAGTTAAAGCTGCTCCACATCCTAACGTTAGGTATTGTCAGACTTTACATTTTTTTCCCCAGTCTCATGGTTATATTGCGGTATCTTATTGTAGTCTAAATTGGTATTTCCTTGATTATAAGTGGAATTAAGCAATTTTTTATATGCTGATATCATTTGATTTCTTTTTGTGCAGTGCCTACTCACAACTTTTGACTATTTTTACTATTGGGTTGTTTATGTTTTTCTTATTTATTTGTAAGAGTTCTTTATATATTCTCAATATTAATCCTTTATTAGTTACATGTATTGCAAATCTTTCCTCCCACAATGTACTCTTCCTTTTTCATGTTTGTGGTGATTTTGAAAATATTCTTAATTCTATATTAACATCTAAAGTTTTATTATTTTTAATTTAACATTTAACTTATGTTACATCTGGAAATTATTTTTATGTATAGTTTGAGATAAGAGATTGCTGTTTCCTTTTTTCCCACATGATTACCCAGTTGACCCAGCCTCACTTATTGAAAAGACTGTTTTTTCTCCACTCCCATGCCCTGTTTGTCATGAATCCAGTGTCCATTCGTCCTTGGGTCTATATCTGGGTTTTCTAATCTGTTTCATTTTCCTACTTAGCTATCTGTGTACCAATACAATTATTACTATAGCTTTATAAGTCTTAAAATCCTGTAATGCAAGCCCTCTCACCTTATTAATACCTTTCAAAATAATTTTGTCTATATTTGGCCCTTCGTACTCCCATATAAGTTTTAGAATAAGCTTGTCATGTTCCACAAGAAAATTTGTCGAGTGTTCGAATGGCATTTTATTAAATCTATTAATCAATTTTGGATAATTTTTTATATATTTATATATGTTATATATATATATATTTACACACACATACACATACACATACTACTGAGCTACCCCATCTGTGAATGATATATCATTTTATTTATTTGAATCTTCTTTAATTTTTTTCATTAAAGCTAAAGAATAGAGGTTTATATTTATTCCTAAGTACTAGATAATTTTTAATTATCATTTATATGTTTCATTTTATTTTCTATTAGCTTCTAGTACAAAGAATAATTTGATTATATAATTAATACATTTTATTTTTAATGTTAATTTCATATTCAATAATCTTTTAAATTCTACTAATTTGTCTATTTATTGTTTTTTGGATTTTCCATGTATACACAATGGTGTCTTTTGTAAATGGCACTTTTATCTCTTCCTTTTCAATCCAGCCTAAAGGCTCCCAAGATGTCTATCCTTTCATATATTTACTATGTCTTTGTACTTGTATACGAATGTATTTAATTTTTAAATAAGTTTTATGTACACCCAAATCAAGAAATAGATCATTACCAGCACATCAGAAGTCCCCTTCTTACCTCCTCACAGTCATTCCTTAACCTAAGCTTTTCCCCGCAAAGTTACCAGTATCCTATTTTCTAACACTGTAGCTTGGTTTTACCTTTTTTTAAATTGTATATACGTGCAAACTTATAGTACATAATCTTTTGTGTTAGTTTCTTTCTCAGTGTTAGTAAGTATCCATGTTACTATATATAGCTATTCATTTGCATTGTCCAGCAGTATTCCATTGTAATCTACCATGTTGATAACATTTTGGTAGTTTCCAGGTTGGAGATTAGTAAGAATAATGTTGTTATGAGCGTTATCATACATTTCTCTTGGTGCACTCATGTACATGTTTCTCTTCAATAATGCCTAAGAATAGAAATTCTGGATCAGTAAAACAAAGTGGAAAACATAGAAGATCTCAATAAGTTCAGTAAAAGTATTATAAAATAATGACTAAGATCATAACAGTCAGAGCAATTGTGCACATATGTCTCCAGGCATATGTAATCAGTTATCTACAAGGCCTTGGAGAAGCTGTGCAGCAGTCCTGGCCATCGAGGTTAATTGAGTAACTTGTCTAAAACTACATTCCTTCAACCACTGTATATAGACTTCCTATTATGAGCCTGGCATTGTTTTTGACTTGGGATACAATGATGACTAAAATGTCCATTGCTTTAAAATCCATTGCTTTAAGTTGATTACAGCCCAGCACAGGATTATCTCTCTAAGGTGAACTTTTATAGCTTCTCCACTTAGAAATACCAGCTAATCCATACTCTGAGTGATTACAATCAGATACTTTTTAACCTATTACATTGTCTCTAGGTATAATAACAAATTGATTTTACAAAATTACTAATGATTTAAAATGGGTCAATAGAGAGGAAAAGAGACAGTTGCCTCTTAGCACAGTAGGCCTCACAGCCAGTCTTATAAAACAGGTCAGTCATGTTACAAAAAAAATTCATAACACCAGAGTCAGTTCTTAAGGAAATGTAATATAGCAAAATAAAAATCTAACAGAAACAAAGAAACAAGAAATATAAGAAAGGAAAATAATATACAAGAGAAAGTCCATGTTATTTTGAAAATGATTCAAAAAGATGGGTATTTAAAAATATCAAGATGATAGTATTAACCACCTTTGTCACCAGATGAGATATGAGGAAAATGAGAAACAGAAAAATGCTCACATAATGATAAACAGATGTCAAAGAGAGAGTATAGGAAGATTGTGAGTACTTAATTTAGAACTTATTTGAATATCATGAGTTTGGAAATTTCAATGTAATATTAGATATTATTTATACTTCTAGTTTCAAGTTCCTTATTTTTAGAGGGGAAAACACCTATTGAGTCTCTGAAAAGTGCAGAAGTCTGAATAACTTTTAAATGTTATGTAACATTTGGATAAAGTCTAATTTTTTAAATTCAAATTATTCAATGAATAACATGGATTTTATGCTTGAGATAAAGGCTCTCATAAGGATATGTTTAGAGTCTAACTAAATTTTGGAATAAATTCAAAATTAGATTTGGACAGCCCAGAAAGAGCATGGAATTTATCATTATAAATCTTTAGATTGGATTTTCATTCTAACACAACCAACTTGTGAAATCACTGTAAGGAACTTGATCTGCCTAAGTATAGGTTGTGTTATCTCTAAAATAGGCACAGTGCCTTGAAAGGCTGCCATTTTTAATAGATTCAACAATGGTTGTTCTTATTCACAAGGTGGAGATGTTAACAATATTATGCAAATTCAGCAAATAAAAGCCACTGATGTGTTCCTAAGGCTCAGGACCCCTCAGTTTCTACCTCCAGTGACTTAAGTGGTAATTCTGAAGGTGGTTCTTCCTTCATTTGAGGAGGAAAGAACTGCAGCAAAGCACAAATTCAAAACTACCCTATGAACCATTCAGGTTCTTGGGATTTTTCTATACCAATCATAGCTTACCTATACACAGTTTATGTGGGCCGTGGAAAATGTCACTGTGATGTATCATGAATGTTGCTGAGTTCTCACTTTTACTCTCTATTAATTGCTCAAACCTTCCACAAGAGTTGATTTTGTTGATCGCATGGGTCCTTGCATAGGAAACTTGTAGAATATATTTCTTAAAAATGCTATTCATTTTTATATACTGTTGGTGGAAAGAGAAATTGGTACAATATTTCCAAAGAGTGATAGTATATGTAAACATTTAAATGCACATACTCTTTGACCCTAAAATTATAGTTCTAGAAATTTGTCCTACGGATATACTTTAATATGTGCACAAAGATGTATATTCAAATTTGTTTTTGCAGCATTTTTTTAATAGCAAGAGAACAAAACAAAATACATGTCTATTCTCAGAGGCTTGTCTGAATTAATTATGGAGTATAATACCCTGCCATCTTTGCAAAGGTAGAGCCATATGTAATGACAAGAAAAGAGGTAATGATATATTTTAAAATAGATTATAGAACAGCATATGTGGTCTATATTTATATAAGTGTCTATGTATCCATGTATTTATTTAAATGTAATAATAACATCCATTATCAATAGCTCTATTTGGGGTTTGGATTTTGTGGGAGATTATCACTTTCTATTTCATATGCTTATACATCGCTTGAAATATTTAATAAAAAGGTCACATGACTTATATGATGTTGAAAGAAAATTATTCTTTAAGGATCATCGTTCTAATTTGCCATGGCCATTTAAAAGCACATCTTGTTTTACAACTACATATAAATCAAGAACACTGACAGATATTCTTCTTGGTCCAGATCATCAGCTAAGATTTATTCACAAGATTTATTCCACCCATTTTGACTTCTTCCCAGTCAACTATCATTGACTCCTTGGATGCCCCTGGAGCACTGTGACACTATCGTCACTCATGCTTTCCCCTACCATACCCTACTTTCTGTTGTTTCTTACCCACTAAGTCTTAATTCCTTTCACCCAGTTTTCTTACCTGACTGGCTTGATTCAAGAGCTCATGTACATTCCAGCCCATATCTTCTTACTTCTTTTGGGATCCAATAGTGATCCAAATGACATGAATATAAATAATACATATATAAAATATCACCTCTGTGGCACAGACATGTAATTCTTACCAAACATTCATGTTTTCACCTATATTTCCTGGCCACCTTGCAACCGGGCAGAGCCAAACAGACTAGATCTGGGCAATGGACTGTGAGAAGTAGTTATTGATGGACTGAGACAAAATAACTCAGCTTTCTTCTGTTATGATAATCTGGGACAGCAAGATGTCAGTAGACCACTTTCCCTTCTCTTCCAGCTTCTAGATATTGTTCAGGTGCTTCTCATTGGTAAAATCTAATTGAAACCCTGTTCCCAAGAGAGTATGGAAAATATAGTTTCCAAGATCCCAACTTTGGGATATGAGAAAGAGCTTTGAAAGGGCACAGTGTGTTCACCAACAACAAGTATTGCCCGTGAGTGCTATATTTCTTATAAACATAAGAGGTTCAAGTTTATTCCTGTAACAACAGCATTCTCCTGCATTTGCATGCCAAATTTCCCCAAGTGGGGAAAGAATAGTGTGATATATTGAGTGAGGTAGGAACTCACGTTGGAGAATGTTTATTCATGAGATCAATGTTGAGACAGAAAATAAATGTTGAGAACAATTGGACTAGAGAATCTAGAAACACATCTTCAGGTTTTCTAACCCAGCTCCATAGCAACATTAAAAGCACCGTGTTTTCAACACATGCTAATGGAATAAAATGAAAGGGAATGATCATACTTTAAAAATGGAAGTCCAAGCCCTGATTATTATCCCTGGAAGAATATTTTGGGTCTTGGAAATGAGATCATTTGAGATTCTTTCAAAATATGTGGCTTTGGATGAATCTTAATTTAGTTTCTTGACTCAACTAACACTAGAGTGAATATCTTCTACTTACTTCAGAGCAATTGTTCACTGAATTGTGTAAGCATTCATGTCCTCTCAGCCACCACCCTTAGTGTTAGCAATTTTGATAATAACAGAATAGGTTCTTCACTTATAAGGTGATAAGAATTTAATCAGTCATTTTCAGGTCTATATTGCCCTCCTTCAGGCTTCTGAAAAGCAGTGTAAAGTTTTCTTACATTTTTTTCCCTTTCAAATAGATATTAAGAAATTTAAATATTATTATGTTTAGATTAGCCATGTTTTAAATATGGCCCTTCCTTATGTTAATTTAAAACAGTTCTTTTCAGGTTCATGTTACCCTCATTCTGGAGGCAGTAGAGAATAGAGGTTAAACACACAGGGATGGCATCAGATTGGGTTCAAATCTGGCTTAGCCACTACTGGCCATGTAACCTTGAGCAAGTTCCTTAATTCCTCTCTGCCTCAGTTTCTTCACCTGTTAAATGGGAATGATAATGGTGCCTGATAGGATTACTGTGATGATTAAGTGAAATAATATATGTATAGTACTGAGAACAGTGCCAAGCAGGTAGTAAGAGCTCAATAGTATTAACAATTATTATTATTCAATGATATATTTCTCCCACGGGCCTAATCAAAACTGCTGTAACCTCTATGTGAGGCTTCCTTACTCTGTACCGTGGCAGTGGCTGTAAGAATCTTTCTGTGTATCATGGTGTGAGATTTTTTTAAGAAAATGATCCCATTCACAACAAAATCAAAAACAACAAAATAACTAGGAATAAGTTTAAACAGAGTTGAAAGACCTCTACACTGAAAACTATAAGACACTGATGAAAGAAATTGAAGAAGACACAAGTAAATGAAAAGATATCTTGTGTTCATGGATTGCAAGAATTAATATTGTTAAAATATCCATAAGACTCAAAGCCATCTATAGATTCAATGTGATCCCTATTAAGATTCCAATGGGATTCTTTTTTTTTCTTTTTTAAAAAACTTTTTATTTTGAGATGACATGGATTCACATGCAGTCATCAAAAATAATACAGAGCTCCCGTGTATCCTTCACCTAGTTTCCTCCAATGGTAACATCTTACATAACTATAGTACAACATCACCACCAGGAAATTGACATTGATGCAATCCACTAAACTTATTCAGATTTCACCCGTTGTACATGTACTTGTGTGTGTCTGTGTGCACATGTATTTAGTTACATGCAATTTTATGATGTGTTGATTCATGTGACCATCACAGTCAAGATGCAGAACAGTTCTATCACAGAACAGCTCATGCTCCCCTTTTATAGCCTTAGCCATGTCTTCCCCCACTACCCACAGCAACCTCTGGCAACTACTAACAACCTGTTCTCCTTCAATATAATTTTGCCATTTCAAGAATGTTATATGTGGAATAATATAGCATACAACCTTTTGGGGTTGGCTTTTTTTATGCAATATAGAATTCCCTTGAGATTCATCTAAATTGTTGTACCTATCAGTAGTGTATTCCTTTTTATTGAGGAGTAGTATTCCATGGAATGCATGTACCACAGTCTGTTTAACCAGTTACCCACTGAAGGAGATTAGAGTTTTTCCAGTTTGAGACTCTTACAAATAAAGCTCCTATGAACATTTGTGTGAAGACTTTTGTGTGAATGTGTTTTCATTCATGCAGAACAGTGTAATTGCTTGGTCAAATGATAAGTGCTAGTTTAGTTTGTAAGAAACTGCTATACTCTTCCAGAGCAGCTGTACTATTTTTATTCCCATCAACAATTTTTGAGTTGTCCAGTTATTCCACATCTTCACCAAGAGCATTTGCTGCAATTACAATTTTTTTTTAATTTTAGCCATTCTTGTAGGTGTGTAGTGATATCTCATTCTAGTTTTAATTTGCATTTCATTAATGACTAATGCAGTTGAACATTTTTCACGTATGTTCAAATAATTGCCATCTGTATATCCTTTTTAGTGAAATGTCTGTTCATATATTTTGCCCATTTTCTAATTGGATTGTTTATTATTGTTTTTAATTTTTGAGCTTTGAGAGTTTACATATATACATACTTTGTTGGACATGTCATTTGCAAGTATATTCTCACAGTCTGTAGCTGTCATTCCATCCTCTGAGTAGGGCCTTGCACAGGGTAAATATTTTATTTTTTTACTTTTATTTTTTAAATTTTAATTAGTTTCAAGTATACCGTATATTGGTTAGACATCTATATAGTTAGTAAAATGATCCCCCAATTGCTCCCTACCTCCCCTGACTCTCCACCTAGCCAAAGTATTAATGCTAACTCCATTCCTTATGCCATGCTCCCCAACTCCATGACCATCCATCAGCTACTAATTTGTACTTCTTTAACCCTTCACCCCATTTTCCCAGCCCCCAAATCTACCTCTACCCTGTCTGTCTCCAAATTATCTGCTATATTTGTAAGTCTGTTGTTGATTAGTTTGTTATTTTTATTCCTTAGGTTCCACATATAAGTGAAATCATATAGTGTCTATCTTTCTCTGTCTGACTTAACTACCTTCTAGGTCTATCAAAGCAATATCTTTTTCCATCCCCTTCCTTTTCATATGTAGGGGTCTTGTTTTCTTATTCTTTCAGCCCCTCTATCTTTTGCGTGGAGCACTTAATTCTTTTCCATTTAAGGTACTTATTGATAGGAATATAGTTGTTACCATTCTTTATTCTTGTTTTTGGTATATGTTTTTTTCTTCTTAAAGAAGTCTCTCCAACATTTCCTGTAATACTGGCTTGCTGGTGATACATTTCTTAGGTTATTTTTACCTGAGAAGCTCTTTATCTGTCCTTCAACTTCAAATGATAGGTTTGCTGGATAAAGTATTCTTGGTTGTAGATCCTGGGTCTTTATCCTGTCGAATATTTTTTGCCAAGCCCTTCTGTCCTGTATAGTTCTTTTGAGAAATCAGCTGCCAGTCTTATAGGTTGTCCTTTATAAGTAACTATCTGTTTTTCTCTTGCTGCTTTTAAAATTCTTTCTTTGTAGTTAACTTTCGGCATTTTAATTATGATGTGTCTTGGTGTGGGCCTCTTTGGATCCCTGATTTTTGGAATTCTTTGAGCTTCCTGGAGTTTTATGTCTATTTCCTTCACCAGGTTAGGGAAGTTGTCCATCATTATTTCTTCAAACAGCTGTTCACCGTCTTGATTTTCTTCTGTTATGCCGATGAGACGAATATTTGGAGCCTTAATGATGTCCCATATGCTCCTTAAATTATTTTTATAGTCTTGGCATCTTTTTTCTTGCCATTCTGATTGAGTGTCCTGATTGGCTTTCCTGTCTTCTAGCCATGGCATGTAATCCTCTTCTTTATTCACTTTGTTTATTCCTTGTTTATTCCATTTAATATACTTCTCTTCTCAGACAATGTGTTGTCCATTTCAGACTGGTTCCCTTTTATAATTTCCATTTCCACTTTAATGTTTTTTTTTTATCTCTTTGTTGAAGTTCTCATTGAATTTAACCAGAAGTCATTGAGCATCTTTATAACCAGTGTTTTGATTACTTGACTCCATTATATCTGAATCTCTGTTCTGTTCTCTCATATGGTTTCTGCTTCTTTGTCTTCCCATTTAGGCTGCCTTTCCATGTCTGTTTCTATGTACAAAGCAAAGCTCCTAAGTCTCCTGGTCTTATTAGTGTGAATTTGTGTAGTAGATGTCCAGTGGCACAGTCCTGAGAGAGGATCAGCTGCAGGCCAAACTTGGCCCCAGCCTGTGCCCCTCTGGGCCACCTGTTAAGATTCAGAAAGCAACCCACAGATGCTGTGCTTATAGTTGCCTCAAAAGGCCACACCAGAAACCGAGGCCAGCTGCCTCCACTAGTGTGAGTCTCAGCAAAGAGCACCTAATGCGCTGAGGATAAACCTGGATGTGGCTTGGGTGGGGCCCGAGTTGAGGGAGGCAGTGTTTCAGGGAATCCTCTGGGCTGAGCAACCTCTGTTATCCAGTTTAATGACCTCAGGGCAATGGCAGCACTGTGTTCGTGCACTGGGAGGTGGGAGGGCTTAACAGGGAACAATAGATACTACTGGCACTTCTGTACATGGAGAATCTCGCTTCGGCCCTCACTGCGACAATGTCTCCCTGTAAGTTCCTGGTGCTACCTGTGCGCAGCCTAATCAGCACTGGTGCTCAGAGTGAGCAGGTCCGTCACCATGAAAATCTGCTCACAGACACAGCCCTTTTAAGAGGTGTCTGCCGCTGCCACTGCCGCAGCCTCCATCTCACTCAGCCACTCGAGACCGGGTTGCCCCATATCTTCGCCCCATCCTACCTTCTGCCATTGCAGGGTGCTTTCTTAGATTTCTCTGTAGTTGTATGGCTTGTTCATCAAGATCCCAGGTGATTTTTTTCTTACTGCTGTTCTTTGTTTCCATCACAACTTTGATTTGGTCGCCAGGGGGATGAACAGAGCCTCTATCCTCTATGCCATTTTTGTTCTCGTCTCGGATTGTTAGTTCTTTTGGTGTTAAGTTGTATGAGTTCTTTATACATTTTTGGATATTAACCCCTTATTGGATATATCATTTGTGAATATCTTCTCATTGGGAAGCTCTTTAAAATCTGAATTATTCCCCATACAATGGAGGTCAAAGGCTCACTGAATTACATGCAGTTTTCCAAACTGCCAGGCTCTCTCACTCCTCTGTGGCTTTACATGTGCTGTTCCTCTGTCTGGGATGACCTATATTCTTCCGCATCTGGATAACTCTTATTTACCCCTTAAGACACAGTTTAAACATTACCTTCTCCCAGAGTCCTTTGCTAACATTTCTACTGCTTAAACCAGTACCAAATTGAGTAAGCTAGCCATCATTGTTCTTCTCCTGGGTCTCTGCCATTGCCTTTATCCACTGTCTTTATACTATTTCTTTGTCCTCTTCCACCATCAGCATTCTTCCACCATCAGCACTATGCATTCTTTCAATACAAGAATGGTATTTTTACCTTTATCCCTTGTATCTGGACAAATGGTTTTATGGAAAAAAGTAGGAGCTCAATAAACATTTGTGAATGAATCAATAAACATATGTCTACCAAACATGTTATTCCTTCAGTGCTCTGGATATGTGCATGTAAAAGAAAGACAAAGCATGATTGATGTTCTGAAGAATGTATAATCTAATTAGAACAGGAAGGCACAGACACATGAAAATGTAGAAGTGAAAGATAGTTGTATTGGCAATTGCTACGATAAGGCTCCATAATAAACAAACTTAAAATCTCAGTGATATAAAACAGCAAGCATTTTTTTTCACTCAAAGGTATGTTGTTCTGCTGGTCAAATTCAGGATTCATTCCAAATTGGAGTCATATCTACCCTTCCAGCAGCTAGCTAGGGTACGATCTTCTCATGGTGAATCCCTGGACCACAAGAGGCCAGCCAAACTACCAACATGCACTTAGGCTTCTGTTCATATGCCACTGGCCAAGGCAAGTCACATGACCAAGAACAGCATCCATGAGGAAGTATTCTCTACCCACAGTGGGAGAGGTAGGGAGTAAATATTTGCTGAATGATGCATTGTTATGCAGAGTATCAGAATATCCATTCTAAATGCGTGATAATGACACTAACTGCTCTGAATGTACAGAGAAGAGAAAGACATGAATGGGTCTGGGTAGTCTAGGAAGATTTGACAAATAAATCATTTCAGCTAAGTCTTTAAAAATAGGTAAATTTAATTAGACTAAGTGGGCGAAGGGGAATATGGGGGAAAGGAACTGAACTAGCAGAGCTAAAAAAGTGGATATTCATAGTACAGTTCCTAACAGTGTATTTAAGATCTGCTGAGTGCAGTTAAAAGATCAGAAAAATAGACTACGGAAATTAGAATTTATCCTTCAGCACTTGTTTGCTGTTGAAGTATTAGGAGCAATTAGGTGATGTAACCCCTGACTCTATTTGTTTGCTCACTTTGTTCACGTAGCCTTCCTGACCCCAAATATAAGTCAGGATTCCTTAGTCACAAGCAACAGAGACTAGCTCTGGCTGGCTTAGCATAATAGAATAACAAAGAGGGTGAATAAACTAGGACAGGAAAATGCAGGCTCTGTGGCAGCCATGGCCACAGTCATATCACATCCCATATGTCCAGCAAGAGTAGCATGTGTGCTCTTAAAAACTGGGTTCAGAACTCACACCATCACCGTTGTAGCACACTGAGGCATAAGCCCTAGGCCCTGCCATCAGCATCACTATTTCTACGGCCCTTCAACAGGGCTGGCACTACTGCTGCTGTTTCAACTACTGCTCATCTGCAAAGTGCAGTCTCATTGGTGCCTGCTATTGTACACCTGTTTTGGATCTAAACTTTGGGATGAGTGCCCCCCAATTGGTTGAGCTGAGATCACTTGTCTGTATCATAGCTACAGAGGCCCCTGGGAAATCAAGCGTATAACTAATTTTCAGCACTTATCTTGGGAGGTAAGCCCTACTTCCCATTTATAAGGCAGAAAAGTATTCAGGAACAAGAAGTGGATCAGAAGCTGGCAGTTAAAACAGAAATATTAAAAAAAACACACACACAGAAATGTTCACTGGAGCTCTGCCTCTAAATACTTTCCCATATTTTTTAAGTATTAACATTCCAGTCTCACACGTTCTTCCTCTGAAATGCTAGAGTAATTTGTATTGGAACCACTCCTTTGATATTTGTCTCACGCAGTTTTGAATTTTCAGAATGCATGTGTTTGTCTCTCTAGCTCACTTATACGCAACGTGGGGGCAGTAACCACGAATTACAATCCTATGAATTCCAAAGTGTTTGTCCCAGAGAATTGCTCATAGAGTCTCAGTGTGATTTTTATTAATTGACTGATAAAAGTAGCAAATGGGTGCTGAGAAATGGAAGGGGCAAAGAGATTATGACATTCTAATATTATATTGTTTTAGACAAGCAGTAACAAAAGTCTGAATTGAGTGTTGAATTGGAAGGAAAAAGACAGATGAAGACATTAAGACAGTGAAGTGCTGGAGCTGCTAGCATCTGCTTGGGAGAGTGGACTGCTTGCATATCTTTCCAGCTGCCCCCAAACCTAAGCTTCAGTGACATCTCCTCAGTAGTTTGGAATAGGCCATGGTGGCAATATTTACACCATAGGATTCTGCAAACAATGTGAATCCAGGCTTTTTTTTTTTCAGGGAGCTTGTTGTTAAACATTGACCAGAATACCATTGGACTAAGGAAAAAGAAAAGTCCTCTATACTTCTTTCATTTTTGAAATCAATATTCAGCAATTTCATCCCTATTGCACATATGTTATCTATATTGCACATATGTTATCTATATTTTGAACATAACTCTTCCTGATGTGGAGCTCTAAGTATGAATAGTTTTATTTTCATACTTGTAAGAAAATGGTAGGAATGCATGAGAGAATGGGAGAGTTTGTATATTCATATATTTGATAAAAAAAACCTTTTAGTTTAATTTTTAAGATACTTATAACAACTCAAAATGATCATCAATTAAGTTTAATAAGTGTGGTTTAATTTTAGGACATTAATTAGATAATAATAATGCAGAAAAAAGAGATTAACAGCTAAGAGCAACTTCCCAACTCAGTCTTCATCCACTGCCCTTTCATCCCACTCCACTAGACAGCTTCTGTCATAATATGGGTATTCTTGCTTCAGGAGGTAAAAAAAAAATTAGCCATTTACTTCTGTGGGCGAAGGACAGCCAAGGCCCTGCACCTTCAAATGAACATTGTATAAGACAATGGAAAACAGCTCCCCTTGAGTAGAAAATAATATATGTATCTCCATTCAAACTGCATGATTCTATTACAGCCTCATAACCTTCTCGTTCAAATGTTAATGAAATGCTTTTCAGCATGCTTTAACAGTCAGGATTTGCTCTCTGAAAGCGTTACTGCTAAAGGGTGGCATCAGGCCTTGTTATTCTTCCAGGATTGTTGTGGAAGCTGCTGCCATGTGTCCATCAAAGAGAACAATGCAGAGGGGTCTCCAAATGACTACTTTGACCAGTGTTAAGTAGCAGAATGCCAATGTTTCAGAATGCCAACCATTTCCCTTTGTGAAATGAAGGACATTTGCACTTAAAAGTCTTTAAGAAGAAGAAATATTGAGAGCAATTTCTGTAAAATTTGAAATTAAATGTGTGGTTTTCCTCTATTGTGCTGCATCTGGTGTCTGTAGAATGAATCTTGTTGATGCCAGTTTCAAGGTTGCTATTCTTTGTGCTTTTAAACCAAGGTCAAGTGAGAGGCAGCTCAGAGGCCTTGAGATTGTCATTGACAAGGAAAATAGAAGCTTTATAGCTGGAGCACTAATTAATCACTTCTAGAAAAATAGAAATAGGATATATATATATATATATATATATATATATATATACATGTATACATATATAAACACAAAATTTTGCATGTCAACAGAAAATTTACTTTGTGATGTTCTGCATGTAATTATATGTATATAAACATATTTTAAGGCACATTAAAATATATACTCTGTAACTCGATAGGTTTAGGGAAAAAGTATAAAGTAGTCTATATTACAATAACTTTCTAAATTACAGTTATCAACGCCGCCCTTCAAGAATTCCGAAGTTTCAGAGTTCACTATCTTCGTTAAAATTGATTTGAATCTTTATTGCCAATATGTTTCACTAGATTTCAATATCTAATAAGTAACAAGACAAAGAATGCTATGGATAGTCTATTTATCTTCATTTACAAAATAGAACAAATGACATCAGAAGAATTAACATATAAAGCATTTCTCAAAATAAGTGTTTAAATTCAAAACTTGCACATGAAAATTAATTTATTTCAAAGTCATAGTTTACTCATCCTAACCAGTCTTTAGCAAACCTTTAAAGAACACCTATTGTGTGCCAGTTGTGAAATGACTTTACTACAGACAAAGAGTGTATTTTAAATATTTTTCTGAAATATCTAACATAGTGCATAACTTTTTAGGAAGGCCACTCAACCCAGAATGGGAATTCAGGCAGGGTTCCACACAGAAGGTAGCCTCTAAACCAAAACCCGAAAGAGGGAAACATTTTAGCCAGGCTGGAGAAAATAGTGGCATTCCAAGTAGCAGAAGGAGCAACTGTTTCAGAGAGGAACAAGACCTTGAGAAAATTAAAAATCACTTAGTTGTGTCTCAAGTTTAGTATTTGAAAAAAAATTGGTGAGAGATGAAGTTCTTGAAGGTGAGGTAGAGCAAACTCAGAATGGCTCTGTGAGTCTTATTGAGGGCTAGGGTTTTGCCCTAAGGACAACCTCATGCAACTGAAGGGTTTCAGTAAAGGATTACTACAAGATTTGTGTCTTAAAATGATCCCTCTGTTCATGGGGTTAAGAACATAATGAAGGACACCAAGACTGGAGGAAAGGAAATCAGACCCTCATGATATCAAAGTGTGAGGGAACACTATCCTGAACAAAAATGGTGACAGTGGGGATAGAGAAAAAGTGGTCTGATTGGAGTGATGATTAGTCAGTGGAATCAGCAAGACTGGTGATTGGTTGTACATCGAAAGTAAGGGTGAGATAGGTCTGTGCCAAAGTTTCTCAACCTTGGAACTACTGATATTTTGGATCAGATCATTCTATACTGTCGGAGATTGTCCTATGCATTGTAGTATGTTTAGTAGCATTCCTAATCTCTGCCCACTAAATAACAGAAGTCCTCTCTCCCTAGCTGTGACAATTAAAAATGTCTCCAAACATTACCAATGTCCACTAGAGGAGCAAAACTACCTCTGGTTGAAAACTACTTGTCTGTTCAAATGACAGTGTTTTCCAGCCTTGGCTCCACATTAGAATTAACTGAGAAGCTTTTAAAATTCACCAATGCCCTGCCCTCATCTGCTACCCATTAGATTGGAATCTCCGAGGGTCACACATAGGCATGGCTATTTTCTGAGATAAATTCTAATGTGCAGCTAGCTTGAGAGAGCTGCTGATATAGGTAGCATTTATATTTAAATTAAAAAAACAGATAGATTAACATTCTCCTGCAAACATCATACCTTCTGTGAAATTTTAAACACTTTGAATTAAACTTTTTAAATGTCCTACTCTTCATAGTGAACATAATGTAAATATTCCTTTGTGATTCATAGCCATAATTAGGAACATTTCAAAATATTAATATACAACTTAAGAAACTGCTATTAGGCATTATTGCAATGGGCAGCATGCCTAATTCATTTATAGATGACCCAAGGCTATGATTCATTGCTGAATTTTTCTTCATTTTTGGATACCTCTAGCAAGTTCAAGAAATTATAACATTCAAGAGTCATTTTTTGTTATCAATGTTTCTATATCTATTGCTTTTCTTGCCCTCACACAGTAACCTTTATTCACTCTAATTTGCACTCTAACTTGGAGTTTAATCAACTATAGACAGAAACCCTCTAAACTAGATTATTGTAATTGAGTTCAATAACCAACATGGAGTTTAGGAAGAGTTAAGAATGTCCCCAACAAAGTAATATAATAATATTTATTACATGGAAAGCTTCCCAATTCATTCCCAGCTCATCATTAGTACAAAGCAGGTATCAAATTCAAACAAGATCTCTCTCTCTCTCTCTCTCTCTCTCTCTCTCTCTCTCTCATACACATGGGGGTTCATCTATCAATATGATGCAACAATATAAATAAAACATTATCAAATCAATGTATTAAAAGAATAATACATTCAGACTTTGCAAAATTTATGACAAGAGCAAAATAATTCAACTTAGGAAGCATAAGAATGAAATATAATGCATTAAAAGAAAAAAAGAGGAAAGGCACATGATTAACTTTAACAGATATTGAAAATGTGATAAAAATCCAAAAGCCACTCTTGTTTTTAGAAAAGATTAAAATTAGCCATCTATAGCACTTATATGTGGGATATAAACCTGAAAGCAACAAACAAACAGAACAAATGAACAGAGACTCATGGACACGGAAAACACTAGTGGTTACCAGAGGGTGGGGGAGAAGGGGGAGGAGGGAGGTAGATGAGGTAAAAGGGGTCAAATATGTGGTGACAGAAAGAAATCTAACTGGGTGGTGAACACACAATGCAATGTATAAATATATACCTTACTGTTGAATTGAACAACTGAAACTTATTGGATTTCGTTAACCAATGTCACCATTAAAAAAAAAAAAAAACCCTCATAGTGGCATAGGAGTCATATAACAAAAAATGAAAAATAAAATTAGTCATCTATAAATATAAGACTTTCCTAAACCTGAGACAATGAACATAGAAACCACCAAAAAAAAAGTTGATGAAATTTGCTACATAAAAATGGAAACTTATATCACACACACAAAAAAAACATAAGCAGAGTTAAAAGATAAGAAAAAGACTAAAGTAAGGGAAAATATTTTCAAATATTTTTCAAATGTCAAAGAATTGTCATCCATAATATTTTAAAGGTCCTAAAAATGATAAGAAAATGAAAAATATGTAAAAAAAATTGGCAAAGGAAATGAACAGATGGTTTACAAAAGAAATATAAATGGCTAATAAGTATATGGAAAACAAAAACAACCTCATTAGTAATTTTAATTATTGTTATAATATCACTTTTTCCAAATATTGTAAATTCTTGAGAATTTGCAAGAGTATGGGGGGAAAGGATCACTTTCTTACAATTTGTTGGTGGAGTGATGTTATGGCCTTTTAAAAGGGCAATTTCGTAGCAGTCGCCAAGATTTTAAATATATTGGACCCAGCAAATTCCATTCCTACTATTTCCTACAGAATAATTATAAATGTGCCCAAAGAAATATGGATGTTTTATGAATTGTTTTCAAAGTAAAAATTTGGAATCCACATCAATAAAGATTAAATAAGTTGAAGAGGAATAAGAGGTTCAAATTTTCAATTATAAAACAAATAAGTGATGAGGATATAATGTACAGTATAGGGAATATAATTAATAATATCGTAATAACATTGTATGGTGTCACAGGATTACTAGACTTTTCATGATGATCACTTCTTTAGGTATATAAATGTTCAATAATTATGGTATACACCTGAAATTAATATAATATTGTACGTTAGCTATATTTTATTTTATTTATTATTATTTTCTTTTACTATAGTGACATTGGTTAACAAAATCCAGTAAGTTTCAATTGTATAATTCAACAATAATTCATATATATTTTGCATTGTATGTTCACTGCCCATAGTTAGATTTCTTTCTGTCACCACATGTTTGACCCCTTTTACCCCATCTACCTCCCTCCCTACCCTCTGGTAACTACTAGTCTATTGTCCATGTCCATGGGTCTCTGTTTGTTTGTGCTGTTCCTTTGTTGCTTTTAGGTTTATATCCTGCATATAAGTGATATCATGTGGTTTTCAACTTTTTCAGTCTGGCTTATTTTGCTTAGCATGATTATCTTGAGGTGTACCCATGTTGTTGCAAATGGCAGTATTTCATCTCTTCCTATGGCTGAGTAATATCCCATTGTATATATGTACCACAGCTTCTTTATCCAATCATCTATTGTAAGACACTGGTTGCTTCCATGTCCTGGCCACCATGAATAATGCTATGTAAGCTATATTTTAACAAAAAAGAAAAAAAGAAAGAATTAAATAAGTGATAGCATATCTATATCATGGAATATTAGAAAATCATATAATTAGTTATGCAGTTTATATGTATAAAACACTGAAACAGATACATACGTAGGATGGAAATAGCTCCAAGATACACAGTTTATAAAATCAAAAAAGATTATATTTTATACTTAGATTCTTATCTTTCCCTGTCCTGCCTCCCTCAGTGCCTTATCAGTCTCCCCCAGTTAACAGTTCCTAAATAAATCACTTGCACATGAATCTTCATCTCAAAGTCTGTTTCTAGGCCTATCAAACAAAGATAGACACCTATGGGGCATGGTGGAATGAAAGGGAATCTCCACACTTATCCTTAGGGACTACTGAATAGAACCAGCACAAGAGCTCCCTGTTTAGTGAAACACTCAAACCAACAACAAAAAAAAAAAGGAAGGAAGGAAGAAAAAGAAACTTTCCCCTGCATCCACAGAAAAATGAGCAAAAATGTGTAAAAAGTTACATAGCAAAACAATAAAGAGTGGTTATCCCTGGGAGGTAGGGTTGAAGGAAGGAGAACTGGGATTTTTACCTTTTATTCTGCTTACTTCTTTATCCTCTGAATTTTTTAGAATGAACACGAGTTCAAATATTACAGTGTAGTAAAAACAAAAGCAAAAAAATAATTTATTACAGTGAGCATGAGTTCAAATATTATAACCATAGTTTAAAAAGTGGGGAGGGTCTTCACCACTTTCATTCTGTGTGCATAACAGTTTTCAAACTGGAAGCTGGGATTGGGTTATACTGAGAAAACACAAAGCCTTCCAAAGTGATATATGGGCACCAAGACCTTTTAGAAAATCAATTTCTAGATCCTAACTTCCATATGTACTCTTACCTTAAACTGACAATACTGACCCCTTTTCAGCCTACCTTTCAGAATTACACTTCTGTCACTTTACTTTTCCCCAATCCTAAATATTACTACAGTGCATTTCCCTCAGAGCATATCTGTGGTGCCAAAAAAAAAAAAAAGAATAATTAGAAATAATTCAGAGAGATTGGATTAAACATGGCAACATGAGAGACGTTCCCAAATCTCTCCCCTTGAAACAACAATAAGCTGAACACCTAAAACTCATCAAAAACACCTAAACTGCACACTAGCACGTCTGAGCGTGGGATCTGCACATAAGAGCTACTACAGGTCAGAAACCCGGCTGTCTGGTGATGGACTGGGAGAAACCAAGAAGTTGCCTCTTGCAGCTGAAGCTCCCTGGAGGAGGAGGGTGAGGGGAGGAGGAGTGCCAAGTTCCCTGAACAGCCCTGCCTGAGAGTGCTGTGAGCTACATGTGGCCAACGGCAGTGCCCAATCATCAGGGCAGAAGGCAGAGAAAAAGGGACGGCAGAAAAGCAGGAATGGCAGAGAAACAACAGCCGAGGTTGCAAAACTGAGGCTGAGCCACAGCCTCCAAACCCTACCTCAGAAGGCCCCTCCCCCCATACCCTCTTATCTTCAACAAGATACAGCACCCATTTATGATCAAAACATTTAACAAAATTGGTATAGAAGGAAAGTACCTTAACATAATAAAGGCCATATATGACAAGCTCTCAGCCAACATTATACTTAATGGTGAAAACTAAAAACCTTTCCTCTAAAATCAGGAACAAATCCACTATCGCCACTGTTATTCAATGTAACATTGGAGGTCCTAGCAAGTACAATCAGGCAAGAGAAAGACATAAGAGGCATCCAAATAGGAAATGAAGTCAAACTGTCACTATTTGCAGATGATATGATTCTCTATATAGAAAACCCTAAAAACTCCACAAGAACACTTCTAGAAACAGTAAGCAAATACAGTAAAGTCTCTGGATAAAAAATCAATGTTCAAAAATCCATAACATTCCTATACTCTAATAACGAAGTGTCAGAAAAAAAAAGTAGAAAAAAATAATTCCTTTTGCAATTGCAACAAACAAAATAAAGTACCTACGAATAAATCTAACAAAACATGTGAAGGATCTATATAATGAAAACTATAAGACCCTATTAAAAGAAGTCGAAGAAGATACAAAGAAATGGAAAGATAGTTCGTGTTCTTAGATTGGAAGAATCAACATAGTTAAAATGACCATATTACTTAAAGCATTATACAGATTTAATGCAATCTCCATCAAAATCTCATCGACATTTTTTAAAGAAATAGAACAATAAATCATCAGATTTGTATGGAAGCACAAAAGACCCCAAATTGCTAAAGCCATCCTGAGAAAAAAAAAAAAAAACGAGGCTGGAGGCATCACTCTGTCTGACTTCAAATTATACTATAAAGTGACAGTAATCAAAACAGCATGGTATTGGTAGAAAAACAGACACACAGACAAGTGGAACAGAATTGAGAGTTCAGAAATAAACCCATATTTATGTGGGCAAATAATTTTTGACAAAAACGCCAAAAATGTACAGTGGAGAAAGGAAAGCTTCTTCAATAAATGGTGCTGGGAAAACTGGAAAGCCATCTGCAAAAGAATGAAACTAGACTGTTGTCTATCACCACACACCAAAATTAACTCAAAATGGATTAAGGACCTGAATTTAAGACCTGAAACAATAAAATGCATAGACAAAAACATAGGAACTAAACTCAAGGACCTTGGGCTTAAAGAGGATTTTTTAAATTTGACCTCAAAGGCAAGGGAAGTAAGAGCAAAAATAAATAAATGGGACTACATCAAACTAAAAAGCTCTGTTCAGCAAAAGAAATCGTCAATAAGGTAAAGAGAGAACTATCCAAATGGGAAAATGTATTTGCAAGCAACACTTCCGATAAGGGCCTAATATCCAAAATATACAAAGAACTCATACAACTCAGTAACAACAACAATAACAAAAAACCCAGACAATCCAATCAAAAAATGAGCAGAGGACATACAAATGGCCAAAAAATACATGAAAAGCTATTCAACATCGCTAGCTATTAGGGAAATGCAAATCAAAACCACAATGAGATACCATCTCACACCTGTTAGAATAGCTATTATCAACAGGACAAGTAATAACAAATGTTGGAGAGGATGTGGAGAAATAGGGACCCTCATACACTGCTGGTGGGACTGCAAATTGGTGCAGCAACTATGGAAAGCGGTATGAAGGCTCCTCAAAAAATTAAGAATTGACCTACCATATGATCCAGCAATCCTCTACTGGGTATTTACCCTAAAGACTTGAAAACTCATATTCGAAAAGATATATGCACACCAATGTTCATAGCAGCATTATTCACAGTGGCCAGGGCATGGAAGCAACTGAAGTGTCCTACGATAGATGATTGGCTAAAGAAGCTGTGGTACATATATACAATGGAATATTACTCAGCCATAAGAAGAGACAAAATACTGCCATTTGCAACAACATGGATGGACCTTGAAATAATCATACTAAGTGAAATAAGCCAGACAGAAAAGGTTTAAAATCACATGATATCACTTATATGTGAGATATAAACCTAAAAGCAATAAATGAACAGGACAAACAAATAGAGACTCAAGGATATGGACTATAGACTAGTGGTTATCAGAGGACTATAGACTAGTGGTTACTAGTGTGGTGGGAGAGGAGGGGGGAGGTAGACGGGGTAAAGGGGATCAAATATATGGTAGCTGAAGGAAACTGGACTTTGGGTGGTAACACACAATAAAATATACAAATGTCAAATAATAATGTACACTTGAAAATTATATAATTGTATTATCCAATGTTACCCCAATAAACTTAATTAAATATATATATTATAAATAAATTTTTTAAAAAGGAATCGAGAATGGTAATAACTACATTTCTATCAACAAGTACCCCAAGTGGAAAAGAATTAAGTGCTCCAACCAAAAGATAGAGTGGCTGAATGGATAAGAAAATAAGACTCCTACATATGTTGCCTACAAGAGACTGACTTCAGATTAAAAGACACACACAGACTTAAAGGAAGGGGATGGTAAAAGATATTGCCTTGGTGGACCCAGAGTATATTGTGCTGAATAAAATGGGTTGGATAGAGAAAGACAAATATTGCATGATTTCACGTGCATGTGGAATATAAAGAACAAAATCAACAACAACAACAATAAAAGCGGAAATAAACTCATAGATATAAGAATATTTTGAGGGCTACTAGATGGGAGGGAGATTGGGATGGGCAGTAAAAAAAGGCAAAGGGATTAAGTGGTACAAATGGTTAGTTGCAGAACAGACATGGAGATGTAGAGTATAGCATTGGGAAGATGGTTCATAATGTTGTAATAAATATGTAAGGGGGAAGAGGGGTTCTAGATTTTGTAGGGTGAATACTTTGCAAGTTATGTGGATTCTGATCACTCTGCTGTACAACTGAAACTGGTATATTATTGTATGACAACTATAATTGAAAAAACTCATTGAATTGTACAATGTAAATACGAGCAACTAATTGTCTACATTTCAATAATGTCAGAAATAAAAAAGATTTCTAACAATGTAAAACAAAATAATATTGAATGTCAACTGTAACAAATAAATTAAAAAATTTTTACTTTCAGTGTTTAATAATTATTTATCCAATTGTATACAGATTTCTAATGGTTTTCTTAAATTATGTCCTAATAATAACTGACAGATAATCTAAAAAATAATTTTTTAAAAACTAGAGATTAAGGATTGTGGTAATTTTTAAAAATTAATTTTGATTCATATACATATGTTTGTAAGGGAAAAACATAAGATAAAATTATGCAATAGAAGTGGAATAAAAACTCAATTTCAAAGAAAAAATGAAACAGTAAAACTTCCTGCTATTAAAAAAGAGTTCGTGCATTTGTTTTTAAATTGATAATGTACAGTATCAAATAACTATGATACTCCACATACTATGATATTTTCCAAGATATATTTGTTTCTAAGAATGATATAATGGTTTTATTTCTAAAAGTGTACCTAATGGTAGGTAGCAAATTTTATTAAAGTGAGCATAATTCTGTATTTAGAGCAGTATTCCGGAATTTAGGGCTTTGAGAGTTCCAACCTCTACAAAAGTAAGGATTGATTATGTGATGTTTTGAAAGTGAGGGGAAATCTCATCAAGTTATTTTAGATAGTGCCAAGAAGGAACAGTCTCTTCTAGGGTATGGGCTCTTCAGCTGACAGGTTTGGATACCAGAGTGACCCCACTAAGCTGGATTTGAAGTAGCAGATTGCAGCATAAAAGCAGGAAACAGCTGAACAGGTTAGTAGGAAATGTCTTGAGAGAACATGCTGCTCTGGAAACAAGTAAAGGAGTCTGCTTTCTCTGACTAGTGACTCATGACCTTTAGAATCTACTTCTTGGAACTTGGCTGATCTTCCATTGTATGCTTAGAATCCATTCTATATCTTATTAACTTTTGAAAAGACTATTATTGATATTTGATGGAATGCTGAAATTAAGATTTTTTTAAATGCCTTTATGTCTGTTGAGTAATTACATTAAGAAACCCAAGTAGACATTCCATTAGAGATCTAAAAATTGTGCTAGTTCACTTGGTACTTGGACAACCATCAGAGGAATTTCTTTCTTCTTTTTAAACTTCTTTTTATTTTTCAATTACAGTTGACATTTAATATTATTTTATATTAGTTTCAGGTACACAGCATAGTGGTTAGAAATTTATATAACTTACAAAGTGATCTCACCCATAAAAAGTACTCCCCCGACACCACAGATAGTTATTACAATATTATTGATTATATTCCCTTATGCTGTAATTTACGTCCCTGTGGCTATTCTGTAACTACCAATTTGTACTTCTTAATCCCTTCACCTTTTACATCCAGCCCCACAGATAGCTATTTCTAAAAATGTTCAGTAATCAAATATAAAAACTTAGGTCTACACAATGATCTGGTTCCCCTTCATAATCACTAATACTTATTGAGCACTTAATAAATACTAGGCACTGTGCTAAGCACTTTACAAAGAATATCATGTTAATCCTTATAACAATCCTATGTGAAAGCTACTATTTTGTCACCATTTTACAGATAAGGAAACTTAGAATCAGAGCACCTAAATAACTTGCTCCAAGTTACGCAGCATTCATATCCTGCATGTCAAGTTGTTTGTAAATGATAGATCTGGGATTTGCAGGTGTTTGCCATGCTGTTAATGCTTGAAAGCAGGTCATGTACATTTCCATTGCAATTTTACACACCAGCAGCTCTCAGGATCATTTATTCTCCAGGATTCATAATGTAGATGAATTTTTAAAAATAATTATTGTGGTAAATGTTTGCATGTTAAAAATGGTAAGTCGAACTTCCTGTTTTGTAATTTTCATTTTCAAGCATGTACTTCTGCAAACCAGTAGTCATTTTCCTCTTTCTATTCCTCTTTTTTCCATGGAAGACATGGTCATATTATACAAATGAAATAATTAATCAGAGGCGCCTTCAAAATGCAATTTTTAAAGTTTCTTTTAAAATTTTGCTCTGAAAAGGGCAGATAAGGACTACTTCAAAATTATACTCTCAGGTCAGGAAATAAATACAAATCATCCAAATAAGTTTAAAAATTGTCCTGAAAGCAAGAAACCAAGACCTAATTGTGATGAAGTTAATAAGGTTTATGAAGCATTTGTGCTAACACAAGTAGGGGGAAACCGCAGGGTCTATTTAAAACTGATTCTGTGTTTTTGGGACTTCCATTACAACATAAGGGCCAAGGCTCATCTGTTTTATACAGTGATGTATCCCTAGCTCTTAGGACAGTATCTTGCATGTAATTGATGCTCAATATGTATTTGATGAGGTAATTAAGTCCTCTCATGTATTACCATACTAAATAATGATCATAATGATCATACTGGTTGCCAGACAATGGTGTTAATTGCATCATTTCATCATTCTTCTTTACTGAATATTATTACGTATAATAGTGATATCCTCTAAACAATGATACTGTTATGCTTACCACTTTCTGCTTGTCTGAGATAGTAAGGTGGCTGAGGTATTGTCAAGGGAAACAATAAAACAGAGCATGTCTCTAACATCCCCTCCTGTCCAAAATATCTCACTACAGCACTACTGACAGTGTGGTCCCCAGGCTAGTCCTGGGCTGTGAAATGTTTGTTGACAGTCTATGACAAGATTAAGTACAGAAACTGAGGAGTAAGCAAATAGAAACCATTTCAGCAATTTTACATTGCTGAGACATCTAAGAATTCATATTTACTGTGATTTACAAAGATATCAGACCTTGGTGAATTCAATATTTAAAACACTCTCTTATTGGTTCTTGCATACCAGCAGATCCAGTGTTAAAAACAGGTTGGATTGGAGCGGTCTATATTTTTTGTGACTTATGTTGAAAGAAAACTCTGTATCCCAAAATGTAAATCACACTTCATGCTAGTCTATTATTGTAACATTAACTCCTTTGAGTACTGAAGTCTTTTGATGTTTATGATATCCCCTACTAAGTGTAAATATCTCTAATGGAAATCTTGTTTACATCCATTAACTATTGACACTTTAACATCACCTCCAACCTGGGCATAATAAAGGGGAAAAAGGACAAGTCAGATGGTACTGAAGGTGCCTAGGAAAAGTCTTGAACAACAACAATGGCTTCCAGGTGTCGGGCCCAATGGCTTTTAGTCCTGGAAATATAGCCACTGCAAAATTAAAAGCTGCTGCTATTGCTCAATTCCCAGATGTTACAATGACCCATGATTCCTAACTGTCTGAGTAGTATTTTAGTTTACCCTAATGTAAAAATCTATTAGAAAATAAAATTCAACCAGTAACTTCCTATGATATGTGACTTTGTTTCTTTAAAGGATACTGTTGATTTAGCAATATCTTTAAATATCTCCACCTTATCAGGTAGGTATTGCCACAAAAAGACAGCATAACAAATCACCCTAAAACTCAGTGGCATAAAACAACAATAATTTCTTCTTGTGCACACACCTGCAGTTTAGCTGAGGGCTGGCTGATCTGGGTTAGTCTCCGAAGGGCTTGGTGCCACACTGCAGATTGTATCCAGGTGAGCTCCATGTGTCTTTCATCTCCTTCTGGTGCAGAAGCACAAGAGGTGGGGTGGAAACACAGAAGCCTCTTAAGAATTTGGCTCAAAACTGGCACACTGTCACTTACCCTCACATTTCATGGGTCAAGGCAAACAACATGGCTAAGCCCAGAAAGAATGTTCTGCATCTAGTGAGAATCACTGAAAAGTCACATGGAAAAGGGAATGGATATAAGTAGGGGTGACAAATTTAAAAATTTACCATATCCATTAAGAGTGTTACTAGAATTTATTTTTCATGAGACTAGAGAACTGTGTCTGATATGTTCTCCACTGTGACTTCTGCTATGTAAAAAGCCTCCCCAAAACTTAGTGGCTTAAAGCAGCAATCATTTATTAGCTTATGGTCACATGGTTTGAAAATTTGGGCTGGGCTCAGGTGTCCAGTTTTCTGCTTGTTTCCTCTGGAATAACACACAGTTATAGTCAGCTGCCCAGTTTACTAGTGGAGAATTAGTTTAGGATGGTCTTATTCACATTGCTAGTTGGTATTGGACTCTTAGATTGAATGGCTAAGGTGACAGGGACACATATCTTCACAGCCTAGTGTGGATTGATGGTGGGATTGTAAATTAGTGCAGCCACTATGGAAAACAGTATGGAGGTTCCTCAAAAAATTAAAAATAGAACTACCTTATGACCTAGCAATTGTACTTCTGCTTATTTATTCGAAGAAACCCAAAACACTAACTCAAAAAGATATATGCACCCCTATGTTCATTGCAGCATTATTTACAATAGCCAAGATATGGAAGCAACTTAAGTGCCCATCGATAGATGAACAAATAAATTTGTAGTACATATATACAATGGAATATTACTCAGTCATAAAAAAAAGAATGAAATCTTGTCATTTGCAACAAAGTGGATGGACCTAGATGGCATTATGCTAAGTGAAATAAATCAGACAGAGAAAAACAAATACCACATGACTTCAATATGATTCCACTTATATGTGGAATCTAAAAAACAAAATAAACAAATAAAGAAAACAGAAACAAACTCATAGATACAGAGAACAAATTGATAGTTGCCAGATAGGAGGGCAGTGGGGAATGGGTGAAAAAAGTGAAGGGATTAAGAAGTAGAAATTGGCAGTTACCAAATAGTAAAATATACCATTAGGAATATACTCATAATATTATGATAACTATATATAGTGTCAGTTGGGTACTAAACTTATTGGGGTGATCACTTCACAAGTTATAAATGTCTAACCACTATGTTGTACACCTGAAACTAATATATTGTATGTCAACTGTAATAGAAAAAAATTCAATTTAAAATAAAAAATAAAGAACTTTCACAAACTGGAAAATGTCTCAGGGAAATCAGCCAAGATGGTGAATGACATGGAAATCATTTTACATGAAGAAAAGCTGAGAGAAGTACAGATATTTGTCCTAAAGCAAAGAAATTTGTATTAACATGATATTGATCTTCAAAATCTGAAGAGGTATGTCATGTGGAAGAAAGAACAATCAACCAATGATGTTCAATAAGCTCCCTAGAACCAGTAGCTAGAAAGTTAAAGGGGAGCAGATTTTTGCTCAATTCAAGGCCTACCAATTAGACACAAATGAAATGGAACACCTAGTAAAGAACGCACTCCCCTCAGCTCTCTTAGGGATGCTGCAGAAATAATTTTTTTAAATTTGGAATGAGGTTGATCTAATGCCACTTAAGTTTCCTACCAAATTCAAGATTGCATCTGTTGCAATTTATGTATGGGGGAAAGGACAGATTTGGGGAGGGAGGACTGTTGGGAATATTGGAAAAGACTCAGTTTTCACTCGTATATGAATTAGAATAATAATATTGCAGAGTACCATGCTGAATAGAAAACTAGTCAAGGTTATTTTTAATAGAAACTGAATTATTGACAACTATTGCCAGAATGAGAGTTACAAATTCATTTCAAATAAAGAAAGCAAAACCAGAAATGTCCTATTTTAATTATTTTCTGTACAAATTCTATTATTAGTACACTCTTGAGTTTGCCCTATTATTCTAGCAAAATGTATGTTTTCTTCTTTTTTCTTCTCTCAATGTAGCAATGTTTTATCCTTTTATTACTGATAGGAGCAAACATTTATTTTTAAATCATAAAACCATTACAATTATTCTTCCATTAATTAATTCTCTTTCTGTGGCTGTGGCTTGTAAAATACTGCTTTTCTGTATCTTGAAGTAGAAACAAAACAGTTTTTAAATTGTTCCCTGTGATCTTAAGGACAAAGAAAAAAATAATTTCTGTTCACTGTCAAGATTTATCTATTTCAAATTTTTCTTAAGCACAAAGCATTATTAATGAAGCACTTAGCATTAAAGTCCCAACAGCCTGGCATAAAACTTAAAATAATAATCCACCAGATAAGGAGAAACATGGGAAATAGGTTTCAGTGAGAGCAGGGGAGAGATTTATGTACTTTTAATGAAATTTTATAGGTTCCAGGTTTCTTATTGTGTCAGAGATATGAAGAAAGGGAAACTGAATAATCTTTTTAATTGATTCCGAAGAGTTTAGAAAACAATTGGGTAAATCTGGGGTTGAGTAAAAGAGGTAGAGTGAGTGAATGAGAGCACATTATCTCATTAGATTTTCAAGCTGAACCCCAGAGAGCCAAAGGAAGTTCAACTATAAAAACCAGAGACACCATCTTGCTCCCTAGTGGTTCAACTGCAAAAAGGGGACCATGCCAGGAAAGAGGGCTGTCAGTGAACTCACATTTAGGAATCCACTGGATAATCTTTATTAGCAGAATAAAGGGAGGTATCTATCAAGGCTGTCCCTAATGGGAACTGAGTTTATGCCAAAACTTGCTAAAGGAGTAGGGGAGGCTGCATTTTGAAATAATAATCAAGGCTTTGCAGTTCAAAAGAATGTGTATGAGAAGCTACGAAGAATGTCTGTGAACAAGAAGCAACAGAACAAAGAATAAGGGTCCTTTGGCATATATGATGTTAGAAGTGCATCAAAGTTTTTAAAGATCACATTTTACATTTACCTTCTTGCCTGTTTTGTAGATTTTCATCTATGTCGATGATACAACTGATTCACCTATCAATAAAACATATATAAGGAGTCTTCACATTTTTAGAAATGGACTGGAATAAGCCCAGCTGAATCTTGAATCTTATCCCTCTCACGGCTCAAAACAGGTATGCATGAAATGACTGGCTGTGATTTGAAATATTTTTTTCCCAAGAAACCAAATTTCTCACTTAAAAGACTTATTGACCCCAATAGAAAGCATAAAGTTAACACAAATCCTACACATATAGAGCTAATAGAAATAGCACCCATTTCAATAGATATCGGCCTTATATGAAAATTTTTCTTTCCACAAAAAGTAAATATGCTTATTGCTGAATATTCAGATATAATTTTATGTAAGTTCCTGATTTTTAAGTTCAAGAATTAACATGATGATTGCACTAAGCATCTTTCATTTGTGCAGAGTTCCCACTCTTCCTCTTTTTCCAGCCTGCTGAGGTCCAGGAGACTGTCCCAGATGAATTGTTATCAGTGGACTTTGCGTCCCTCTAGTTTCAGGTTCAGTTTGACCACTGGGATGTACTGGCAGGAGACAGGAGGGAGGGGAGTAAGGTGAGAGATTTAGTCCCCAAGTTCACTGTCTGCCCTGTCACCTAATCTTGGCTACTTTCCTTCATCAAAGACTGGAGGTTTTATCACCCTTCTCCCCTCTTCACTCTGCTTTCTCTCACTCCGAGTCCCAGTAGCCGTTCCCTCCCCTCACATCTTTAGGTTTATGGGTGGTAACAGCATTCAGTACTTACTCATCCTGGGGTACTTCATATGCTCTATAGTTTTCCTATACTCTGACTACTCATTTGTAATTGTATTTATTAAACTAGACTCAAATGACAGTGCCATCTTGATACTAAATGATTTAAATACCTACCAAATTGACTAATATATAAAGAAGAGAGACCATCCATAAGAAGGTGAAACTTTTTCTGTGTGTCCCTGAATGCTATAGCATCTCAGCATCTGTATCTTATTTTATTTTTTCCCATTTTTTACAGCTTTATTGAAATATAATAGATGATTAGTATCTCATATTTAAACTGTACAATTCAATTAGTTTTTTTCATAGTTGGCATACAATTATATATTAGTTTCAGTAGTGCAGCTCAGTGATTAGAGATCTATATAACTGACAAAGTGATCACCCCACTAAATCTAGTACCTCTCTTCCCCCTTACATATTTATTACAACATGTTGACTATTTTCCTTATGCTACACTTTATATCTCCATGTCTATTTGGTAACTATCCATTTGTACTTCTTAATCTCTTTGCTCTTTTTCACCATCCCAACCTCCTGCCATCTAGTAGCCCTCAAAATATTCTCTGTATCTATGAGTTTGTTTCCATTTTTGTTGTTTATTTTGTTCTTTAGATTCCACATATATATAAAATCATGTGGTATTTGTCTTTCTCTATCTGACTTACTTCATTCAGCGCAGTACTCTCTAGGTCCATCAAGGCAATATCTTTTTCCATCCCCTTCCTTTTAGTCTATGTGTGTCTTTTCATCTGAAATGAGTCTCTTGTAGGCAACATATGTAGGGGACTTGTTTTCTTACCCATTCAGTCACTCTATCTTTTGGTTAGAGCACTTAACTCTTTTCCATTTGAGGTACTTGTTGATAGGAATGTAGTTATTACCATTCTTTATTCCTGTTTTTAATACATGTTTTTTCTTCTTAAAGAAGTTCCTCCAACATTTCCTATAATACTGGCTCGGTGTTGATAAATTTCCTGAGCTTATTTTTGTCTGGGAAGCTCTTTGTCCTTCGACTCTAAATGATAGCTTTGCTGGATAAAGTATTTTTGATTCTGGGTTTTCATCACGTCGAATATTTTGTCCAAAGGCCTTCTGTCCTACATGGTTTCTTTTGAGAAATCAGCTGCCAGTCTTATGGGTGTTCCCTTATAAGTAATTATCTGTTTTTCTCTTGCTGCTTTTAAAATTCTTTCTTTGTATTTAACCTTTGGCATTTTAATTATCATGTGCCTTGGTGTGGGTCTCTTTGGGTTCCTCTTTCCTAGGACTCTCTGAGCTTCCTGGGATTGTATGTCTATTTCCTTCACCAGGTGAGGAAAGTTTTCCATCATTATTTCTTCAAATAGCTTTTCAACTTCTTGTTTTCTTTCAGGTACCCCTATGATATGGATATTTTTACATTTAATAGTGTCCCATAAGTTCCTTAAATTATTATTATAGTCTTGGCTTCTTTCTTCTTGCCATTCTGATTGAGTGTCCTTGGCTTCCCCATACTGTATATCAGTGGTTCGATCCTCTTCTTTATCCACTCTGTTGATTCCCTCTAGTATACTCTTCATCTCAGATAATGTTCTTCATTACCGATGGGTTCCCTTTTATCATTTTCATTTCTGTTTTTATGTTTTTTTATCACTTTGTTAAAGTTTTTACTGAGTTCATCTACACTTCCCCTAAGTTCATTGAGCATCATTAAAACCAGTGTTTTGAACTCTGTATCTGTTAGATTGCTTGACTCCACTTTTCCTTGAACTATATTCTGTTCTCTCATATGATTTCTGCTTCTTTGTCTTCCCATTTTGGCTGCCTTTCTGTGTTTGTTTCTATGTACTAAGCAAAGCTCCTAAGTCTCCCAGTCCTATTAGTGTGGTCTTGTGTGGTAGGTGTCCAGTGGCCCAGTCCTGAGAGGGGTTCAACTCAGGCCAAGTTTAGCCCCAGTCTCTGCCCCTCCAGGGCCACCTGTTAAGATTCAGCAAGCAATCCACAGATGCTGTGCTTATAGGTGCCTCAAGAGGCCACACCAGAAACTGAGGCCAGCTGCCCCCAGTGTGAGTTTTGGCACTGCTCAGCAAGGAGCACCTGACTCACTGAGGACACACCAGGATGTAGCTTGGGTGGGGTCACGAGTTTGGATAGGTGGAGTTTCAAGTAATCCTCTGGGCACAGCAACCTCTGTTACCCAGTTTGATGATGTCTCAGCTGTGGCGGTGCTGAGTCCACAGACTGGGATGGGGGAAGGGCTCAACAGAGGAACAATGGATACCACCGAGCTCCTCTGCCTGGGAAAGAGCCTCACCTCCAGAAACTCAGTGTTGCCCTGTAAGTCCCTGGTGCCCCCTGAGCAGTCGACCCAGTGCTGGTGCTCAGAGCGAGCAGGTCCTTCACCACAAAAGTCTGCTCACGGGCATGGCCCCTTTAAAAGTCGTCTGCAGCTGCCAAAGCCTCTGTTTCAGGGGCTCAGAACTGGGCAGCCTCACGTCTTCACCCCCTCCTACCTTCTACCATTGCAGGGTGATTAATTATTTCTCTCCCTAGTTGGAGGGCTTCTGTTCACCTAGACCCCAGGTGACTCTGCTTGCTGTTTGCTCCATGTTTGTGTCACAACTTTGATTTGGTCACTAGAGCAGATAAACAAAGCCTCTGAAAATCTACACCATTTTGCCCCAAGATCAGCGAAGGATTCATGGGCCTTCACTAGATCCTGTTTTATCTGAATTCCATGTTAAAAACCACTGATCTCAGGAGTTTGAGGAGTTAGTTATTATTAAACACAGTTAATAAAATGTGGGTAAATGGTAAATTCACATGGCAATGGGCATTCAAGAGACCGCAGATTGGGTAGAATATACCATATTCACCCACTGAACTATGTCTCCTAAAGGCTGCAATACATTAAATGGTCTTTTAAAACTTTTTATTAAATTTATTGTGGTGACATTGGTTAATAAAATTATATAGGTTTCAAGTATATAGTTCAATAATACATCATCTGTATATTACATTGTGTGTTCACCATCCAAAGTCAAATCTCCTTCCATCATAAATAGCTTGTTCTTAAGTGAGCAGTATTTAATTCTGCTGCCATTTGTAAACATACAATAATATGAATATAATATGTAAACATACAATAATAGGAAGATAGGCCACTTCACTTAAGTGTACATTCTATTTACACACTTGATTTGATGACATTAGTTTGCAGGTGCCTGTACTTCAATTAATTGCATATTGGCAAAATGCGTAATTTAAACTCAGTACAAAACTGAAGTATACAAATGATAGTCTCTTCAATATAATTATTCCATATAAGTTAGAGTGCTGACAAAATGTTGTCCTTTATTTTCTTAAAATTATAACTTCAAGAATGTTCAAGATTACATAACACAGAAAATATCAATAAGATATAACAAATATGATAAAAATAATGAGTTTAAAACTTTATATTTTTATCCAATTTTTTCCATAGATTCACACATTATTTTTCCTTATGAAGTCAGGTTATAGAACCCAATGTCCTGCATAGTTTTTGCAGCGTGATATGAAAAACAAGGGAGAGTATCTGTAAAGAGGCTATGTAAAGACAAAGTATTTTTGCTTATCAGTAAGTTAGATGTTGATCTGTGAAAAATACACTGACTTCCTTTCATTGTAATAGCAAAGAGAAAATGAAAATGATTTAATTCAACAGAGGAAATACACAACTTATTCTACACACTCTATTTGAAGATTAAGTTAAATAGCTTATTTTTCTTATAAATCAACCTCTTCCCTGAGTAGATATTGAAAAATAAATGCCTGTGTCCTTTTACTAAACCCAGAATGTGAAAAGTATCATTTTATCATTGAGTCATTCACTGACATAGCATCACACTGCTACATTAACATTTCATTCCTATTATAATAAGCATAGTTCTATTTATGCAGCACCTCGTCAGTGATGGGGCCTTTATATATAACATTTCTACGGTCTGCTGAATAGTATCTCCCACAGGTCCTAATCTCTGGAACCTGTGAATGCTGTTTATATGGCAAAGGGAACTTTGCAAATTTTATTAAATTAAGGATCTTAAAATCGGAAGATTATCCTGGATTATCTGGGCAGGTCCGATGAAATCAAAAGAATCCTTATAAAAGAAAAGGAGATGTGAAGATTCAAACAGAGAGATTTGAAGATGCTATGCTGCTGGCTTTGAAGATGGAAGAAGAATCCAAAAACCAGATAAGGCAATGTATTCTGGCAGCCTCTAGAAGTTGAGTCAAGGAACCAATTTCCCCCTAGAACTTCCAAAAGGAATCAGGTCATCTGACACATTGGCTTTAGCCCAGTGAAACAAATTTTGAACTCCTGGCCTCCAGAACTTTAAGAAAATGAATTTGGGTTGTTTTTAAGCCACTAAATTTGTGATAATTTGTTACAGCAGCAGTAGGATGCTAACACAATTTCTAATTTCAAACCTACTCTGGAAGGATGATATTATTATTACAAACACACACACACTTATCAGGCAAAGAGAATGAGACATGAAGAGAGGTATACATACATGCATACATACATACATACATACATACATACATACATACATACGCAGACAAATGTACACAGCCAAGGAATGACAGGGAGAAGCATGGCATCTAGGTATATTACTTGAAGCCCACAGACCATTCTTCTCTATCATACTAACTCATATGAACCATCAAGGTACATTTCAGTATGGCTCATACCAAAAGTTTTTTCCTCTGTTTAGAAATAAAAAGAGGTAAATCAAAGTGTTCCAAGTTATATGCATTTCAAAGGAAAAGTATATGTTCTAAACAATGAAGTGATTGAATCAAATATTTGCAAGCCACCTCCCCAGTATGTTTCCATAAGGGGGCTTTTATATTTCAAATTAAACCCCTTTGTCCCTATAGGTATGGTAAATACAGTTATAAAGCAGTTATCAAGAATGGATTCTGCATGGAAACTCCTTGGAGAGGGACTATAAACTTAAGAGTAGTCATACATAATGAAGTCACCGCACAATTTAAAGGAGTCCAGCCTCAACTAATTCTGTGAAGCTTCTCTGCAGTGGACATGTGGCATGCTTCTCATCCAAACTTCAGAAAAGTTCCCCTTTTGCTAGTGAAATCAAAATTCAAAAGGAATTCTCCAGAAATGCATCATTTGGAGTTTTATTTTGGAATACTGGAGATGTGCTGAATTAAAAGATGGCCTTGTAAATCTAAAAAGCATAGAATGAAAAGGAGTCAAACATTTGGTGACAGAAAGAAATCTAACTATGGGAGGTAAACAAAAACACAATGTAAATATATATGTGCCTTACTGTTAAAATGTACAGCTGAAACTTAACAGATTTCGTTAACCAATGTCACCATAAAAAAATAAATTTAAAAAAATAAAATAAAATAAAAAATAAAAATTATAAAATAAAGTAAATAATGAAAAAGTAAAATATTTTATTTAACCATGATAATTTTATCTGTCTAATGTGTATGGGGTCGAGAGGGTGATTATTTCAAAGTCCATGGAAAGTTCTAGATTCTGTGGGAAATGATCTGATCATTTATGATTTGCTCTTTATTCAAGTGAAATTTTATAACTTTTTCTACTAGAAAAATTTTGACAATTTCAGTGAATGTGTTTCAATAAATTATTGAAGCATCAGCAAAAGCAATAGTTTTAAAACCTTATAGGAAAAGCATTCAGATATTAAACTGGTAAAATAGTGACATCTTGTGGTGAGAATTAGCAACACAATCCCTAAAGTTAGAAAAAGTTAAGAAAGCAAAGTAAAATGGAAAAAAACAACCATAAATTAAAAAATAAACTTTACTAAGTCTTTGTTTTTGAAGATAAAATAAATTTTTCTCATTATTTATTTTTGGCTGTGAGAAAAAAATTCTGGGTTTCTGCCTTATATTTCCCATATCAATAAGAACAAAAGAGTTTAACCTAGAAAATAAAAACCCTTTATAAAAATAGGCCAGGACACTGCATTTGAAATTCACAGAACATGAGAAACTTTGATTTTTGTTTCAACTTTAAATAAAAATAGAGGAAACATGTTTTCTCCTTTAGCGCCTGTAGCAGATGCTCTTGGCACTTTTGCCCATGTTCCTTCTGCTGACCTTAGCAGTCACCTGCAGCTTGAGTGGACAGTTATATAGCACATGCCTTCTCTGTCCGAGGTCTATCTCTGGCTGCAGAAATTAGTCCTGCATATGCGGGGAAGGCTGGAAAGGCTTGGAAGGTAACATTCCCATAAGCCACTTTCAATCAAGAGGGCAGGGCACAAAGGAATAAATACCTCAGCTTTATAAACCATCAGTGGAACAATTATGAGTGCATTTTACATGATTTCTCAGGGGTTCCCCAGCAAAACTAAACTCCAGTTTCCCACAGCAGTAACTTGCTCATTACTGCACCCTTTCTTTCTTTTCCTAACTCCCTCACCATGTTTCCTGGAGTCACCACCCAATTAAACACATGCACCCAAATCATCATCTCAGATATGAATATAGTGATCTACCCATGCTGCATACACACGCATATGTGTTTAAAAGGGGGGAAAAGTCACCCCAATAATTTTTAATTTAAAAAGAAAAAGAAATAAAAGGAGAAAATAAATTCTAAGTATTTTTACCAGTTTCATTAGAAAAACACCAAAATGAAAAAAGCAAAGACAAGCCTAGCACATTTTGGTATAACTGCAACCAAAAAGCATTTGACAGCTGCTTGCAGCCTGGCTGCTATTTCCCTTCAGGGTTTCTCTTTGTGGAAATGGAAGTTCAACATAGGGAAATTGCCTCAGTAAAGAAAGAAGACACCTCCACTTTTGGGATTTCAGATCCACTCTAAAGTCCCTGCAAGAAAACTTGAACTGGGTACTAAAAGCTGGTTGAACAAGTTGATTTAGTAATTGGTTAGGAAATAGTACATTAAGATCGTATACTTGAAGACAAAATAATTAGAAATATATTTTACAAAAGCATATTTATCCATTAGAAGTTGGCTTTTTCTTTTTTAACAACCAATTTAATCAACTATTTTTCTTTACTTTCAAGGACATGTGTGGGGCAGAGAGACCAGTGAGTATTTCAATATTTTACACAAAACAGGTTCCAGTCCAGCAGGTGATATACAAGAAAAAGAGGGGGTGCAGCTAGTCAGTACTTTGACCATCAATCGCATGTAAATTTCAACCCCTGGCACAACTTTGCATCAAGAGTCTATTTATTCCAACCTGACAGCAATAGAGGAGCAAAGAAAAGCTGTTTTTTATTGGCATGTTGAAAATTACAAAATAAATCTCAAGTGTATTCACCTGAACTCTTGGTCACAAACAAGTCAAACTGTTAACTACGGCATGTGATTAATAGCAATTTATACACCAAGTGATGTTGGTAAAGTCATGTTTTTATTTCCCTTTAAAAGAAGAATATTTCCAAGCCAATTATTCAAATTTATGAAGTTTAACAAGCATTAAACTAAAGAAAGAGGATTTATCTGTCCCTAATAAATGGCTTTTTTTAAACCACCATATATTCTAATATTTAATCTGTTATCTTGAAATTCATGCATATCTCCTATTTCTTTGCATTTGAGTACCAAAGTATGTTTGTATCTGTAAGTATAATATTAATGATGAGGCACTTTACTTAGTGTTTTATATATACTATTTTATTTAATGCCCATAACTGTATGATACAGTTATAATTACATACATTTTACAGATGAGAATACTCAGTCTTTAGGGAGTTTGCCCAAATTCCGATCTGTCTAAAAATTCAAGCTCTTACCTATGGTATCAGCCAGCTATTGCTACCTAATATGCAATCATAAAATCTCAATGGCATAAAACTGTAAAAATATATTTCTTACATGTCTGCACATTAGATGAGGGGGCTCAGCTGATCTTGGTTGGCTTAACTAAATGGCTCCAGGCTGCAGGTTAGATCCAGCTCAGCTCCAGACGTCTCTCAACCTCCTTGATTAACAGACTAGACCATGATCTTCTCGTGGTGATGACAGAAGTGCAAAGGGTAAGTGGAACCCCAAAGGCCTCATAAGGGCTAAACTTGAAACTGGTTCAGTGTTGTTTGCACCCACATCCACACTGACCATAGCAAGTGATGTGGCCAAGTTCAAAGTTAAGGAGCATAGAAGTATATTCCTCTTTCAGCGAAAGGACATGCAAAGTTGCATGGCCAAGAGTGTGGATATAGGAAAGGATGGAAAAGTTTTGAAAATCTGAAGTCTAGCATTATTGACAGGGCCCATCATGGACAAAATCATGAAGCAGGCAAATTTGTCTTTGACATGCCTTAATCTCACCTCTAATCATTCCCACTTTCATGCCTCTGCCTTATCTATTTCTCCTGTCTTCATAACAAAATGTTCCATCCCTGTTGCCCATTCTATCTAAAACCTACCATCTACATTTCAAGGCTTAGCTATCTGATAACTAACACCCCTGAGACAATGACAGCTGAATAGGTTTTTGCTTGAAGACATTTTGACAGGGATTCCTGGGCACAGAATATGTCAGTTTAAATAGCAGTTGTCAAAAAAAATTGGGTGAGTAAGACATTTTTATCTTCAAATTTTAACATAAAACCTAATTTATTAAAGGATGATAGTAGTGTACTATACTATTATCTAATTAGTCAAATAATATTAATATGATTATTAATACTCAATTATTTTTAACAAAGGGGGCAGGAGAGAGACAAATCCACTTATCCTTTTGGTCTCCTCCTCATATCACCTTGCTGACCCTGAAGTTTTTCCACAGAATCCCCAAGTACTAAGGACACAGTTTGAAAACCCACAACATGAACGCTCACGTTTGGAATGTCTCATAGATCCTCTCATCTTTCAAATCACACTAAATCTCCCACAGTCCCCATGAAAGCATAAAGTTTCTTGGTCCCAGGGCCTCTGTGATGTGATCTGAAATGCATGTGAAATTTTCTTTCCCTTTAGTCTACTACAGTGCCAGAATATCTACAGTTGGAGGTACTACTCCTTTGGTCTAGGGCATTTTCTTGTCCAGATGTCCTTTCAAAAGTGTAAAATCTCATCAGAGAAATAATCCATCAATCCATTAATACCTTAGCTTGAACAGAGTGTTTTGGATGGCCTCTAAACAGCACACATAGGTGAGGTAAGAACTGTGAGAGAAGCTCTGAAAAAAAAGAGAGAGAGATGAAAGTGGACAGGTGAGGTGAGTTCAAAACAGAGGTAAGCCTTGTCTGAGAAATACTTTTTCACTAAGCAAACTCCATCAAGTACCAGGTAGAGATTATTTTCTCTGAACACAGAGCTCTTAGGAAGTTCACTTCTTTCTCTTTCTGTGGGGAGATCTAAGCAAGTGGGCTTCCTATAGATTCCAATGTTATCGTAGGATTTGCTAGAATTCTGATTGATCTAGAGCTCAAAACATTCACTTCATACAAATTAGTAGTTGATAGATGGTAACGGGAATGGGGAGCACGGCATAGGGAATGCAGTCAGCGATAATGTAATGGCTATGTGTAGAGCCAGAGGAGAGAAAGAGTAATTTGGGGATCATTTCGTAAACTATATAAATGTCTAACCAATGTACTGCATACCTGAAATTTATAATAAAATTAAATTTTAAAACATTCACTTCAAACCATATCATTTTGGAATGAATCACCCAAAGAACAGTCTCAAAATTATCTATTTTGTATTTTTATAGATGTTAAGAAGGAGAAATGGGACAAAATGGGCATAGATGGGGGTTATCTGATAGTTAGGCTACATCTTTAAAAGTCTATCATATAGCAAAAAGATACAGAACTCATTGAATAACTATAGGAAGACTTATTTGGGCTTGGATAAGTAACAGGTGGTTGCTGAAAAGGTAAAAATTCATAATACATAAAAAGAATGTAATGTTTCCTGGAAAAATCTTTAGGACTTCCCTGGGAGCTTCCAGTGTATTTGTTTAATTCAATTCAGCAAATAACTATTGCCTATTTTATGCCAGGCACTATACAAGGTGTTGGAAGGGCAAAAATAAGTAGGGCATTGCCTCTGCCCTCAACATGCTCAAAATCTAAGGAAGACAGAAATATAAATGACTAATTAATTACTGTGTAATGCATGCTACATTAGAGGTATAAAGAGAGTGGCATGGAAATAAGCAGGGGAAAGAACGCTCTAGTTTCTGGCTGTCAAAAGGAGGGAAAAGATTGGGTAGATTCTGTAGCTAAGGTGGACCCTGAAAAGCCACTATACACTTAAAGCTGGAGAAAGACATGATTAAATCAGCTTTCTTGAAAAAGCACTCAGACAGAGAAAGAAGGTAGTCAAACAAGTTAAGAATTTCTTAAAATCAGTCAACATCTATTAAAATAGACCAAATAAAATGTGGAGTTTGGGACAGAGGAAGGATTTCTTCCAGGTGACCTCAGGAGACAGAAATACTGAAAGCTCAGTACTCAAATAAGAAGTATATAAAAGATAAACACTTATACACATACATGAAAAACTAATATTTCCAATTCCTATTATGCGTGGTAGTAGTTATGCTGGTAACCATTTCCTCTAAGAAAGAAATCAAAAAGTTCTTTCTCAAGACTAGTCAAGCAGCTACTAGGGACAAGACGTAAGTCCTGTCATAGGGAGACTCATATTCTCAATTGAAACAGAACTACTATATTATTCTTCATGGAAACCCTCACTTGAAATAGCTACCTTGACAACATGGGTAAGAGAAACTTAAATTTGCATTAGGCTAACATGTCTTCACATCATGATAAATTTTTGAGAATCACTTTGTCACACATGTACTATGCAAAACACTGTAAAAGCAGGTAGCAAATACAATGCTAGAGCTCCATGATCAGTGCTGGATATCATGTAGTGGGTAGTAAAGATGACAGTGGGAGTGGGGATGTCACCTCATCAATCAAGGACCCAGTATTGAATGCCATCACCCAGAAATCTACCTGGCATAGAATAGTACTCAGAAAATATTTGATGGATAAATGAATGAAGAAACAGGAAAAGTAGAACTCAAGAAAACAAATAACTTTTTTTGTTATACTCGTCTCTGAAATGGTAAAAAAAAAAATACTAATGACCTCCCTCATATGGTTGCAGTAAAAGAGCATAATAAGTATTTTGTCACATTCTCTGGTTTTTCTTTTCCATTTTCATTTTCTGCATTCAAAGCACTATTCAGTTCCACCAGAACTGGGAACATGTTTCAGTTCTTAGAAACATGTATAAATTGAGTTTTTCCAGGCTCACAAATATAGTGGACAATTTGGTGATGGACAGAGGGGAGAAGGGCTTGGGGGCCTGGGAGAATGGGGTGAAGGGTTAAAGAAGTACAAATTAGTAGTTGATAGTTTGTCACAGGGATGGGGAGCATGGCAGAGGGAATGCAGTTAGCATTAATATGATGGCTAGGTGGAGAGCCAGGGGAGGGAGGGAACAACTGAGGGGATCATTTTATGAACTATATAGATATCTAACTAATGTGCTATATACTTGAAACTAATTTAAATAAATTTTATAAATAAATAAATAAATAAATAAATAAATAAATAAATTTAGTTTTTCCCCTTCTTGTACCTTACTGGAGAAGAAATATTTTAATGAATAAACAAAACGTGGGATTAGATTTATATATTCAGAATGAAATAAAGTGGCAAAAAGCCCTGGGGAGTTATGGCAAATTGTACGAGTAAGTAAGTGGTCCTTAATACCCTCATTGTTAAGTAGTGAGGAATAATCCCATCTACAGAAAGAGAGCTAAATTCCCAAATTCACCAGAATAAAATAAAGAGTGACCCAATATGTCAAAACTCAGTGAACATTTTTACGACCCATCAGTTGTATCATTGCAAGTCGTCAGAGTGAAGATTTTGATGAACAGCAATTTCTACATCAAGAAAAATAAATGAGTTTCCATTTCTTTCCTTCTCTTTGTTCTCACCTTCAAGTTGTTAAGGTCTTTGAGAAGAATAAAAGATGACACTTCAGTAACTCACAAATCAAACTTAACTGTTCCCATGTCAGTTTGAGTTTAGAAAAGATTACTTTCATCTAACAGCCCTCTCAGATACAGTACTACAGGGGGGTACTATGTCACCTCCAGAAATGATTTATACTATATCTATCTAAATTTTAAAATATTAGAGAACTCTCCCTTCTATCTCCATGCATTTAAAAGAGCTCCCAATAGTGCCTTAGTAGCACAAAGAACAAAGAAAGATATTTTCCTATTCCTTAACTACCTACAATCCTAAATTAAGTTAGTGTTTAGAAAGAGGTTCAAAACAGAGGTCAAAATGGACGTACACACACACACACACACACACACACACACACACACAATTCTATACTTTTTCAGTCATCATAAAAGAAATAATCCAAACCTAAGATTTAATCACTTTTCATTTTAAAAAAGCATAAACTAAATGTAAAGGGCCTGTGAGGATTGCAAATATAAATAATTCCTTTCCACAGAGAACTCCCAATAAGAGATGTGCACAAATACTTAAAAAGTACAGAATAAGAAGGTAACAGTCTTACAAAGGTGTCAAAAGTGCCAGCAATGCTCAGAGAAAGAAAGGATAACTTCAGAACTAACCAGAACTGGCAACAAGAGGGCATTCTAGTCAATGAAAATGGGATAAACATGGGACCAGGGGTCTTCAAGAAGAGGCAGAGTTCAGCTCCCCTAGGAGCAAAGAGAGTAGTGGAAGAAAGTCTAAAAACAAAGTATAGAACAAAAAAAAAAAAATGAGTGACCTTGAGTGTCAGGGTGAAGAATTTAGATTTTATAAGCTAATCAAGGAGAATGCATCAAGGTGAGGAAAAGATATGAAGGACTCTTAAATGCGTACTACTAAGTGAAAGAAACCAATCTGAAAAAAACTACATACTATATGATTCCAACTACATGACATTATGGAAAAGACAAAACCACAAAGACAATAAAATCAGTGAATGCAGGGAAATGGAGGAAGGTATGGAGGGAGGACAGATAAGTGATGAATAAGCAGAGAAAAGAATTTTTAGGGCAGTAAAAATACTCTGTAAGGAATGCAGTCAGCATTAATGTAATGACTAGATGTAGAGACAGAGGGAGGATAGAGTAATCAGGAGGATTACTCTGTCTGGTTTCATAAACTATATAAATGTCTAACCAATGTACTGTGTACTTGAAACTAATAATAAAATAAAAATGTAAAAAACACTGTATGATATTATAATAAAGAATATATGTCATTATACATTTGTCCAAACCATAGAATGTACGGCAAGGGTGAACCTTAAGGTAAACTATGAACTTCAGGTGATTATGATGCCTAATGTAGGTTCATCCTTGGTAAAAAAATATACCATTTTGGTGAGTGATATTGATAACGAGAAACTATGCATATGTGCAGGCAAGAGGTATATGAGAAATCTTGATACCTTCCTTTCAATTTTTTTGTAAACCTAAAATTTATCTTAAAAATGTAATGTCTTTAAAAAAAGAAAGACATACTCTCCAGGATTTCATTAGGGCTGAGATGTGAAAATGAAATGGGTACAGACAAATATGAACTAGCTGTGAAGTCTGTGTGACTGAGAAAATGGCATGGCATTAATACAAATTAGAAGCCAAGAAAATAAGACATATGGAAAAGGAGAGATAATTAGTTCAAGTTTAAATATGGTGAATTGAGGCCCCTATGGGATAATTAACTAGGAAGTTTCACTGAAGTTCTGTGTCATGAACTTCAGTAGACTCATTTTGTTTTGTGATTTCTTCTTGTGTTTGAACAGAAATCCTAGAGTTGATCACAGTAGAGTTTTCACAGGCCAATTATTATCAGCCACCTGTGAATGAGAGCCACTTGAAATGAATTCAAGAACTCATTGAAGACAAGACCCATCTTGAATGCGGTGAAAAAGAATGAGTATTTCAAATTACCAATAAAAATCAGTATTGGTCTTGAAACCTAAGTTGGAAAAGAGAAGAAACAGACCCTGTTGTTTATTTCTCTATATCAAACCTCCTCTCTTCCCCTGATTTCCATGGCTTTTTCTTTTTCATTACCTAGAATCATTACAGCTTGTTCTTCAAGCCTTTCAGATCTATTCTAGTCTTTCACCTTGCAGATAAGTATACCCCGTAGTATAATTAAATCAGGGATTCCAAAATGCAGTCTGTAAAGTGAGCTTTTTGAAAAAAGAAAGACAACTTTTGTCAGACTAAGAAATAGAATAAAAATTTGGCAAGTTAGCAAAGCAATGTTTGCCCTCTCCCAAATCACCACCACAGAAAGAGAAGGGGGAAGCAGGGAAAGAGGGAGGAGAAGCAAGAAGAGGGTGAAAAATGAACAAGAACAAGAAGGAAATAGAGGGAAGAAGGAATGAGGGAAAGAGAGAAGGAAGAATAAACAATGTTTTTAATGGATTAGTGGTTACCAGAGGGAAGGGGGAAGGGAGAGAAGGAAAATAAATTTAAAAAAAATATTTTTAAAAACAAATAAATAAAATGTTTTTAAAATTTTTTAAAAAGAAAAGAATGTTTTTATTGAATCCATTGAGGTGCAGTAGAATCAAATAAAGATGACTGCTTTTCAATAATTTAGGTCAACATAGAGGCAAGAAATCCAGATATGCCAGCCTTTGACATTCATTAATCAAATGACATTCATTAATTCTACTTTAGAAATATAAACCCTACTTCAGTCTATGAGAAGCAAAAAACAAGGTAGAAAACAGAGGATCTTGAACAAGTCCTGAACAATTTCGTGTTAATTCTAGCTTTGCTTTGTATCAGCTACGTGAATTAGGATACCTTATTTACCTTTAAGCCTTAATTTTCTTTTGATTAAGAGTTATAACAATATTCACCTTATGGTAGTACTTTAAATTAAAATATGTACATGTATGTGTGCATGCCCCATGCATCATAGAATTAAAGTCTCAATAACTTCTAGTTCACTTCCTTACAGAATTACTGTTAGAATTAAATGAAATAATGTGTTTGGAGGCACCTGGAAAGCAGTAGATTAGCTTGACAAACTTACAAAGTAATAAATGCTTGAATAGCTATAGCTATGTACATAACCTCATGATTCTTTTTGAGTTGACATTTGAAAATTAACTTATTTTATTTTACAGAATAATACTTTGTAGACTTATTAAAGTTCTAAATATCCTATATGCTAAAATAAAATTGTGGTACGTTCCCTGGAGTATTTTCAATCACTATAAAACACCATCTAACTGCAGTGCATATTTTTTAGATGCAAGCCATATTTGACTTTGTAACTATGCTGACTGAGAGAGAAAAATGCAGTGTTGATTAACTTTCTAAGCCCCACTAGATTTTTCAAGATAATCATCTTCTACTCTACATTTTAATTGTATAAACATGGCCTTAATCTCTATTTATGTGGCCTTCAAAATTTAGATTAAAATCGTTCCAAACCTTGGGGACTGAGTGAAAAATGGGAAGAGATTAAGAAATAAAAATTGGTAGTTATAAAATAGCCATGGAGATGTAAGGTATGGCATAAGGAGTATAGTCAATAATACTGTAATAACTATGTATGGTATCAGATGGGTACTAGATTTATTGGAGTGATCACTTCATAAGTTATATAAATTTCTAATCACTATGTTATACACCTGAAACTAACATCATATCATATGCCAACTGTAATTAAAAAATTATTAAAAAATATAAATAAATACAATGGTTCCAAACTCATTGATCTCTGACCCCTTATGGTAGTAAATTATCAAAGGCTTTCAATTTCATATACACACAGAATGTTAATTTCTCATTAATTAAATAATATATCTCATGAATATTTGTGCCATTATTTTTAATATTACTTGTTCTTGGGGATTAACAAAATATCATCTTGAAGTATTTATGTTAGAAAAGGCTTTTGCTTTAAAGTAAGGGAAACCCAATTCAAACTAAAAATTATATTTATGGACTCATATCTGAAAAGTATATGAGTAAATCCAGGCATGAATAGTTCTAGGGACCCAAACCATGAAAATGGTACTCCATCTCTTTAAATATCTCAGCTTTATCTCCTGTCACTGAGCTTTATTTTTATGCATACTTTATCATTGTGAAGGTGGTTACCAATAGTTACAGGCTTATATAGGCAAATCCCAATGGTCCAGGACAAAGGGACTGCCTCACTTTCAACAATGCCAGCAAAGGTTCAAAGACCATCTCAAACTGGGTAGTCCATGCCCTTCCTGGAGGTAATTTAGTGTGGTGCAGTAGCTAGTATGCTCTAATTGGCCAGATCTAGGTTACATGTGCACCCCTAGAACCAACTGAATCAAAATCATCCAACATGGATGAATTGAGAGTAGAAAAGGAGAAATGGTTCACCATAGGAAAATCAAGGTAGTGGAACCTCAGCAAAAATAATGAACGACCATTATAGCTTTATGGAATCCATAGTGATAATTTGCAATTACACATTTTTTCCTCAATCTATGGGGATCTTAAAATGCTTTGATGTTTATAAAGGGGTCCTTGCATTTGAAAAGCTCCAGAATCTAATCAATTCTTCTTTCTGTAGGAGTGTGTGGACTGATATAGATCATGTACACAAATAACTAGTTTCTGTCCCTCAGTTAAGATGATTAGTGTGGTGAGTTTGATGCCTTAGACAGCTGCCTTGGAACTTCTTGTGCCTATAAGTCACTAGCTCAGTGAGTTTTCTTGGCCCATTAAGTAACTTCACAAAGCATTGCCTTCTCTAGGGAGCAGGAAATACTCTGAAAGAAAATTATATAAAGCACATTTTCAGCAGAATTTTATTTCAACTGAAGTGTTTATGCTTGAATCTTCTAAGGTATCGAGGTTAGCTGCTTACAGAATGAGTTTATGAATTTCTTTAGTGCTAATTTGAAATTAGTTATGCATTCTACATATGAAAGCCTTTAAATTTTTAGTACTTCTTTCCATGAGATAGCTCAGCTCAAAGTAATTTTATGAGATTGATCATCAAAGCACACTCTAAAGAGCACAATTGTAATAATTATGTACTCATAAGCAACAAGTGCACCCCTTCCACTTTTGTATCCTCCTAGCTACCTGGATGTTCATTCTTCTTTAGAAGGAACATTTATAGTGTCAAACAGACTACTTCACAATTACTTTATGCATAAGTATAAAGCATACTTGCATGATACAGCCCATTTTAATCATATATTCTTTCAGCAATGTGGTTTAAATCTCACATAATGCTACATAAATAACAAACTCTAATCTATTCATAAAATCATACTATGTCTCAACTACACTGTAATACTTAGACCCCCAAATCCTCTTCCCTAACAAGTTACAATTAAATAGTTTAATATTAAAGATTCTGATACATTTTAACTTTAAAAAGTTGATTGTTCAAAACAGTAATCCATATGACATTTGCAAATAATGAAAATTCATTTGCCTTTTTCATCTCCCTTTCTTCCTTGTCTTTCATCAATTATCTCTTAAATAATATTATTGTTCTTTTTTATTTTTAATTTATTTTTTACGGTGACAGTAGTTAATGAAATCCAGTAAGTTTCAGCTGTACATTTTAACAGTAAGGTATATATATATTTACACTGTGTGTTCACTGCCCATAGTTAGATTTCTTTCTGTCACCACATATTTGGCTCATTTTACCCCATATACCTCCTTCCTTCCCCATTCCCCCCTACCCTCTGGTAACCACTAGTCTGTTGTCCATGTCCATGAGTCTCTGTTTGTTTGTCCTGTTCCTTTGTTGCTTTTAGGTTTACATTGCATATATAAGTGATATTATGTCATTTTCAACTTTTTCTGTCTGGCTTATTTCACTTAGTATGATTATCTTGAGGTCCATCATGGTGTTGCAAATGGCAGTATTTTATCTTATGACTGAGTAATATTCCATTGTATATATGTACCACAGCTAATATTATCATTCCTGATGCTTATATTTGTACACTGTTATTTCCATTTATATTTCTAAGATTTTATTTGAAAATCCAAAATGATGACTTGTGACTCCCAGTTAAAGCAATTTAAAAACTCACTTTATTCCCTTCTTCTCACAATATCTTTTTAAATGCATTATTTTAAACACTGTTTGAACATATAGCATTTACATTGTCATCTGTCATCCTAATCCCCACATGTGTTTTAGTATTAACTCTGTGGTTAAAATGTATTTGGTGCTTACCACTAGTCTTTTCCCCAGTCATCTATTGGTTGGCTGAACTTCATCCTCTTGTAATTTTCTCAAAAAGAGCTCATGACAACAATATCCCCTTACATTCTTGCATATTCATAATTATTTTCTGTTGCCTTTATGCTGGAAGGACAGAGATATCTGAGGCCAGCCTGAGTGACTTGATTTTTTTGCCTTGTCACCCAATACAGTCTTTTTAAAAATAGTACTGAAAGAGAATTTTTATAACATATTTATGAATATTCATTTGAAAAAATATTTGGGGCATGGATGTGTATATTAATAAAAGTATTCAAATTTGGATTCTTTAAGGTTCAATAACTTACCAGGACACGTTTTAATGTGGACCATTCTAAGTCAGTTTTTTTCCTGCATACAGTGTAAAAGTTATCTTTTGTTTAAGAGCAGTTTTTTTTAATTACATATTTTAATATTGGTCCCTTTCCATGTTTTGTTTTTCTTCTCCTGGGACCTCACTTATGCATATATTAGATGTCCTTTGGCTGTCTTCTGTAACTATTATTTTTTCTCTAATATCTTTTACCTCTTTCTTTACTTCTCATTCATTAAGTTTGCTGTTTTCACTTCTACTATTTCTGTCTTGCTTGTTTATGATAACATCTGTAATTCCATCTATGATCTCTTATTTTCTCTTGAATTCCATCTTTATGGAATTAGCAGTTCTATGATTCTGTCACTTTTCTTCTAATACTCTACCATGTTCTGACAACTCACTTGATTATCTTCCTGATATCTTATCATATTTTTCCCAAGTTTTTACATTCCTTCTTTGTGATTTTTCTTCAGAGTGGCAATTGCTTTGAATAATTTTTTTTGAATTCTTCATAAAATGTTTGCTCACCATCATAAGTTGGGTTCCCTCAGAAATATACTCGAAGACAAGGATGTGAGACTAAGTTGTTTTTTGGAGAGATGACCCTAAAAACCACTGGTGTGAGAGTGGTAAACTGAGAAAAGGAAGGGATAGTAGCCAATACAGGGTGCATTAATTAGCTGGTTACTACTATGGACAGTGGGTCCCAACCCTGCTGGAGTCCTCTAGGACATTGGTCCCCAAATTTTGGCAGCAAGGACCAGTACTTCTATGAATATCTAATGCCTAATGATCTGAGGTGGAGCTGAGGCAATGATGCTAGCCCTGGGGAGCAGCTGTAAGTACAGATAAAGATTCACTTGTTCACCCACTACTCACCTCTTGCTGTGTAGCCCGGTTCCTAACAGGCCACAGATGGGTACTGATCTGGGTCCTGGAGGGTTGGAGATTCCTGTAGGAGACTGTGTCTAATAGGGATTTTCCAATTTTAATGCCATACAAATCACCAGAGGATCTTTTTGAAATACAGATTCTTATTCAGCAGGTCTGAGATTCTGCAATTCTATCAAGATCCCAAGTATTGTTGAGTAATAGGGATGCAGAACCCACATCAGCATTGCTGCTCACATTTCCAAGGGGTGAATTTGTTATTAATTGAAGGCTATTCTTGGGAACATAAATTCTTGTCCACTTTGCCTTGCATGTGAGAAAAGCAGCCTGAGAAAGCTGTCATGAAATCACAGGGGCTTGCAGCAAGAAGCCATCAGCATGTTTAGGAACTATGAGTGCAAAGAGGATGAAGCAGGCACCAATTACGTCTGTTAGTCACATTTTTCCTTGGTTCTAGGGCAACATTTTTCTGGTGAATGTTCTTCGGGTATTGGTAAGATTTACTGCTCTATCACACAATTTTTTTGGTATGGTGCCTTTGTACCTGTTCCTTTTCTATTACTCATAATTGAACAGGTTATACTCTTGTAGGTCAGCTACTTCCAGTACATGTTTATAGCAGGGGGTAGGGGGTATAAGGGGCAAGGGAAGCTTCACAAAACAAAGGCTCCTTCTCTGCTACCATAGCAACAAATTGTTTCCTGCAATTATGTCTCATCTGGTGATTATCTGTGTAGTCCCAACTTTCCTACTTCCCTGACCCAAACTGGACTTCAATCCACAAAAGATCATATGTGCTAAAAATTTAACTTTTTTTTCTGAAACTGAGTGGACTATATATTCTATACTCCTGTATCACTTAGCTATTGCCCGAATAATTCAGCATAAGAAACAAACTCAAAATCTCAGCAGAATAAGCATTTTTTCATAGGCTCACCTACACCGGCTTTGGCTAGATGGCTTAAAATTACAGGTCTGACTGGGCATGGCCAGGGTGGCTCTACCCCCATGTGTGCATTCTAAAGTCCAATAGAAGGAGCATAAGCTCTCTTAAGGAATCTCTGTTCATGGTGATGGTAGAGTCTCAGGAGGATGTAGAAACATGCAGGCATCTCAAGACCTAGGCATGAAACTGTCAAACCATCATTTCTACCCTCACACCATTGGCCATAGCAAATCATATCTCCAGATCCAAAGTCAAAGTGTGGGGAAGTATACTTTCAGACTACAAATTATATAGCAAAGGTATAGATGGAAAGTAAATAATTGAGGCTAGTAATTTCAATCTATCACCACCTGACAACCCACCATATGGCTAAAACTAATTCTTAGCTACATCAGGTTTTCCCTTTGGGGTTATATCTATAGATTAGGCAATGAGTTTTCATAATATTAAGCATGAGGGGTGGGGAGCATCCTCTATAGGTAGTTATCATTAATCCATTCGAGCGTCTTCTAATGCTTCTCTTTATTTCACTCTGCTCTTAAGTCATCAGTCTATAAAGGTCACTGCTGCATCTTTTTTGGCCAATGGCAAGGCCTTTTCAAGTGGGTTCACTCTCTATCAGGTTTCCTTGGCCACTAGTAGGTCCTGTGTGGTCATACTTGAATGTTATAGAAATGTCTCAGACACATCTGCCTCTATCCAATTAATAAGTGGATTGTAAAAATTCCCCCATCTCAGGGAAACCTGAAGATTTGATCTATGGTCTAACTTCTTACAATACTAACTTCAAGAATGTATAGAAATATACTAGATCCAAGGGTCTTCTGGAGGTTGCTATGTACTGAACACTGTTGTATGGGCAAGCTATGCATGGTACTCTTGAATGTTTACAGTATTATAAAAGTATAAATGCTCATGAGACCCCAGAGCATCCTTGATCTGAAATAGTCCATATATACTCAATCTCATCTCTTGTGACCTTGGAAATTCCTGTGTAGAGTAATTAAAGACACTGGAAGTCATGCCTAAGAGTTATAAGGCCTTTGTTGTCAATGTGTATACTGTTTTTTCTGTTCTGCATCTTTTAGCAAAGTTAAGAAAACTTGGTGCTATGTGAAGCTGATGGCACCTTTTGAATGTGATTGTCATTCTGAACCTAAACATCCTTTAGTGGTTTTGTAGGGGTTAAGTCTCCCATTCCCGCAAGGACTTGGCCCATTTGGGGCAGGGGAAAGGGCCTCTTTTCAGGAACTGCATTGATGTTCAAGTTCTTTCCTGTTTTCTGACATTATCTCCTTTTGTCAATCTACCAATCTCTGTCTAGGCTCAGAGGTGAAAAAAAACCCTTCTATTACTGATGATATAATCTTCTAAATCTTTTGTCTTAAGCCATAACCTTGGCTTTGTTTTTTTTTTAAATCAAAAGCCAAGACACTGTCTCTGTTGTCTGTGTGTTCTGTAATGACAGACCCTCTGTGAGGAAGTACAGGTAAAATGCCTTAGCTGTCTTGGTTCTGTCTCTATTATCAATATAATATTCAGATGAGATGGAATATTATATTGTGAGATGAAGATCAGCTTTGGTACCAAACACACCTTGGTTCACATTTCAGCTTCAGTTCTTAGTAGCTATTTGATATGCAGCAAATCAATTAACCTCACTGAGTCATTTAATAAAAGTATTTTTTTGTTATGTGCATTCTCTTTCAGACCCTCTCAATTCATTTTCTCCAATGCCACTCTAACTTGCGTTAGAGTGAGGTGCCATATTTAAGTAGCATTTCTTCCCCTTACCAATTTTAAAATTGAAATATATTTGTACTTCCATCATCTTTGCTTCCTAGTGTGACAATTTTTAAACTTTTTAAATTAAAATTATTGGGGTGAAATTGATTAATAAATAAGTTTCAAGTGTACAGTACAACAGTGTGTCATGTGTTTACCACCCAAAGTTAGATTTCCTTCCATCATCAAATATTTGACCTCTTTTATCCCTCTCTACCTCTCCCTCTCCCTGCCCCTCTGGTAACCACTAATCCATAGTCCATGTCTATGAGTCTCTGTTGTGTTTGTTTGTTGCTTTAAGTTTTATATCCCACACATAAGTGAAATCATATGGTTTTCAACATTTTCTGTCTCAGTATTAGCATATGACCCAGCAATCCCTCTCCTGGGCATTTACCCCAAAAACCTGAAAACATTTATCCCCAGAACCATGCACCCCAATGTACACAGCAACATGTTTATAGTGGCCAGGACATGGAAGTAACCAAAGTGTCCTACGATAGATGATTGGATAAAGAAGCTGTGGTACATATATACAATGGAATATTATTCAGCCATAAGAAAAGATGAAATACTGCCATTTGTGACAACATGGATAGATCTTGAGATAATCAGGCTAAGCGAAATAAGCTAGTGTAACAATTTTGGGGAAACTGAATGGCATAAGAAATGTAGGAAGGAAAGAAAACCCACACCTGTATGACTGAAACAATTTCTACCTCACTTTCTTAAACTTCTGCAATGCCTAACAATACCAGAGCACATATCTACCAGCACATCTTTTCTTTAATCTCATTCTTATTTCTTCAGCCTCTATCAGATTCTGCTCATCAGAAACTCAGTCTCTCTCTCCCCCCTGCCCTCTTTCTCTTCCTTTCATCTTGTACACATTCTCTTTATATCTACAATCATCACAACAGTTTTGAAAGAGGAAACGAAAAATTCTCATAAAAAGTGATGATAATACTTACCTCACAGGTTTTAGAAAAGATCAAGTGAGCCCACTGATTGGAAATTCCCTTGTAAATTGTAAAATGTTATACACATATAAGTATTATTGTATGGGTAGCAGCCATAGCAGCCGCAGTAGTAATATTCCTGGCACCAGATCAAAGCCAATCAGGGATACAAACCTGCCTAACCATGTCTGGCTAATTGTTGGAACAGGTGGTCAGAAGTTTATGTGCATGAGACTGATATTCACCTGGGAATTACCTCATTTTTAGGATAGAAAGTAGCACAGTGAATTTGACACAGTAACAAAGCTACTGGAGATGATTAATTCATGTTGCAGTGACTGGAGACAACGGAAACCTAATCTCAATCATAAAGATCTGAAACTAATACCAAAAACCTTTATCACTTAGAATCATTAGTGACTCAGTACAGTGTGGTGGCAGTCATTTGAATTTAACCTTCCATCTGAAGGATTCTTGGGTCATTTTTTTTAGGAGAAAAAAATAGCTGTAATGAAAACCTAGACAATTTTGTTTTAATCTTAGAAAACATTGGGCCACCTGCACCATGCTTTTTGTATTCCTCTAATGGCAGGCAACACACCGTGGAGATCACAAAATACCAAGAAGAATTGGTATATTAAGGTCACCAGGAATATTGGGAAGGGTTATAGGGGAGTAATTGAAAGAGCATACAAAGATGGATAAGAGAGAGCCCCTGAATTAACAAGTGTATATATCTCCATTAGCTTGGGAGATAGTGTTAACATTCAAGAACCATTGAGAACAAATAAACACAAACCAATTAAGGCAAACCTATGCCAAACACCTGTTCATGAACTAGTTATAACTATTTTTGAACTAAAAATAATTTGCAGACCAGCAGAGATTTGTGAGCCACAATTTGAGCAGCTATGGATTCAAGAATAAGCAATTCCTGTCTTACACTCACTCACACACACACACACACACACACACACACACACCTCCTATGAACTTTTCTGTATTGCTACACTGAGATTTCTAGGTATTTATATCAAAGTGATCTTCCATCCTTAGTGAGATAAGGAAAAGGGACTGGCTTCTTCTATTACTCCATTTTCCTTGAGAGTTTTCCTAAATTTTATAAATAACAAGAAAAATGTTATGATTCTTAAACAAAAATAAACAAGTCCACGCATGCAGTTTCACATCATTTTTCAGAATTCTCTTGCAGCAAAAAAAACTTCCACAAAGCCTACAAAAAACCTAGTTGAATGCTTCTCTTATCTGGCTTGGGTTTTTAGAAGACACTTTATCTTCCCTCTAAACATGCATATTCCCATTGTGAGTCTATATATGTTCATGTATGTTACCATTTTATCTTGTTTTTTAGTATTCATTTATATTCCACAGTGCCAGACAAGAATTAATGATTATTATTTATAACTCAGAAATGGAAGAGTAAAGGTAAGAACGTAGATTCTTCTAGGCACAATAAATTGTTATTTGACTGAATAAATTGCTCATATTTTAGACACTGACTATAATAAACAAAAATAATTAAAATTATTGCACAGGCATTAAACCATTGAACCATTTTTCAGTGAATGGCTTTAAATTCTTAGAATTCTTGAATCTTAGGCCTAGGAGAGACTTTAAAAATCACATAGTACAATGTAAAATTTTCAAAACCAACATTATAAATATGGTTCATTGGCATCAAAGATAATTTGGAAAATATGGAAAGACAAAAAGTCACGTCTAGCCCCATTACTCATTACATAAAATCACTTTGAATATTATATGTCCTTTCTTCCAGCCTACTTTCTATGCAATGGTGACTTGTTTTATAAAAACATAACTATAAATCATACTGGATATACAATATTATGTCATGATTTTGCACTTAATACTACAGAGTAAATTTTTCTACACTATTACATAATCTTCACAAATGGCATTTTAGTTTTACAAAATAATTCATCAAATGCCTACCACAGATTTCTTAAACATCCCTTTTTAAATTAATATTTAATTCATACATTAATTTTTATGTTCATAAATTATACTGAAATTAATGATTCATAAAAGAATTATCTTGCCTATGCTGAGTCACCTTAAACTAACTCCTTCATTTTATATAACTTGTTTATTCTTCTCCATTCCACGAGATAGAATAAAAATTAAGTTTTAGTCCAATCTGGTAAACTTCATTAAGTCTAATGATTTAAACTTAGTTTTATTTGGGTGAACCTAGATTTCAGATTTTCTTAGTATCTACTAGTGTTTCTGAGAAGCCTGTAGGGCTTACTCTACCTCATGGCACTAGGGGAAGAAGATGGGGTCTGTAAGATGTTATTGATCTGATCCCATCCCTGTGTGTTCTGCTGGCATCTGCTGCTGAAATTTTGGCTGATGCAATTTGTGGCCTGTTTTCCTGACAACTTGGCCCGATCAGTGGTGTCTGAGAGACCTCTGAAGTCATGATATGCGTCAGTTAGCTTTAGCTGCACCTTAAAATGTAGTGCTTTAAAACAACTATTTAACTCATGATCTTGCTAGGCAATTCCTTGTCTGGGCCAGGCTCAAGGGATTTCAACTGGGCTTGTTCACGCATTTATGGTCAAGTTGCCAGGTCAGCTGGGAGCTGGGGACCTCATATGGCCCTATTCACATTTCCGGTAGTGGGCAGGGGCAATGAGGGTTACTAGCTCAAATGTTCCTTGTTATCCAGCAGGCTAGCCCAGGTTGTTTTATACTGCAACTGAATTCCAAAGGCAGAAAGAGGACAAACTCCATTGCTCAATTGTTTTTCAAGCCAATGTTTGCTAATGTCCCATTGGGTAAAGCAAGTGTAAGAGTACACTACTAAAGGACATGAATAGAGGGAAAGAAATATTTTGTGGCCATTTTCATAATCTACAGTATGCTGTGATAGTAGTTCAATTACAGACACCAGTGCCATAGCAAAGCACTCTGGTATACTACCTAATTAGACTCTAGGCAACCCACCGGGGACATGCAGAAATTTCCCAATGCCATTTAAGAACCAAGGGAAGCTTTGGAGTAGTAGCTCTAGTTATCTTTGTCTAACCACTCCACTGTCCCTTGTTTCTGAGGCAAGTGGGAAAATGACCCTTTCTCAGTTTTATCTTCAACCTCTCTTAAATACCTCCTGTGTCTGCCAGGAATCTTAGTTGTAAACAATGGGATTCATGGACTAATTTAATACAAAATGCATACTAAAATATGTTAGATAGACATTTCAAAAGGACCATAGAATGGACCTAGATGTTATACTCTCAGGATCAAAGTAGCAAGAGTTAATACAGTGTAGGAAAATATACAATTCTATCCCAGACCCACCACTCAGGTCTTTGACACTGGATGCCAGAAACTGCACCATGGGTGACGATCAAATGCATCAGCCCCTGTACTTTCCAGATGATCAACTCTTCCCACGTGCAACAATTAACTCACATTGCTGCCTCTAAGTTGAACATTCTTGTTAAGAAATTGAGTCACATGCAGAACTCTCAAGGCAAGGAAATCTGAGACATGTAGTTTTTAAATTTCCAGCTTTTGTTGTACAGGAAAGTAAGCTCAAAGGTAGCTGCAATGGATGCTAAGTGATTTAATCTGCAGTGTCTATTGTAACTTCCTATTCTAAACTCCAAGGGTAGAGAGGGGAGATCAGGATGCCTAATTGACCACATACTCCCCCATACCCATTTTTTCTACCCTTCCTACAATCTCATAAGCTTAAAGGGAATGGCTTTCTACTTTCTCTTTTGTGTGTATTTGATCTACACATAGGGCCACTGAGCCTTAATGGTGGATGGGGCATTTTGGGGTTGGGTTCCCTAGAAACATACCCTGAGGCAAAAATCCATGTGCAAATGATTTATGTAGGAAGTGCTTAGAATAAACTGGTTAAAAAAAAATGTGGAAACAGAACAGCATGTTAAGAAAGTGGGAGAAGGCAAACAATGTTGTGATTGCAGGCAAAATCATTAGGAAGATAGATGCAGCTTAATCCCACAAGGCAATTCTGAAAATGTAATTCCTCAGAGTTTATTCCAATTAGAGACAGGAAGGAAGACTAGTGCACTCTTCAGTTATTGTTGACTAATAGTTTTATCTTAGTCTGTTCGGGCTGCTATAACAAAAATGGCACAGACTGGGTGGATTAAACAATGAACATTTATTTCTCACCATTTTGGAGGCTGGAAAGTCCAAGATGAAGGTGCCAGCAGATTCAGGGAATGATGAGGGCCTACTTCCTAATTCATAGATAGCCATCTTTTTGCTGTGTTCTCACATGGCAGAAGGTACAAGAGAACTCTCTGGGGTCTTTTTTTTTATAAGGACACTAATCCCATCCATGAGGGCTCCACTCTCATGGCCTAATCACCTTCCAGAGGTCCCACCTCCTAATACCATTGCCTTGATGGTTAGGATTTTATTATCAATATTTAGTCCCCCAGGCCTGGATTTTAATCTTTCTGATGGTATAGTGGCTTGGCATTCAACATCCATTCCACCCTCTTCCTGTTCTGCAGTGGCCAGAAATCAAAACCTAGGCTTCCTTGTAATTAGAATTCTGGGTGTGATTTAAAATCAGGCCATCAGATGCATCCATGCAAAATTTAGAAAGTGGAAGTGAGAGCTTCTGCTATTTATATCATTTTTGGTGGCGAGCATTGTTACGTGGGCATTTGGTTTCCAGTGGCAGCATTAACAGAGGTCTCAGGATCCAGGATAATGTGGAAAGACAGGATGTACTGCATTCATTTTGCTTCTGTGGATTATAGCAGGAGTGATGCAGCTCTGGAGCTCACAGCAGTTTTCTGATCATGATTGTGGCAATAACAGCATGATTCTAGACCCAGGGTCCTCCTGACCATGTAAGAGGCAACAGCTGTCTTGATGGCCAGGTTTTGTGGTGAGTCTGTGAAAGTTGTTCCTGAAAGCTCAAACTAGAGTCTTCTTCTTCAGTTCTCCCCACAATTGTATAATCTCTTCCTGTCTGAACTAGTTAAAGAGCAGCCTATTCTGTACAACTGAACACTGACTCAAACAATACACTAAAGGGAATTATAGGAATTTAAAATCTTTTTCTCTTTCAAAAATATCAACATGCTTTTCTTGATCACAATTACATTATGTGACTTTTGCTTCACTTAGCCTGATGACCAACTGAAAAATTTTCTCACTTCAAAAATTCTATTTTAGTAGTCGAAACTTAAAGATTGATTTTTTTTAAATCTCTGCATTCCCCATCGCTACACATATGGATGCTTCAGACCAACTAAAAATGCTATATACATAAAAACACAAAAAGTAAAACCACATTGATACATTTTAAAGTAATCTCTCTGTTATATACCTTTATAACTATTTAGGATACATTCCCAGAAATGAAATGGGACCATGGACATTTTTCACTCTGAATACCTATTTCATATCATTTCCTAAAGTTTTGCACCAACGTAGTTTCCTGCCACAATGTAAGATTCCTTTCAAGCATTCATCCATTGAACACATCCCCCACATAGAAATCCTGACAGTTTTTTGCTAATTTGATGAATAAATGATGGTATCTTATTATTACCTCAATTTTCATTTTTTGGTCACTGGGATATTTGAACATTTTACAATATTTACTTGATTTAATGGATTTCCATTTGTTAATGGAGTCTTTAAAGCCTGTGAGACTGTTGTGCACAGAGTAAAAAATCACCACCACCTAGTCTTTGTTTTAATGTTCAATTTATCAAACATATATATCTGGTGAACAAAACTTGGAAAGTCACTTTTTCTTAAAGACATAGAAGTTAAATGCTATCTTAATTAATGTTCTTAAATAATTTAATTTGCAATAATAAATTTAGTGTAACTGATTTTTTTGAACACTTCAGACACTTTATCAGCCATTTGAACATTTTAAACACTCTCAACAGCAGAGAGAACATGAATAAATACAGTGATTATAAAACCCATTCCTACAAAATAATAACTCCTCGAGTGCCCATTTCAGTATCAACCATGATGGTAAACTAGGACAGCTGACTTCCTCAAGCCAAGATAGGTCTTTGAAAGATAACATCAGTGTATGGAGAAAACCATGAGAAACCCTTCAGAGGTTCAGACCCCTGATATGGGTATTTTCAGAAGTTAAATCAGGGCAGTACATAAACAGTGCTGAAGACCTGAGGAAAAAGGGTGCAGATTGACTAACCTCCAGCAGTCACTTCCCCAATCTACCCCCAACTTCTAGAGCTGATGCCTTCTCCAGATGTTCTGCAGTTGGGGAGACAGTTGCAGAAGGGAAAGCCTTGACATGAAGAAATAGCTTGGTAGAATGAAGAGTGATTAAAGGTGAGGCACCCCGCTCTGGGAGTCTTATTCCCTCCATAGTGACTCCTTGAACTTATTTAAGCTGACACAGATTGAGATCTGGCTCCTGACCCTTTCCCCATAGCCATTGCTGAGAAAAGTAGCCTGTCCTGCAAGACATATGAGTCCACAGGCTACACACAAGCTGTCTGAAGATCTCAATCTTCATACACATTACTAAGAGAAAGAAGCCAATCTGAAAGGGTATGTGCTATATGATTTCAACTATATGACATATTGGAAAAGGCAAAACTATGGAGATAGTAAAAAGATCAGTGGTTGCCAGGGATTAGAAGGGATGAATAGGTAGAACACAGAGGATTTTTAGGGCAGTAAAACCATTCTGCATGATACTGTAATGGTAAATACATGTCATTGTATTTTAGTCAAAACCCATAGAATGTATAGCACCGAGTGTGAACCTTAATGTAAACTATGGATTTTGGGTGAAAACAATGTATCCATGCAGGTTCACAGGTTGTAACAAATGTCCTACTGAGGTGCTGGATATTGATAGTGGGGGAAGTTGTGTGTGTATGGGGTCAGGTGATACATGGAATCTCTGTCTTTTCTGTTTAATTTTGCTGTGAACCTAAAACTGCTCTAAAAGATAGTCTATTAAAAAAGAAAAAATGGGTTAAAGGCACATACAAGCATTTTACAGAAGAGGAAATGACTATAACCATTAAACATATGAAGAGATTTTCAGCTTCATTAGTGGTCTAGAAAATACAAATCAAGGCTCAAAAGAAATATCATTTTTTTTATATACTCCATTGGCAAAAATTGTAATGTTTGACAATGTCAAGATTTGACAACGATGTGGATTGACAAACTGTCTTATATATTGCTGATGAGAATGGATTTATCTCCTTAATTTGAAAATTCCCATAGCCTAGGTGTGTACCCAAGAGAAACTCATATGTACACATGGTATCATCAGGTTCACACACACACACAGTGCCACTAGGCTGACAGTGAGGTCAGTGGGAAACCAAGAAAATTATCAGTGATGTGTATATGAAACATATACTGGAAAATGAAGCTGAGCAGCCTTCAGAAAGAAGTCTTAACACTCTTGCACAGTTTTGTCATTTATTGAATACCGTGAATCTACTACCATTCGTTTTATTGTATATTAATGCTTTTTATTTTGTACTAAACCTTTTTGTATATAAAAAGGAAGAATATTAGTATAATTAAGAACTGAATTTTCATTTCTCAAGAAAAAATAGTAACTGCGTAACTTTAGAAAAAATTTTTGTCAATATTTGTCATCAGCCACAGTGATCGCAATATTACTGACTACATGAAAACACAAATCTGTTGAAAAGACATTCACATCTATGACAAAATTTTATAGTTATTTTAGAACTGTACCTGAAAAAGATCAAAGGTACATGACACTTTACTTTTCATTGAGATCAAATACTCATTCTAAACTAATTTTGCTAATTTTCAGTTTGAGGTTTTTTTGTGTGTATGTAAAGAAGCTAATGTAATCATTATAAATATGTTTATGCCATGAATGAAAGAGGAATTCCTCATGAAGTTTAATGACCCCAGATGCTTCAAGAAGAAAATCAGTTAATTCCAATAATGGTACTTTTTTTTTCATTCAATTTATATAATTAAAATAAAGCTTTTAATGTTCATTCTGTTGAAGATAAAGCATCTGACATTAATATCAATGCTATTACAAATTCAATTAAAAAGTTAAACTTTGAAGACGAAGTTTTTACTTTTGAGAGTATAAAATGATTACTAATTTTGGTAGAGCATAGCATTATAGTGAAAACAATGTTCTCACTAAATTAAGAAACTTATAAAGCTAAAAGATATTTAGAATAGGTCATTGTGAACACAAAATTCATAATTCTATCCAGACAAGGAGTAATAGTCTACCAATTTGAATAAAAGCTATAAACATTTTAAAGTAATTTTTAAAAGACAGAATAAGTGAAATATAAAATGTTTGTTATAGAAGTGATATTGAAAACTAAAAATACTAGTATGAGTTTTCCCTGCTTCCCATCATAAATCAGATTTTAGAAATATTTGCACCTTTTAAAAACTCCTTTGCAAAGCAACCTAAGTATCTTATAATATCATTTGACTTTTATGGAAATTAGCCCTCTCAAATTTGGTTCCATTTTATCCAAAATCATTAGAAACCTTTGAAGCTTCTATAAAATTGTGATTATTGAAAATAAAAATTGCAAAAAGAAAGATTGAAATTTTATCTTTGCCAAAAGAAAATAGGAACTAAACAATTGAAATGATGATAGCACAAATAGTATGCAAGATTTAATTTTGATAGCTCCAAACAGGATCAGAAGAGTTCCAAATTTACCTGTATCCTTTGTGGAAAAACTTTAGAGATGGCCAAAAATGCCAAATCTTTCTCCCTAAAGCTGCAGGACACCTGAAATCTACTCCTCTTTATGTACTATTCAGAAACTGTGCTCCAGGGAAACTAGTAGCAGAAAGTCAAAACCTCTTAGAAACTGTGCCTTCATGTTATCTGATACGTTAGAGAAGTTTATTTCAGTGGCAGCCCTAAACGTTTTCAGAAATTAATGACATATATTTATTTTTGTTCAATCTATGCCTTTATCACAAAAGCAATGTTTCAGTACCAAATGTGCAATGGCCACACATCGTGCCCACACTGAGATTAAAGCCAAGTCAAGGTCAAAGTCAGGACTGATTACTAAAGTCCATACTGAAGGTACTCCATACCTACCCCTTCCCCACCCCCTGGAGTGCTTAGACATTCTTGTCATAGCCCAATTATAGGGGCCAAGGGTCAAAAACTAAAAATAAAATACAAGATAGGCAAAGGCTGCAGATGCTGAATTGAGATAAATTGAAAGAAAAATTTTTCAATGCACCCTAAATAGTCATTGCATATGTCTTACTACACTCAATGTGCCTTACTTGATAGGTTTTGAGCTACATAAATAAGCTCTTTAACAAGGGACTGTGTCAATATTTTCTTTACATAATAGTTCAAGCTCAATAAATATTCGTTGAATTTAGTTGAATTTAAAGTGTGAGTAGTGTACAGCCATGCCACCTGAACAAGCCCCATCCCACCTGATCTTGGCAGCTAAGCAGGGTTGGGCCTGGTTAGTACTTGGATGGGAGGCCACCTGGAAAGACCAGGTGCTGTAGGAGTAAAAAAATAAAAATAAAAAATAAGGGATTGTAAGCTGACAAGGTCCTTGCAATCTGTGAGGTCAATCAAGGGTTGCCTTGCCTAAAATAAATAAAATAAATAAATAAATAGATAGATAGATAAATATAAAGTGTGAGTAAATAAAAATCTGGCAGGGGATTTTCAGTATGGACAAGTACAATATAAACAAAAAAATCTAAATTACATATATGTTGAATGTCAAACTCTAGGTTAACAATTAAAACTTAGAAAAAAATTTTATTGTTAATAACAACTTCCTGAGTATGTTGGCCCAATGCTCTACAATTGACAAAAATGTCCACAAAATATCAGACATTATCAAATAGTGCATAGGGAAGAAAGAAAAACTATAGATAATTCCCAGGCAAACAATTCAAATCTCTTAGTCTTAGAACTTTTACCTCTGTTATAATGTCAGTACAACAAACAAAAGATACAATATTTTCTTTAAAGATAATATGATTACTACTCAGAAGAAAAACAAAAACAAAAAATGTACATGGAGAAAAGACTGGGAAAAAATTCACTCATACTGTTAATTATGAATATAGGGGCCTGAGGAAAAAGAGGTGCTATTTTTTTCAGTTTTCTATTTCACTGTTATCTAAACTTTCTAGAGTGAGCAGGTACCACCTTTACAATGAAAAGTATATTTAAAAAAAAAAGAAAGAAAGATAAAAATAGAATTAGAGTCCAGAAAAGGATATCTAAAATGAGCAAAAGAAAAAGTGGATTTTATGTATTTGGACAAATCAAAATACGGAGTATGGGATGACAGCAGGCAAGAAAAGGAAACAAACTATTTTATATGGACGCAAACATGGACTTATTCACTTTGAATAAGGAGAGTTGATGGTGAAGAGACATGTTTCTGACAATCAGAAGAAAAAATTATCCTATCTATGGTAGACAGAATAATGTCCCCCTCGCACCTCACCGTAGCAAATATTTACATCCCCAGAACCTGTGAATATGTTACTTTATAAGGCTAAAGGGACTTTGCAGATGTGATTAATTAAAGAACCTTGAAATGAAGATGGTAGCCTCAATTATCCAGGGGGGTGCAATGGAATCACAAGTGTCCTAATAAAAAGGAGGCAGGGGGCTCGGAGTCTGAGAAGTAGATGTGATGGTGGCAGCAGAGGTCAGAGTGTTTCACAGCCATGCGCCGAGGAACGTGGGAAGCCTCTAGAAGCTGTAAAGGGTAAGGAAACCATAAAGAGTAAGGAAACTGATTCCCCCCTACAGCCTGCAAAAGGAATGTAGCCCTGCCAACATCTTGATTTTAGCCCAGTGAGAATGACTTTGGACTTCTGACCACCATAGCTGTAAGATAATGTTTGTATTGTTTAAAGCCACTAATTTTGTGTTATCTTATTGCAATAGCAATAGCAAACTAGTATAGTGCCCAATCATGCATTCATTCAGCTCTGGTTATAGCCATCCACCTGTCATCCACCAAACCCTCTTATGCCTCTACCTGAAACATCTCTCCCATCCATCTGCTTAGAGCCTATCTTGTTCCTCAAGAATAATTAAACCCATCACTTCTGCCTTGGTACCTTTGCCTGCACTGGGCTCTTCCACTGTCTAGAGCCTCCTAACATTCTCCTTTTTAGCACTTACCACTCTTGGGTTGCAATCACTGAAAATTGTTTTCCTGCTTGTACCACTTTGCCAAGTTTTTGCTTAGTAAGTGGCTTTGTTATCTGTTCCCTGGCCATTTGGTGAATCTCTCCAACAATATAGTAAGTTTGCAGAGAACAGGGCCTACTCCTGTGTGTGTATACAGCATGCACATGAGTATCTTCTCTACATATGTTTAATACATAGTTCTCCAACCCCTCCCCCCCAAAAAAACACAGCATCAAGTAAGTGCTCATTGAAAAAAAGGAGCCAGTCTACAGGCATACTTCATTTTATTGTTTTGTTTTATTGTGCTTCGCAGATGTTGCATATTTTACAAATTGAAGGCAAGACCATCCACCAGCAAAAAGACTATGACTCGCTTTATTGTAATACTGGCTTTATTGTGGTCTGGAAACAAACTTGCAATATCTATGATGTATCCCTGTACTTTGTAACAAATTATTTCTCAGTAAGCAAAAGGATAAATATCTGTGATTATATTTTATTCATTTTATTATACTACTTACTAACTTGCTATAAGAAATTAAACTCATCTATTCAGTTAGTTGTCTCTCCAAGGAGGAACCCTCATTAGCACTTTTCTGGTCACAATTATCTCATTTCCATATTGACGATCCTTCACTTCAACCACCAGATACAGTATCCGAGACAGCCAAACCTATTTATCTTTTTGACATATATTAATTGGGTGCCTACTATGTGCAAATACTCTTTGGGACATGGAAAAACAAATGAATAAATGAGAATTTATCTTCTGGAGAGAGAAAGATATGCAAATAAATATCATCAAGCAAAATAAAGTAAAAATGAAGTAACATAATGGTAAAGACATCAATGAGTTCTTTTCCCTTGGAGTAGAAAACTGGTTGTTACTGAGACAAAGTGGTCAACAGGAGAATAGGTGGTAGTGGTTATGAACCAGGACTTTTGAGTTAAATGAGACTGGATTCAAATCCAGTTCCACCACCCATTGTGTGCCCTTGGACAAATTACTTAACTTCCCTGAGCCCAGCTGGCTCATCTATTTGAAAGGAGAGAAGGAGGGCACTCTCATAAGGTTATTATGAGAATTACATAAGATAACTCATACAAAATGCTTAACATGATGCCAGACATATAGCAAAAAATTAACACATAGTAGCTATTATATATTTAAAACAATGAATAACATTTCTGAATAATTATTTCAAAAGCAGGCTTCTTTATGCAATTTTTTTGTGTTTTAAAAAATACCACTTACTCTACAAATACTGAGAAATGTAGAGGATGATGTTTTGCTCCACAGATCACTCCTTCTGCACGAGAAGCTCATTCCCTGGGCAGCTTTGAGGTTGGCTGCTGAAGACCCCACTCTTGATTCCTCCCACTCTGGTCATTTTGCACTCAACTGGACTGCCTCAACTAAAGTTACGCCCCCTTCTGGTCAAGCTAGTGAACCAAAGCCAATCCTCTAATTTTAATTTGGGACCATTTTGAAGGACCACCCCAACTCTAGAGCTCCCTGAGTTGGCCTGGGGGCTCTCTGGAAACCTCTTCTGCTTTCCTCACTCCCTCACAGAGGTTCTCCCCAATGCTTCACAATGAACATGCTCACCAGTTTCCATCTTAGAGTCAGCTTCCCCAGAGAAGCTGAATTATGTCAAGCAATCATTATATGAGCAAGGCAGCTTCTTCCATAAAAGGGCATATAATGTGTTAGGCTTTGGTGGGCCATGTATTCTCTGTCATGTTTGTTGAACTCTGCCATTCTGGTGTGAAAGCAGCCATAGATTATATATAAATGAATGGGTGTGGCTGTGTTCCAATGCAGCTTTATTTTATGGACACTGAATTTGAATATCATAACTTTCACATGTCAGAAGATATTCTTATTTTCATTGGTTTTTTCTATTTTTAAATGGTTGAAAAAAATCTTAGCTCATGGAAGTTGAAAAAGGACATAACTATATTTATTGTACTGACCATTTCACAATATGTACAAATATCAAATCATGTTGTACACCTGAAACTAATGTTATATGTCAATCATATCTCAAAAAGAAGAGATAGCAGGCTAGATTTGGCCAATGAGCCATGGTTTGTCAATCCCTGTGCTAGAGGAAGGAGGTAGAGCAGTGTGGTGCTCATGAAGCTACTGGTGTAGTGCATAAATTTACAGAATTTTATATGGGACCCTAGAACTTGTAACTTTGTTTTCAGGATGTGGAAGACCCCCTTCCTGACTCCAGAAGGGTCAAAAGAGCATGGAGAAAAGGAAGAGAAAATATGGGGGGAAAGATTCATAATTATCACCAAGAAAAGCATATACAGCAAAATCAAAATAGTTTCATATTCACTATGTGGTATTTTCCATTTAGAACACTTCATCTCCACTAGTAAACAGAATTAGATTTGAGTGGATGTTCTGTGGCTTTGGCTGTAGCTAAGTAATCATTCAAAAAAGGAAAACACAATTACAATTTGCTACTGTTTTAATGTTTATAAAGAATATATTTTAAGTGATCTACTTATACAAAACAAAGAGATAAACATATTTTGAAAACTGAACCTGTCTCTCTACCCAAATATAGCAGCCTTCTATAGTCCATTTCCCTCAAGGAAAAAACAACTTGGAATTTTTTTAACATTCTTAACTCTTTACCCTAAAACCTTTGGGTTTTTAATTTTCACATGATACGTGTAAGTTTCTTTGGCTTGTTATCTTTTCATTTCTGTACCCCCCTTAAATGAATCCTACCTTTGCTTTTTTGATCTTTACCTTTGCTTTATTGCTTTGAAGTCATTCTTTATAGCTCTTCTTCCCACATTCCTTCATCATGTGTAATAAGATTTCCTCTTAATTCACACCTGACCTCCAGTTGACCTTTACTTCCCTTGTTCTTGACTCCTTTGCAACCCCCTCCTCCACATTCTCAGAATAAATGAATAAAGTGGTGCTTTAGCTGCGAGTAGTTAAGAGGAATGGAAGCATCCTCTATGGAGTCACATTGCTATACTGAGAAATATGGAGACTAGGAGTGCTGATTTCAGTAGACACCAACTGCAACAGGCGGTTAATGACTATATCCCTGGCTTTTGAGGTCTCCAGGTTCTTTTCTCTAGACACTTGGAGACTAATTTGGTCCACACTCGTCATGATGAGTTCAGATGCCAGAATCTGGGTAGGGGAATGGTCATGAAACACAGTGTCCATAATGTATTGCTTATACAACTCCACCACCTTCTGCTCCAGGTACTCATTCAGCACTGCATTAGAAATAGGCTTCTGCATTTGCAGACTGCTTTTCTCCTTGATGCTGGTTATTCTCCAGTAGGATGAATACCGCTGTATAGGTTTTGGGGGAAAGTCACTGAGCTGAGTGGAAATGGAATCCTCCATGGGTAAAGGAATCTCAGACGATTTCAGCAAAGGGCCAAATTCAAAACTGCTCTCAGAGGGAAAATCTGTTGTCACTGAACTGATGGCCATCACCTGACCCCCTGCAATATGTAAGTCATTGTAATTCTTGCAAATACTTTTGCAGGAAGGTGGAACCAAGTAGGTCTCTCTGCTAGGGTGTCTACATATTTCCACTGCAGCCATATTTGGGCTTTCAAACACAGGATTGGGGTTTTTCTGTAGCACTGTGATTCTCTGATTTCTACTGTGTTGGCTCTCTCTTGAATGCACTGAAGAAATAAACTTGCCAGAGGATTTGCAGCTCACATAGAGGCTTCTGACTTGTGTCTCATCCACAGAGGAATAGGAAAGAGTAGATTTCATCTCTTCTTCCTTCTCCTCAGCCACCTGCTCATTAGAAGATGCACAACTCCAGTGGATATCCTTCTGGTAGGCAAGTCCACTGAGGTACCCTTCTGACAGCATCCTGGAAAGAGACTTGGTAACATTGGGGGAAATGAATATTAAAAATTTTTAAATTGGCAGTTGATATATCAAAAAAAGTAAGGGACAGTCATTTTATTCATTCACCAAGCCATTACTAATTCTGAGTCTGCTGTGTACTAGGACTATGGCATGTGCTGGAGATATAAAGATGATTAGGACACAGCTGCATCCTTTAAGGAGTTTCTACTATGGGAGAAAATAAACTCGACACAAACAATTCCAATATTATCTCACTGAAGGTTAAAATAGTGATAGGCACAAAGGAAGTACAGAAGAAGAGCCCCTAATACAGCCTAGGGCTAAGGGGGAGGAGTTACAGAATGTGTGACAGAGATTTCAGCTAAATTGTGAAGATGAAGCATTCCAGTCATAAGAGAATATGGTGGCATGGTCTATTCACCATATACCAAGACGCTAAGCATAAGAGGCTAGGGCAATAGGCTGGAACTGGGTTGTGAAGGGACTTAGAACTCAAACAAAGGCATTTGTATCCTGCCCCAGAGGAAAAAGAGAATGATTGAGAAGCTTCAATTTAGAGAAGCAACACAGCTAGTGGGTTATGAGAAAAATGAGGAAACTTGTTGCAAATACCACTGAAAATGAGTTGTATTTTGCTAATTTTTGTATCTTATCCCTAGGAGCTAGCACAGTTGTTTGCATTTAGGAGGGATTCAATGTTTGTTCATTTGAATTAGTTGACAATAGTTGCATGGTTTGAAATTCACTATCAACCCGTCATGAAGGATCACAAAGGCCCATCTACTTTTGTAGCCCAGGATGAATTTCTTGCTCTATCCCACCCACTTCTCAATACATCTTGGAAATGTGTCTGCACCCAACTGATATATTTACTTCTACCCTCATTACCAAGGAGCCTTCCTGATCCTGGGCTTTCACTATACCTGCCTCCCCTCTCCACTCTCAGCAGTTGTCACCTGAGTCTGGAGTGGCTAGAATAGGCTAGAAACCAGCAGCTGCATTTTCTAAAAAAGGAACGCACTGGAATTCTTGGCACTAGGCAACAGACAACAAGGAATTCTAGTCCTCTTTGGCCTTGAGCACTGGGCTTCTAAAACAGAACTGTCAACTTGAACCTGAATTGAAAAGTCAAATTAAAAAAGGATTATTTTAAACATACATAAGGGTCCCTTTTTTTTATTTTAGCATCTCTTTTATATTCATGTAGTTATTTCCCAAGTAAATTCTTTAATTGTATAAGTTAAATATTGTAAATATAATTAATATAATTGTTTTAAGTTTATAAGGGTAACATTTATTTTCTCTTTTGGAGCTATTTCAAGATATATTTAGCAAATTTCTCAATTATTTAAATGTTTGTATTCTAGGCACCATCATGTACCATCAAGATACAAAGTTAAAGGTCTTCAACAAATCCATGAAGTAATTCTTTTATGCTTGACATATTTATAATAATAAATGTTCTTCCCTTAAAAAAATAAAGTGTGGTTCTGCCTTCAACATGAAAAGGCAAATTTTTATATGTATGAGAAGATAATAGAGCAAAAAAGTTGATCCTAAAGGTTTTATAGTGAGGCAACCCTTCCACTCCACCCCACCTAGCTAAGGTCTCCCCACCATCAAGTCCTCACAACATCATTATGGAAAACCAGAGCAGAAACACAACGCTCGGCATCTGAGTTTCTAAACTGACCTCAGAAACTCTCATCAAAAATCAAAGTTTTAGAAAAATGGCTTTTGAGATACTATAACCTGAGCTTTTGAACTTCAGAATCCAAAACCATGAAAAACTTAGAGCATAATATTTTGGCATCAACAATAGATTCAGTGGATGGAATCCCCCGTGGAGTGAAATGGTAGCTCCAGATACATTTGGAAGCCAAAAATAGAAGAGGTCTGTGCCCCTATGTCCCAGGTAGAATCTGAGGAAGCAGGAGGTCTGTCCCACCCAGCATGGTGTGGGAACAGGAGGAGAGCCAGCCACATGGATTGCCTCAGTAGATAGGTCTGAGGCTGCCTCATCAAGTCAGCTCACACACCAGCATGCTATCCAGAGCCTACAAACCTGGAAAATACCTACATTTGGAATGGGAAGATTGCAAGCATGATCTCAATAGACTATTAACCAGGGACCAGGTGAAGGATGAGAAGTTGACGTGAGTTGTCAGTGTGACTACATGATGGCAACCAAAGAACCCCACCACCCTCACATTAGCAACTGACCCAATGGCTCTATGTAAGCAAGCTGGAACTTAGAGGCATCTCATGAAGGACAGAGGCCTGAACTGACTGAGGAAATCCTGATCGACTGATTATTCAGGAGCACGTGAGCTGAGCTCAAAAGTGAGATCAAACTGAGGTGGAGAAAAGCAGATTTCCAGGAAAAATAGCTGGTTAAGCATATGCATGTATTTCCCACCCCCTCCCAACTTCATTAAAACAGCAGTAAGTGATTTTTTTAAGATATCTGCAAGAAAAGGGAGAATAGGAGAAGAGACTAGAGCAATGACATTTTAGAAGCTGGGAAAACAGGAGGCCAAGGGTTAATGACTTAGAAGACCTGAAAAAGCTGAATCCTAAAAAAGTCATGGGAAAATCCAAAGGCCAATCTGATTTAAATTCCGGTAAATGTTCAGGAATTAGGGCATCACATACCCTTTGAGAGTAGGGTAAGGAGGGTATATCTAAAATAAGAGAGATTGATTGAAAGTATTTAAAAGGCAGTCAGAAACCCAGATCTTCTCCTTCACTCCATGTAGTCAGGTGACCATTTCCCATCTTCATTCCCAAAGGAAAACTTGAGATTTATTCTCTGAAGACTAAAATGTAGGGTCTCTGAGATATCAGTTGATGGTAGAATTATTGAACCAATAATAGAAAGATTAAATAAACATGCATGTTGGATGCTGAAATCCATGACCCTCTATTCTTAGCTCCCAGAATGCTGGCGGAGGAGCATCCACCTTCCAGGCAGGACATTGGGAAGACTGTTCTGGGGAAAGCAGACTGGTTTGAGAAGGTCAATTGGCATCCAGGTTCCCCCAACTAAAAGAGGCAGCAAGATCACCCTTCAGTCAAGCTCACAATCAATAGAGCCCATTGAGCTTTTTGGACATCCATCTTTAAGTATGAGTCGATCTTTGAAATATCTGAGGAAAGCTCTGAATGAGAGAAACCAAAACAGCCACTTAGAGGAAACAAATTTGGAGCAGGGGAGGGAGGGAGGGGGGTTCAACTACCATCAATATTCTCCAGGAGATAGAGATAATATTACAATCTTGAATTAAGAATAGGATGCTATTTTTTAAAAAAACATTCTAAAGCTCTTACAAATTAAAAATGATAGAAAGTTTTAAAACCCGATAAAATGATTGGAAGTTGAGGCAAACTCTCATTTGTGGAAAGTATAACAAAAATACAAGATGAAAAATAGAGAAAAGATAAAATTAGTGAACCAGTCCAGGAGATCCATTACCTGAATAATAAAAGGTTCAGAAAGAGGACAGAGAAAATAGAGAAATTCAAAGAATTCAAAAATATTTTCCAGAATTGAAGTACATGAGTTCCTAATATATTGGGTAAAAATAGACCTACACCTCTTCTAATTGTTGTGAAATGGTAGAACACTTGGGACAAAGAAAATAACTGTGTTTCCAGAGAGGAAAAAGTCAGGAAAAAAAAAAAAAAAAACAAGAACCAGAATCTGCAGACTTCTCAACAGCAACATGAGAAGCCAGATGATCATGTAATAATGTCTAAAAATTCTTAAAAATTATTTCAACCTAGAATTGAATGACAGAATTATCATTCAACTACGAGGATAGAATAGAAATATTTATAAGTCAAAGTCTCAAATAGTTCATCTCCCAGGCGACTTTCTCAGGAAGCAAATGGAAGATATGCTCCTCTCAAAGGAGTAAGTAAATCAATAAAAAGCAGAAAAGGAATACAGGAAACAGGAAATCCAGGACTGGGGAGAAACAAAGGAGTCTTCTCACCTGTATAGCCAGAGACTCTGTTCCAAACCCTGCACTGTAAAGGGCCCCACTCTGACCCTCCTTTAGATGTGCCTCTCCCAACAAGGTGAGGAGTCCTAGAAGCCAACATGATGGAACCCACCAGTCTCTACACTGCTGCCTTCCAAACCACATGTCTAGTACTCAGGACCTCAGAACTCCCTGCTCGAATTGACCAGACCCAGTCTCAGAATTTGCACACACTCTTTTCCAAATTCATCATGACTAAGGTTGACTTACGGGCCAGACATGTACACATGTCCAGACCCAGTATGTGGGACCAAGCAATGAGCCTGGATGTATGGACTGAGTGTGAGGTGTAGCCAGGATTAGGAAGAAAAGATGGAAGGGCTGCAGACTGAGGTTCCCCATTTTTTTTCCTAGACCCAGGAAGTGTCAGAATCCTACCCATAATGACAGTGAAATGACATTCCAGGATGAAAGCTATGTAACAGGCTCAAAAGGCAACCTGGCTAGTTGGAATAGATCAAAAAGGCTTTTGGAGATAAAGATGAAATCAAAGACAATTTAATAAGCTGACCATTATGAAGTAAGATTTGTATAATTGGCTGTGGACTTTGGGGGTGAACTAGGAAAAGCTAAGCAAAGGAAAAACCTAAACTAGTGCTGTCCAACAGAACTTTCTGGAATGATCTATATCTGTGCTGTCTAACATATTAACAGCCACATGTGGCTACCAAGCACTTGAAATGTGGTGAATGAAACTGAATTTTAATTTTATTTAATTTTAAAATATATAGCACTACTTTGAACGGTACAGACTTAGAAGGTAGTGAAGGTGATAATGTAAAACTGTAAAATACTAAAGGCAAAAAAGAAAAAGAAAAAGAAAATACCAAAAGCAATTCATTATAATTGCAATTTAAAGTTTACTGGAATATCACTGTCATACCAATAATTCTAGAGTGAAATCTAATTCACTTATTTCTGTACTTCTTTCAAAGGGTATTAGAGAGAATATATCAAAAGATAGTAATAAAAGAGTATAAACTTTTAGATGTTTGGTAACAAAATGAGATCCTTATCTAAGACTCTTTTTGTTTTGGTATTTTAAAATAAGGGCTATATAGAATTTCATTTTAATTTTTGTTTTGTTTTTCTTTGGAGAAGTGTAGAATACCTGTGTGAGCATGAATGTTCGAAAATATTTTTAAAGCTATTTTTGTTTTAATCATGTGGTCTCATAGGTTGTCTCTGAGGTGATGAAAGTGCTGTCCAGTAGAATTTTCTGTGATGACAGAAATGTTAAATATTTGTGCCGTCCAATATGATAGCCGATAGCCGCATGTGACTAATGAGCACTCGAAATGTGTTTAGTGTGACTGAAATCTTAAATTGCTGCATTTGGCTACTATATTGGACACCACAGATCTAGACAATTATAACTCCAACTCATAATTTTAGAAAAAGTTGTACAGCAAAAAACTGTGGTTTACTACATGGCTGAGTTGTAAATAGATTTTACATAGTCATAATAATATTTAAGTCACTGAAAATTGATCTAGCCAAATTTAAAATGTAATCATAGGATGATAATAAAGCCAGGAAACAAGGATAATATTTTATCATTTATAGTAATGTAATATCAATAAAAATTGTCTTGGGCATTTGCGTATGTGTCCTGATTGGGTAGCCAGTCCATATAGTAAGAGGAACAGGACAAGGATGTATGTACTTGGTGAAAGCCAGGGGAGGAAAGAGAACTAAATCCTATTTTCATGATAACAAGTCAATAAATAATGCCCCAAACTGAAAAATCCAAAAGTTGTAACACAGGCACACTATTTAAAGAAATGGTAGTAAATATCAAATAATTAGTTAAAGGAGATTAAAGTAGTTGCTTGCTTCTGTAAATTAAATCAACTTATCATTTGTGGTATTATCTGTAGAGTCCCCTCAAACCATAATATTGCGTGAGTTTATGACTGACTACATTAAGAGGAGAGTTAGGTATTACTGAGAATCGAAATTCATTTCTAAAAAGTTAGCAGCAGAGGGCAGCATAGAGCACACCAAAGCCGCTTTTGAAAGATTGTTCTAAAGCTATGCGAAGAGAGTAATAATATTGGCTGACAAAACAGAAATTGTACACCTATTAACTCACTTAATCTTCATAAAAACCCTTTAACATGCGATTAGAATGAAAACAGTGCTGTATATCATGACGTTCTAAAACAAAAATAGAGAAATAGAGAAAATCATTTGGGTTTATTTTGATGAATTGTTGGCATTTTTTCTTAATACATTTCAGTGATTATCTGTGAAATTTTTTAAAGACATCACTCAATCTTTTCAAAGGTATTACAAAACACACGCTTCAAACAAACGTTAACTTCTATTAGACTTTATTTCATCCGAGAAACTAAAACTGGACCCAATGGATTACTTCAATCATTCAAAGACATTTTATCACTTGAATTTGTCATCATAGAGAAGCTATATATATATATATATACACACATACACATACATATATATGTGAAGCTATATATATATATATTTATATAGGTATGTATATATAAAATAAATATATTTAGACTTCTCCATGACTAGTTAAGTGTGAAGGAAAAGACACCCAAGGACATTTGCAGATGAGATGTTCTAGGCAAATTTTGCCTAGATTAATCATTACCAGACAGGGGAATACCAAAATTAACCTTATGTGCAAATTCACAACTTAGAACTATGCGCTAAAGTACAGCACTTCGTTTAATAATTTACTTGGATTTCAGAAGAAATTGCAGTATAAACTCTTCCTTCTACACTAGCCTTTACATAGTTTCTCAGAAAACTGTTGTTATAACTTTTGTGCATTAATACGCTTTTAATTTACACCCAAACAACACAAGCATGGATTCAAAAAAGAAAACATAAAGAGGAAAGAATTTTATAAGAGGGAACATTGGAAAAACCGAAGTTAGGGATCAACAAACTTTTTCTATAAAGAGCCAAGTTTTTAATATTTTAGGTCTATGTTACAACTACTCAATTCTGCCAATGTATCAGAAAAGTCGCCATAGACAATACATAAACAAATGGGTATGGCCGTATTCCAATAAAACTTTATTTACCAAAAACAGGCAAAGGGCTAATTTAGCCCATAGGCCATGGTTCCCATACCCTTGACCTAAGTCCAAAAGCAGATGCAATAAGCTGGATAGGACATAATAATAATAGCAATTGTGTCAAGTGCTTTCCATATATTCCCCTAATCTTCCAATAAAACTACATGTTAGATATTATCATAATCTAGTTTCCAAAATGAGAAAACTGAGATTTGGGTATGACAGATGACCTTCCCAAGGTCACAAAGCAACTAAGTACTAAGAACAAGATTCAAGTCGAAATTTACAAACTCCAAAGAGTGTGGTCTGATCTTAAAACATATCACACTACTACACAATTGGGAGCAGTTAATATCACACAGTTATGACAAGCAATTAGTCCTTCCAGGAAATGGGTATCAGCCCTGACTCCATTTAATAACAACAGCACTTGCTGAATAAAGAAAGGGAGGTGCAGTGAAGTTCAGAAAGAAAAGCACCAGGAAGACAGCCAGTGCCCACCCCAGAGGGGTGGCCCAGAGGTCTACATATATGTTCCATTCATGTGTCAATGCTCATATGTCTTTGAGGTGTACAAATAATTTATCCTCTGGCCTTTTAATCTAACCATATGAACATTTTCCTTAACCATTTCCACCACTGTAGCCTCATATCATCTCACCCTTAATTTTACAACCAGAGCAATTTAATATTACAGATGCCTTGTTTAAATATCAACAGCTCCCAATTACCTCTAGGATAGTCAATACACATTAGGCCCTCATGATACATGGTCCTTATCTGCCTTCCCAATCTCATCCCTGCCTGTTCCCCACAGGACCCAGGACCCCAACCATGCTGAATTTCTCCTAGTTCTCCCAAACCCCATGCCCATTCCAGATATTTGTGTTCTTTTTCTTGTCCTGAGAGCCCTGGCTCTCTGACCATCCCCTGTCCCACAACCAATACCCTTAATGTTTCATCTCATATAGCAACATTGCAGAGCCCCTGGCCACCCATGCAGAATCTATGTCCCTCAATTAGAAAATGGTTCTAGGTTCTTCTCTCCCCTACCCCAATATATTTATCAGGATTGCATGGAACTTGAGCAGAATTCAGCTGCTACCTTAAACACTGAAATAAATCATTGAGATAATCCTTTGAATGAAGGAGTAACTTGCAATAGCAAAAGAAAAGTGGGAAGATTGGGGTTTGATAGGAAGTGGGGGAGTCAGATAATGATAAGGTGACAGAACAGGCCCTGTCTCTGCTAACACAATCTCAGTGCATGAGAGCTAAGACATCTGAGAAGCTGGGTTGAGATGGTGCAAAGAAGACCACAGCTGCATACAAATGGAGACAGTGGGACAGGGCTACCTCCTGCATCATGGGAAGTAGCCTTACGGAACTGATGACAGGAAAATATCTGCTGTTTCACAGATCTTGGGCCTAGCTAGCTAGGGTGCAATTTGGTTCCCATCTGTCAGCATGGCTGCTTATATGGATCTGCCTTTTAATAGTTACAAAACTGTACATCCACAGGTACATCTTATATTAGTAAATTATTTCTCATAGTGGACATTCCATTTTTTCTTGCTTTTTAAATATGTGTCATTGTTGTATATGCCTCCATGAACGTTTCCTTAGACCAGATTTGGAGAAGCTAAATTACTGTATCATAGCTATTGCAAGTTGCCTTTCAAGTAACTTGGGCCAATTTATTCCCTCACCAGCAATGTTTGAGATTAACTTTTCCACTGACATTCTTCAACACATTATTATTATTTTTTAGCTTTCCAATCAGATAAGCAAATTTATTTTTTGCCTCAAATTTGAGGGTGAAGCAAACTGTCTTGTTAAGATTATATGTAGGTGATGTATCAGGGTTGCTATTTTTTCATACTCTCAAATTCTCAAAATACTCTTTCATATCTTCACTTCTCTATTTCCCCTATAATCTAAATTCTAGATTCCATAATTCCAATCCATGTATTTTAAGATCATATTGATTTTGGAGACTTGTAGATAAACCACTGAAAGATTATTATTAAAAAACTTGAACATTATTTTGTTCATAATCTAATTATGATAATGTAACAAAATCTATATTACATTTTTAAATTTTTTTTTAGGGAAGGATACAAGAACTTTACCCTAAACAAGCGGTTTCTTTAGGAAGGATTTCCCTGTATAAAAAAGTATCTGTTAATTATGCTAAGTGAAATAAGCTAGACAGAAAAAGTTGAAAATCACATGATATCATTTATATGTGGGATATAAACCTAAAAGCAACAAATGAACAGGACAAACAAACAGAGACTCATTAACATGTACTATAGATAGACTAGTGGTTACCAGAGGGTAGGGGATGGGGGAGGAGGAGGGTGGCATATGGGGTAAAGGGGGTCAAATATAGGGGGGGTAGAGGAAGGGTGAAGTGGGTAAAGGGGATCAAATACATGGTAGCTGAAAGCAACTGGACTTTAGGGGGTAAACACACAATAGAATATACAGATGTCAAATTATAATGTACACCTGAAAATTATATAATTATATTAACCGATGTTAGTATCTGCAGTTTCCTTCCTCTTATCTTTGAAAGTACATGCTCTTTAGAGCTGGAAATAACCATTCACTTAATCATACACCTTGGCTTATATCTCTATTATTTCATCTTTTGTGGCATTTGCTGACAGATTCTCTAAGGTATCACTCATCCATATTTCAATTCCTGTTACAAAACATAAAATTTGGGATTATCTAGGCTTCTATCAAATATGAAGTGATTCTTAATGAATTAATTTCTGAAAGTCTAATTTGGTGGCTAAGGTAACATAATAAGTCAAAAGGCCTCTGTTTTCTGTATTAACATCACTGAGTAAATAAATAAATTTCTGTTTGGTTCTACTTAGATCCTTATGACTAAAAGTAGCAGCTACTTCTAAAGGCTTTATCTGGGTATGTAAATTGTCTTATTTCAGAAAATGTAAATTTTGGTGCAGAAATATTAGTAAATATATTTTTTCATAGTTTAGATTTTTGTTCATATTCTGTCTTTACTTCTTACAAATGGAAAAATTAAAGTTTATGATCACTTTTTCAAATTACTTTTGAAGTATTTTGACACAAAATGAGAGGACTAAAAAGACAAAAATGATCATAATAGTATTCACTGATGTTAAATTTCCTTGGTGTTAATAATTGTTCATCATTGTTAATTATATTGTCAATTATATTGATTAATATTAATACACATGTAATTGTAGGCATATCAACGAAATGCAATGCAAGATACTTGATTTGATCCTGAATTTAAAAAATAAAAACTCTCTAAAGAACATGTGGATAATTGGGGGAAATTTGAATATGAATTGTATGTTAGATAACAGAATTTGTTGATGTTAAAATTCCTTAACATTATAATTATGTAAAAGTCTGCCCTTTTTCTTAAAGAGACATGCTCAAGAATTTGAAGGTGTCATGTGCCCTAAAGTCAACAATATACTTTTAAACAGCTTAGGAAAAAAACTGAGTATGTGTGTATATGTATATACACAGAGAGAGAGAGACATAGTGAGAGACAAAATGTGGCAAATAGCTACAACTGATGAATCTACATAATGGAAATTTGGGTGTTCATTGCATTATTCTTTCCATTTTTCTATAGGTTTGAGATTTGCAAAACAAAAATGGGGAGGTTAATAACTATCTTTAGTTAATGAAGGCAAATTGACGCTCTATCCTGTTTGTGAAGAGCTTAGAGGAACAATATCTTATATATCTAAGAAAAATCAGGTATGCGATTGGAAATGGTTCAGTAACTTAACTATTGAAAACATCTCATCAAAGTGATATTAGAATTACTTCACTATCTTTGTATATTCCCCAGATTACCTTGTTTTACACAAATTTTAAGTACTCTTTATTCCTTCAAGAAATTTCTCAAATTCAAAAACACAATGTTCTTACATTGATCTATGCAAGCAATGTTCTAAAAATATCCAATAGAAACGTTCTGGACAAACCAGGTCTGCATTCAAGCACAGATAGATGTGCACAAGAAAAATAATGTTTAAGCAGGTCTAAAGATAATTCAAACAAATGCCCACCTGTACATATACTGTCTTTAACATCAACAAGTAGATTTTCCCCAAATTGCCCAGATGGCAATTCAAAAGTATCATCACTGTAGATCACATTCACTTGGAAAGTGTCCTGCCACTCAGAAAAACACTTATCACAAGCTCACTGAATGAATAATTGAGAGTCAAATCCAATTGGAATTAATTATCATTGCATTTCTCTCTAAAACTACATCCCTATAACTGAATTCAAGAGTTGTGCTTTCACAGTGTAAATATATACATGCCTTATTGTTAAAGTGTACAGCCGAAACTTATTAGATTTCGTTAATTAATATCACCATAAAGTAAAATAAAATAAAATAAAATAAAATAAAATAAAATAAAATAAAATAAAATAAAATAAAATAAAATAGAATAAAAAAATAAGCAGTCTACAATTATGTTGCTTTTATAAAGAAAGTTGAAATTATTTGGATATTCAAAGAGAAAAACTCAACATCGTATTTCTGTAGTAAGTGAATAATTGTTAGTATCATTCATTTTTTACTTAAATAAATTAAATATTCAAAAAAAAAAGAGTTGTGCTGTCCCTGCAAAATTCTGCTTAGGTTTTTTGGCCTTCTTTTATTTGTTTATTTTTTTATGAAAGTATAGTTGACTTCCTTTTAAAAACACAGAAGCAAAACCTGTTTAGAAATTAGTAAATGAGGACTAAATAAATTACACAACAAATATTTGATCAGACCAGTCAAATATTTTGGTAAAAAACTATTTTAGAAATTCTCCAAATGTGAACATGAAAAAGTAAAAGAAAGGGGTGTTTAACTTCATTTTTCTCTTATTGTCCAATTACGCTGAATGTTTACTTAAACTCCCACTCACCTTCGATTTGGTAAACTAGAATAGTATTTTAGATGTCATAAGATTGGATCTGAGTTCCGATGATAAAGGGACTAAGTAAATATGAGAAGAGAAATGGCAGAAAAAGTTAGCAGTTATAAGGCCTGTTGCCTCCTTTTTCTTACCTTCACTAACCAATCTGCTCCTTTGGTCCTGCAGAAAAACAGTTGACCATATAAGAGATGAATAAGTCAGGCAGTGCTTTTTCCAGAAATGTTCGCAAGCCTTTGGTGAGTGTACCTTTCACTGATAAAAACCAAGAAACTAAGCTGCTTGTTGCATTTCCATTCTTTTTATAACTGATCCTATGGAAAAAGTTGTTTTTGCTCATCTGATTTGTTCTAAAGAACAGTGGGAAGTCCCAGAAAGGGGGGAGGCAATAACTGACAAACCCACATCGAGCCACAGAATGGTGTTTCTTCCCCTTTTTCGAAAAATGAAACCTATCTATGAAACTGTTTCTTGTTAAAACTGTTTATCACTGCACATTATGTAAACGTAAATTTACTTCTACAGCCATAAATTCCCTGGGACCCCTCTCTCAAAAGAGAGCTAAAATGAGATACTATTTAAAAAATTCTGTTTCATCACTAATTATAATTTTTAAGAAGTATTATTTCTTCATTATACTCCTAGTTTTTAAAAATGCAAGTGAAAACAGTTTTCTTTCTCAAATTAACAAAAGTAAAAAAATAATATACTTAGTGGCAAGGTATGAGAGAAACAAGCACTCTCATATACTCTCAGTGAGATTGTAAACATTTTTAGAAGACAATTTCCCAGTACCAAAGTTTTTTTTCAAATATTCATACTTCTTGACCCAACAATTTTATTTCTATAAATTTATCTATGTGATATATTTGCACCTATGCACATAGACATATGAAAGATATTTGTTGCAGCATTGATTAAGAAAGTAATAAAATTCACAAATAGGATATTGGTGAAATAAGTGAGAGACTATCCCTACTGTAGAATACTATGCAGTTGTTACAATAAGGTGGCTTTATGTCTAATAATAAGAAAAGATCTCCAAGATACATTGTTTAGCAAGAATATATAATTTGCTCCAATTTGTATTTTTAAAGAAAGAAACATATATGGAAGAAATGTATTTGCTTATACACATAATATTTCTACAGGGATACACAAGAAATTAGAAACAAGAAATTGCCTTTTGAGTCTCACTTTTTACTCTACACCCTTTTGAAATTTCTACTATGTGTATAGTACTTTTTCATCTTAAAAACAATTTTAAAACATTTTTATTCACTTTTTTATTTTTCAGTTACAGTTGACACTCAATATTATATTACTTTCAAGGGTACAGCACAGTGGTAAGACAGTTTTATAACTTATGAAGTGATCTGCCTGATTGGTCTAGTACCTACCTGGCATTGTACATAGTTATTACAACATTATTAACTATATTCCCTATGCTGTACTTTACAAACCTAGAATCATTTTGTAACTGCCAATTTCTACTTCTTAATCTTTTTACCTTTTTCACCTAGACCCCCTAACCTCCCTCCCACCTGGCAACCATGTTTGCTCTGTATCTATTAGTCTGTTTTTGTTCTGTTTGTTCATTTATTTTGTTCCTTAGATTCCACATATAAATGAAATCATGTCTTTCTCTGTCTGACATTTCACTTAGCATAATATCCTCTAGGTCCATCCATGTCACAAATACCAATATTTCATTCTTATTTATGGCTGAGTAATATTCCATTATATATATATATATGGGATTATTGGGTCATAAGGTAGTTCTATGTCATATATATATATATATATATATATATATATATATATATATATATGTCACTTCTTCTTTATGCAATCATTTATCAATGGACATTCAGTTTGCTTCCATATCTTGGCTATGGTAAATAATGCTGCAGTGAACATAGGGGTGTATATATCTTTTTGAATTAGTGTTTTGGATTTCTTTGGATAAATACTTAGAAGTGGGATTATTGGGTCATAAGGTAGTTCTATTTTTAATTTTTTAAGGAACCTCTATACTATTTTCCATAGTGGCTGCACCAATTTGCAATCCCACCAACAGTGCACAAGGGTTCCCTTTTCTCCACATCTTCACCAACACTTGTTTGTTAATTTATTGATAATAGCCATTCTGACAAGTATGAGGTGATATCTCATTGTGGTTTTAATTTGCATTTCACTGATGATTAGTAATGTTAAGTATCTTTTCATTTATCTGTTGGCCATCTGAATGTCTTCCTTGGAGAAATATCTATTCAGATTCTCTACCCATTTAATCGGATTGTTTGGGTTTTTTGGTGTTAAGTTGTATGAGTTCTTTATATATTTTAGATATTAACCCCTTACCAGATTTGTCATTAGAGAATATCTCCCATTTAGCAGGTTGTCTTCTCATTTTGTTGATAGTTTGTTTCCTTTGCTATGAAAAACCTTCTTAGTTTGATGTAGTCCCATTTGCTTATTTTTTCTTTTGTTTCCCTTGCTTGAGGAGACATATCTTCCCCAAAAAATATATTACTAAGAGCAATTTCAAAGAGTTTACTGCCTATGTTTTCTTCTAGGAGTTTTATGGTTTGGGATCTTATATTTAAGTCTTTAACCCATTTTGAGTTTGTTCTTATGTATGGTGTAAGAAGGTGGCTCAGTTTTATTTTTTTGCATGTATCTGTCCAGTTTTCCCAACACCATTTATTGAATAGACTATTCTTACCCCATTGTATATTCTTGCCTTCTTTGTCATAGATTTATTAACCATAGAGGTATGGGTTTATTTTCAGGCTCTCTTTTCTGTTCCATTAATCTATGTGTGTATTTTTATGCCAGTACCATGCTATTTTGATTACTATAGTCTTGCAGTATAGTTTGATATCAGGTAGTGTGATACCACCAACTTTGTTCTTCTTTCTCAAGATTGCCATGGCTATTCTGGGTCTCATGTTTCCATATAAATTTTATTTTATTTTTTTTTATTTTTATTTTTATTAATTTATTTATTTTAATTATTTTCAAGTATACAGTACATTAGTTAGACATCTATATAGTTCATAAAATGATCCCCCCAATTGCTCTCTCCCACCCCTGGCCCTCCACCTAGCCAACATATTAATGCTGACTGCATTTCCTATGCCGTGCTCCCCATCCCCGTGATCATCTATCAACAACTAATTTGTACTTCTTTAACCCTTCACCCCATTCTCCCAGTTCCCCAACCACTCCCTCTGTCCATCACCAAATTGTCCACTATATTTGTAAGTCTGTTTTTGATTAGTTTGTTCTTTTTGTTCCTTAAATTTTGCATATAAGTGAAATCATATGGTATTTATCTTTCTCTGTCTGACTTTTTTCACTCACTATTTTAACCTCTAGTTCCATCCATGTTATTGCAAATGGTAGGATTTCTTTTTTTTTAATGACTGAGTAACATATCTATAATTTCTTTATCCAATCATCTGTTGATGGGCATTTAGGTTGCTTCTATATCTTGGCTATTGTAAATTGTACTGCCATGAATATTGGGGTGTATAGATCTTTACGAATTATTGTTTTGGTTTTCTTTAGATAAATACCCAGAAGTGTAATTGCTGGTTCAAAAAGTATATCCATTTTTAATTTTTTGAGAAACCTCCATACTGTTTTCCATAGCAGCTGTACCAATTTGCAATCTCACCAACAACATATGAGGGTTTCCATATAAATTTTAGAATTATTTCTTCTAGTTCTGTAAAAAATGCTATTGGTATTCTGATAGGGATTGCATTGAACCTATAGATTGCTTTGGGTACTATGGACATTTTAATGATGTTAATTCTTTGTATCCATGATCACCATATATGCACCAGTTATTTGTAGGTTATTCAATATCTTACAGTTTTCTAAGTACAGGTCTTTTACCTCCTTAGTAAAATTTATTCCTAGGTATTTTGTTCTTTTTTTATCTAATCATAAATGAGATTGTTTTCTTAATTTCTCTTTCTGAAAGTTCATTATTAGTGTATAAAATGCAACCAATTTCTGAATATTAATTTTTTATCCAGCTACTTTACTGAATTTATTTATCAGTTCTAATAGTTTTCTGGTGGATTCTTTAGGGTTCTCTATAGTTATCTTTTTCTTGTCTGATTGCTATAGCTAGGACTTCCAATACAATGTTGAACAGGAATGATAAAGTGGGCATCCTTGTCTTGTTCCAGATCTTAAGGAAAATGCTTTTAGCTTTTTGCCATTAAGTATGATGGTAGTTGTAGGTTTGTCATATACGGCCTTTGTTATGTTGAGGTATGTTCCCTCTATTCCCACTTTGCTGAGAGTTTTTTTTGTAATCATAAATGGATGCTGGATTTTGTCAAATCTTTTTCATGCATCTTTGACAGGACCATATCATTTTTATACTTTATTTGGTATATCACATTAATTGATTTGTGGATATTGAACCAACTTCATATTTTGGGAACAATTCTCACTTGATCATGGTGTATGATATTTTTAATGTATTGCTGAATTTGGTTTGCTAATATTTTGCTGAGGATTTTTGCATCTATGTTCATCATGGATATTAGCCTATAATTTTTTTCTGTAATATCTTTGCTTTTGGAAACAGGGTAATGCTGGCCTCATAAAATGAGCTTGGGAGACTTCCCTCCTCTTCAATTTTTGAAACGAGTCATATTTAACTTTATTTGATTGGTTTTATAGCCCAAATTTATGTCTTTCCTGGAGGACAGACAAGTCTATCTGCAAATGGGTCAGTTATCCTTGCCCAAAAGCAAGAAAATGTTTAGAGTTCTCAAAATAATTTAGCTGTTTTATTCCAACTCCTTCAAGTAAACCAACAAATAACCCTGCCCAAATAATTCTACTTCTGTTGTCTTTTTCTTCCTAACTCTGATGAAAGCTAAGTTCCGAACACTTAATACATGAACATTTCCACTTGATGGGTTTGTTTTGTTTTGTTTTGTTTTGTTTTTTACCTTTGTTCTCTGACTTATCTTAAAAAGCTATAGCTTTAAAAATGTACTGGCATTGTTTTCCTGGTTAGAATCTTTTGTGATTTTCTGCATTATTTCATGGAATATTACTTAGATCCAGTTTAAAAGGCAGGTTCCCACATATAAGCCATAATACAAACAGTTTCCCAGTTAGTTCCAAACCTGAATTGTCCTGCTACCATAAGAACGACCAGACTCATTGACCCAGGGGCAGGTTTGGTTGCAATATAATCTTATAAAATCAGGCCCAGGGATGTCTCCAGGCTTTCGTAGCCAGTCAGGAACTTAGCTGTGTACAAGATGTTGTGGTAACTTCAGGGCCAAATATTGTTTTATTTTATTCTAGTGTAGGTTCAACCACAGCCAGATATACTGAGGATATCCTAAAGTGGGTCTTACCTACCCCCAGAAACAATTTCTGATAGGTTCCCCAAGAGTTCACCTGGCAATGCCATGCAATAACCATTATGGTGTGACTCCATCCGCTCTAAGTTGGGTTAAGTCACATTTATTGTTTTATTCAAATACAATTTGAAGAATTTTTTAATACTCATTTCTGATTTTATCTCTTTAGTTACTCATTTTATAGAAATCATCCTTTGCAGAAAATATTTTCTGTAATCAAAAAGTTGGCACTATGTCAAGTTAGCTTACCATTACTCTTTTGACAAAACCTGAGGTTATGAAGTTGGCTTTAAACTTTTTTCTCTTTGCTGACTATAATAGAGCAGAATTACATTCTTTATAGCTAAAATCTTATATGATCTGATGGATGGTAGGCAAAGAGTTATTGCCTTGATTTATGTGCCTCTAATGAATAGTCTTCATATTATTCAGTTACCTCTCCTGGTGTCAAAACTTCTTCAAGCTGTTTCCATATGTCATACTTAGCTCACCCCCAATCCTCACCAGATTTTCTTTACCCTGTCCACCCTCTTTTCACCTTCAAGTGCTCTTACGAGCACTCTCAAATTCGTCAACACTTTCTTTTTCTGTCACATCACACTTGCAAATTGCTGGTTCCAGATAAAATTCATTATTGCCTTTCTCATAACTAGAGAAAGTTATATATGTATATGCATATTTGCACATACACACGACTAATGAGTTTACAAATTTATTCCATCAAACCTCAACTATTTCAGGCTAAATTCTTTGTCTTTCTGAAATATGCTCTCGAGACACTTATAATACAGTTTTCTCCCTCAATATCAAATGGCTCAACTGAACCTATTTTCTCAAATTTACCTAAGCCCCTTAATCATCAAGTTTAATGACCTTTAGCTCAATCTATAACTTTTTTGACATTTCTACAGTATATGATACTGTTCACTAATCTTTTCTTATTTTTAATAGTTTATTTTAAAAAATTTGTGTACGTGATAAAAAGTATACGTGGTACAAAAAGATATGCAGTGAAAATTAAACCTCTTTCCTTATATGATCTTCAGCTCTCAGGCCCCCTCTTCAGAGGCAATTATAATCATCAGTTTCTTGTGTATCAGTCCAAAGATTATATCTATCTTCTTTTGTATACAAATGTTAGGATACTACATATGCAATTTTGTCTTTTATCTTTTTTGTATAAATTTTCAATGTCGGTACATGCCGATTGACCTCATCCTTTTTAATAACTACATAGCCTTCCAATGCATGGATGATCCGGTAATAATGTATTTACACAGTTCATTATTGATGCAGCTCTTCCTTTAGGAAGGTCTCCCTACCACCACCGGTGGATTTTGTATCATCGCATGCTGCTCGTTATTCTCCTACCTCTCCACTTTCTCAATTTTAAGCTCTTTCATTGGTTTCCTATCAACCTTCTATTTCCTAGAACTGAAATTCTTGCTTCTCCTCCCTATCCCTCCCCATATCTTATCTTGGTGAACTCACTATTTGCCATACTTTCCATTATCTTCTTTGGATTGCCTGTGAATCTGTATCTCCAGTATTGGCATCTCTCTCCTATGATATCCAGATTCTCATTTGTGGATATTTGATTGCTTCACATAAATAAGGGTCACATAATTTTTTAATTTAATCTTTTGACCCCAAAATTCACATCCTTACTTATCTTTATAGCATTACCCAAGCTCAGTACACTGAAGTCTTCTCTAATTCTACCTTATCCCTGATCTCTACGATTCGTCACCAATGCCCACCCAGTTGACTAAATAGACCAGAGTAGTGTATAACTGAATTTTAACTGTGCCTCCAGGAAAAGTGAGCAAAACAAAATCCCTAGTGTCCGTATGACAGTACATAATGGTATAAAAATAAACTTTTTCACAATTAAGTATAACTTACAGAATCTTTAAAAATGATTCTATTTTTCCATATTCATTTTTCAGCCATTTTTATAATTACTATTTCCTGCAGACACAATTACAGTATTATATATAAAGTTTTAATGCATTTCCTCTCCAGAAGATTAATATTAATTGATATTCTATAAAAATTAACTCAAACATATTAAAATTTAGGAACATGTTACATATCCCATAGAGTAAAATTAATATGACATTTAAACTTCTTGATTATACTTCAGTAGGTCTAATTTATACCAAAGAAATACATAAGGTAAGCTCCAGGGCAAGACTGCTTATCTTGAGGATGGGATGACAGATTATAATTGCTTTATGAAGTACAATATTCTGAATTCCTATGAAGCTGTAATGGCTTGTTGTGCACTAGAGATTTTGTTATTTAGAATATAATTGATTGTAATATATACTGTTTGCTCCTGAATAAATCCCATTTTCCACCTCAGAGAGATTTTCATTTTGGCATCAATATGATTACTATATTTGTAAAGTTTCTGAAGCATTTTGAAATTCTTTCAGTTGAAAAATAATTCAAAATTGAAATATGATATAAATTAAAGGGACAAATTGAATTTAATCCCATATGCTTCATTTTAAGGTCATTAGAATAACAGATCCTTGCTGGCTGTTACCCTGTAGTTGGCATTAATCAGAGATAGCAAGGTAAGTGCCTGAATACTTAAGGAATTAGCAATCCCATGAACTATTTTGCTTTCTGCTTTCTAATTGTTAGTCTTTGCTATTACTTGACATTCTCTACCTTAATGATCTAGCAGAAATCCCTAACACCAAAATTCAAATCTCTATCATTAACTCTAAAATAAATTACCCCTGGAAACACTTGACAGAGTTTTGTCGCACATTCTTGCTTCTTTTTGCTAATTTTTCCACACTTCTGTTTCTCTTTCCTTGTTTATATATTTTTTTCTCTGTTAACCTCTTATCTCTCCCCCAGTCTGATGTTCAGGTCTTAGAAATAGGCACACTTTCTCCTCAAGTCAAAATAATACTTCACTTCCTCTATCATAAATTGGTCTTGAAAGAGAAAAAACTTGTTCTATTCCTTAACTGAGAAATAGAATTTCCATTTTACTAATGTTTGTTTACCTGTTCTTTGCAGCTTACACAAATGAGTATTTGCATGAACTCTGCTTTAGCCTCATAATAATTTATCCCTGTTAAGACCAGGAGGCCAAAGACTCAACCAAGTCCATGGAAAATCTCAATATTCATGCATCAATTTTTATCCTAAACCCGAGTCTATCTCATTCTTTCTTTTGTCTGTCTTTCAGACTTTTAAAATAAGGAAGGCAAAAGGAAAGTTGGGTCTGTTAGTATCCCTTCTTATTCATGCTTCCCTAAAAGATGAAAAGTATATATTAAATTAATAGGTTAAAACTAGATTTTAATATCCAATGGATTCCATTCTCCTTAGCATCCTTGTCTCTGCATTTTTAGATTATCTGCGCTATAATACAAGGAATGAACATAGTAAAACTTCAAATTCAAAGGTGATAGTGGGTCCTCCAAATGCATCTTTCTCTCCCAACCTGATTGATTTAGGACAGTGGCTCTGGAGGGCAAAAGTCTCAAGCAATTTAAACACTGCTCTTCACACATGCTCTTAAAGAACACTTCAGTTTTTGTCACTAAGCAGTTGTTAGAAGTTTATAGGATTCATCATGAAAGCCAACTGAACAGCATTCATTATGAAAGCCAACTGAACAGCTCTTAGATCCTGGGCCAAAAGTAAAGGAGCTTAGAAAAATTAAACCCATATAAACTTTGTGATCTCTAATCTCACCAGATTATTCAATTTGAGCAGATTTCCAAAGAAAGAAGGACTACATACTCTAAAGCCAAGTAGAAGTTTCTAGCACCCCAGAGAAAGTTCTAGATTTTTAAATATTGACACTCTCTTTGAAATGCTGCCTCTTAGTTTTTTCCCCTTACTTCTATTTTTATCATGCCATTGTACTGACTCATGTTTATAAAAGCAGACAGAAACACATGAGACCTAGGGAGAAGAAACTAGAACTTCAGTCCAAGTAACATTATTTCACAAATCAACAGGGAAGTGAAAATAGTGCTGTTGAGCCCTTAAGTTTCCAGAGTTTCTCCCTTTGTAAAGAGGCTTCTGGGGTAGAAAATTTCTATCGCTATCTCCTATCGGCCACATTGAACCCTCCTTTGGTTCCTGTCTCTATAATGTAAAATTCAAGCAATCTATATATTGTATTATAGATTCAAGAGCTAGCTGTGTTTAAGTGACTTCTATTTACAAGTATCATTTACAATAGCAAAATAATTTCTATTCTTTGTAATTCTTTCCTTGCTCTTTAATTCCTAGAAATGAAAAAAAAAAGATTTTGAGACTAATAAAAAAAAGCTTTTTTCAAGATAAGTTTTAAACCTACTAGTCCCTCTGCATTTATATTTAATAGAGGTTAATTCATTGGTTTTGAAGTTTAGGAAAAAAAGAAATCTTTTTTATCAACTCTCCTGGAGGAATTTCTACAATGTGTATAGCGATGTAAGATATTTTTGAGGGGCTCATTATCAGAAATTCCTATCAAATAATGAGACTAAATGAGAATCAAATCCAGTGGATATGAGTGTTTAATTGCCCAGATATTATGTCAAATCGATTTACAGATCTCTTAGCTTTACTTTAAGGTTTTTAAAGGCAGTGCTTCTTAGACTTTAACATGCATGTGAATCACCTGAGAATCTCGTTAAAATCCAGATTCAGTAGGTTTGATATTCAGTAGAATATCAGTGAGACCTGATATTCTACATTTCTAGAAGTCTCCTAGGGTAAGACAATGCTGTCCATCTGCATAAGACCACTCTTTGAGTATCCAGGTAGGTCTTCAGGCACCTGTGTTTTGCATTTTTTAACATGCGGCTTTATTCATAGCAAACATTTTTAAGTAGACCATACCTACTATATGTGCAGTACTGACAGAGAATTTGATTTATGTCATTTAATTCTCAAAATAACTCTATAAAATATGGTTTTTTTTCTAAATAAAGTTTGACTTTCAGAAAACTTAATTCTTTTGCCCAAGGTCACAAAGCTAGTAGTTGCCAGGGATTTGGACCCAGGTTTTTTGTGTAAGTATCAAGAAAGTGTAGGTTATTGAGTTAAATAGTAAGAAAATTAGAAAGGAAAAATTAATCAACAACATATTTCTGTAAAATTACTTTGGATTAACTCTCATTAATCTCTGTTATGTTAAACTATGGAAATATTTCCAATAGAATTTAAAAATCAGCATTAGCATGCTTAACAGATATAAAGCACATTTCAAGAGTTGAGAAAATAAAATTCTTGGTCATGGAGAGGTGGAGGAACTAAAGATTAACTTCAAAGAAAAGAGATAGGTGTTGGGTAAAGAGTGAAGACAAGGAATGCAGGTCATTTAGGGAAAAGGTATGAACAAAGGTATGTGAACAATGGTTTACAGTGATGATTAAATGGACCTAGTTGACTAGAGCAGAGAATTTCTAATTTAGGAACTATATCAAGGTACCAACTGCTGCATAATAAACTATACCAAAATTGTGGTTTAAAATAACAACCATTTATTTAGTTCGCAACTCTATAGGAGGGTTCTTCTGGTCTGGTCCAGGCTGGGTTCATCTCATCTGGGATTGCTCATGTGTCTGTGGTCAGTTGAAGAGTCAGATGGGAGCTGACTGGCCACAGGTGGCCTTGCTAACATGCCTAGTGGTTAGTTAGAACAATGAGGATGAATGGACCCTTGTCTGTCATCATCAATGAGCTAGACAGGTGACAAAGGCACCAAGGTGGCAGGCCCCAGTGAACCACTGTTTTTCAAGCCTCTGCTTTTGTCACATTTGCTAACATCCCATTGATCAAAGCAAATCACATGGCCAACCCATGTTTAAAAGACCCCACCTCTTGATAGAAGATGAGAATTGTGGGCATTCCAACAACTGTCACTTGCAAATAACAGTGAAGAAGAAATTGGAACTACTCTGAGAGTTGGCATTGATAAGAAGAGAAAGGTCCCCAAGGTCCCTTCAAGGTCTCCATTTGTATGATTATTTAATTCAAAATTTAAACTTGTCATTTTTAAAATACCTATAAACTAGCTGCTCATGGTTAAAAAATATGTAATGCTAGAGAGCCATAAAGGGAAAAGTCTCCTCCCCTAATCACCTCATTTCTACTCCCCAGAGGAAAATACTGTTTTCAGCTTTATGGTTATCTTTTCTGGGAGAACTAAGTTTTTCTTATAGGTTTTTACAAATTTTCAGTGTAAGCCTTGCTAAACACATGTTACATTAAAGGAATATCTGTATATAGTTATTAATATTTTGTACATTTTTAACACTGAGCTCTAGACGAGTGATCACAACTATTACTGAGCATTTATTATGAACCAGGCATTAGGTACTTAGCACATAAAAACCACTAAGTCTCAATTTCTACCTCCACTCATTCGTACTTCAGTGATTTCTTTATTTCTCTCACCAGTAAAAAAAAAAATGACTGTGTACTGCAGACAGGAAATTACTATTTCATACTGGCAGAGTCTTCTTCCTGTTTTAGCCAAAGAAAAAAGTAGGAATTTGAGGGCGTATTCTCTTCAAGCAAGTTTCACTTCTCCACTGTGATTCCCATAAACCACATTCTAGTCTGCACTCTAAGGTAATCCATTTGAACCCCTCCTTGGATTTATTAGCCTTCTTATAATTTATGAGGAAATGAAATTGTTGTCTTTATAATGTTTTTATCCTGAGTACAAGACAATTGAGAAAAACTGGTTCTTACCAGTCCTCTAACAGGTCCTTCCAAACACTTGGACTGAGGAGTCAGCTGCCTATGCAGAATTCACTTGCCCAACCCAAATTCATAAAGTTACTTCCCACAAAACTGTGTGAAACTTGAATGGCATGGGAGAAAAGTCCCTCCATACAAGAATAGTACCTTGTCGAATAATTAACTACTGTCTTTATTTATTTAAATTTTAAAGTCATCTCTGCATATTAAATCTCACAGTCAAAGGTAATTTCCCAGGGAAAGTTTTAAGGTGTGTACTCCAAACTTTGTGTGTCGAATTTAGTTGACCAATGCCTTTCTTAGCAACTAATACCTTAGCTAGCCTGCCATCAAGAATGAGGAGGTTGGGAAGAGAATGGTGTAATGTTTCCCAAAAGTTGTCTCATTTTATGAATCATCTGAGATGCTTATTAAACAGGCAGATTTTCCAGCCACTTACCCTAGAGATTTGGTTCATTGGATCTAGGGAGGGAATGAAATTGCTACATTTAACGACTGTCTCAGACAATTCTTATGATTGGGCAAGTTTTGAAAACACTACATTAGGGCAAGAGTTTTTCAACCCTGAATGTGTATTAGTATTACATGGATAACTTGAAAATATACATATGTATATATTATTGCCCAGGCTCCAAACCCAGAGATCCTAATTTAATTTATCTGGGGTAGGGCCAGGCAGTGGTATTTTTGAAAATCTCCTCAGGTGAGTCTATTGTTCAGCTCCTCTAGCGTTCAGAAATAGTAGTCCAAAGCAGTAGATCTCAAATTCTTTGGTGTCAGTATCCCTTTACACAAGTAAAAATTATGAATGATGGCAAAGAGCTTTTTTTTAGGTAGGTTATATTGATATTTTCCAAAAAAGAAATTAAACTAAGAAAATTTTCAGATTTATTAACTCATTTAAGAATCACAATGATAGATACATTAAATAGTAATATGAATAGCATAATTTTTTTTATTTTATTTTCCAAAAACACCAAGAAGAGTAGAATCATTTTCTACTTTTATAAATCTCTTTAATGTTGGCTTAAAGAAGGAAGCTAGATTCTGCATTTAATTTATTGGGATATATTGTTTTGGTTGAAGATTTCAACTTGAAGTATATGAAGAAAATCCAGCCTCTCAGAAATATGCAGCTGGAAAAAGGAAGAGTATTTTAATAGGCTTTTCAGATAATTGTGGATATTCTTCTTTGACAGAACACTAAAACTCAATATGTGGTAATTTCTTATAGGTTGTTTGTAATGAGAAATCTGAAACCATATCAATGAACTTATACTCTGTTACATTAAAATTCACTGTTCTACCTTATACTTTGAATATCTCCTTTAGTCATGTGTGATTTATAATATCATGTGTTGGTCATTTGAAAAACTATTGGTTCACTGAGTTATGTAGCCCTTCCAAGTGCTGGCATATATTATATAACATCAAAAAATCACATTTGTAAATGTCACAACAAATCTCATCAGAAAAGTCTTCAAATGTTGTGAGGCCATCAAAATCATAATATCAGATCAAGTTTTTCCAAAATTTTAATTTTAATTTGAAAACTTAAATTTTATCATTGGCAATATATACTGTCAATAGTTTTCCTCAAAGCAAAAAAACTCCTTTCATTTTTAAAAAGATTTCTGCCACAATTCAAGTCTGAATAGCCATAGTTTGTCTATTGTCCTTCCAAGTAAAATTGGTATCTCGTGAGAAAATCTGCTAGTTCTGCTCGCTACTCAGTCACCCAACTGCTTTTCCTGCAGGCATCAATTCTACTTCAGTATGCAGCAAAAGTGCTTTATATATACTTCACATTTCATTACAGATAATATTTTTAAAGTGTACTCAAGGAAAAAAGTAAAGTATACTCAAGGGTCAAGGTTTAATAAATTTAATAATTTTTGCTGCTTCTTCAAGGACATTCTTAAACTACATAGGCATTTTTTTATGAATTTGATGCTATTATAAATGCTATAATATTTTTTTACTTTCCAACTTTTTATTGCTAGTATATAAAAATATAATTGATTTTTTTAATTAAGTTTATTGGAGTAACATTTATATAATTATGCAATTTTCAGGTGTAAATAGGCATTTTTTAATTGTGATTGTGTGGTGGGGAAGAATAAAATGACTACTGTCTACAGCAATGCCACCCTGAACAAGCCCAATCCCATCTGATTTCAGAAGCAGGGTCGGGCCTGGTTAGACCTTGGATGGGAGACTACCTAGGAAGACCAGGTGCTGTAGGCATAAAAAATAAAAACAAAATAGGGTTTGTAAGCTGACAAGGTCCTTGCAATCTGTGAGGTCAACCAAGGGTTGCCTCACCTAAAAAAATTTAAATAAATCAATAAGAATAAAATGACTACTAGTAGAGGTTGATGCCATTGCCTTGTTTGAGGCTAAGGAGCCAGAATTTTTTTTTTACTGTTTTTGCACCATCAGTAAAAATATCAATGCAGTGAAAAAGACAAATAGTGTCTTGGTATTACTATGAAAATGGTTTTGACCTCATGAACTTCCCGAGAAAGTCTTAGGAACCATACTTTCATAACTGCTGACCTAAAAGAACACAGAGCAGTATTAGTAGAAAAGTTGGGTGGGACAAGTTTAGCATACATGCATACATACAGATATATGTGTGTGTGTGTGTGTGTGTGTGTGTGTGTGTGTGTGTATCTGAGACTAGAATATCTACCCACATGTGGGTTATTTACTTATTCTCATTTAAGCCTCACAGTGACATCCACAAAGTAGATATCGTGATTCTTATTTTACAAATAAGAAAATTGAAGTTCAGAAATGTTAAATAATTTTCTAGATTAAGTAAGGACCAGGATTTAAAGATGCAAATCTATATTCTTCCTAATGTTAAGCTTGTTCTGTTGCTACTACACCAAGTTGTTTTCCTCCTATTGAACTATTTTGGATTTAAATAACAACTACTAAGACTTAATGAGCACTTATTGTACACTAAAAACTGTTCTCAGAACCTTAAATGTATTACCCCATTTAATCCTCTCAACAGGGCCCATATTAGCCCTATTTTATGCATGAGGAAACAGAGATGCAGAGCAGTTACTTAACTTTCCCAAGGACATAGAACTAAAAACTAGGGAGCTAGGATTAGTGTCTTGGTTTGTTTGTTTAATTTATTCAAGGAGAGGCAAAAGCATGTGTGAAAAAACATTCTTAAGTGTGTGGAAATTTAAGCAAGAAGTTAATTCACATAAACCACAAAGAATAGAGTCCTAAAGGGAGCATAGTTCAGTTTACATTTCAGATTTTCAAGATCAGGATGTGGTGGCCAAGTCTGCAGATGGGAAATGATGTGGTCTGTGTCATCTGAACATATGACAGACACCCGTCAAAGAGCACAGCTGTTCCTGGAGAAGACCAGGGCCCTGGAGCAATCATGGGTGTAACAATAGCACCATTTCCTTTACCATCTACCACTACAAGAATTAGTCTCCTTGAGGTATATTTCTTTTTTCTAAGAATAATGGCAGTGGTATTATTACTCAGTCCACTAAAATGGGTTTATAGGTTAACTTCCAAGACAGCTCTTTTTTTCTAAGTGGAATTTCATTTCCTCAGCCAATGAGAGGCTCTTCATTTAGAAAGGTTATTCATTTTTACCTATGATTTTCATAAAATTAGAAACAGGCTCTCCACTTGCTCCTTCTATATGTATTCAAGAAACTACCTCCCTCTGGACCATGGAGTTCCTTTATTGCCCCCTCCCCTTCACCTACTGCAGACCCTGCTGTCGGACTCTGACTCTTCTTCCCTGCCTCACCTCTGTCTTTTTGCAGTCTCTCTTCCCACGTTCTGATTGCACCTTCTTGCCTTTCTCAGGTCAAAGCAGGGTGGAGGGTCTTTTCAAGGAGAGGAGGGACTTTAGGGACAGGAAAACCTTCCCTTGGTGGGCAACAGCATCTACTAGCAAGAAAGTAGGGAAGAGAAAATCCTGTTCTGTTCTCTAAGGACTCCAAACATTTTAACTGCCTTTCTTCCTCTTCTCTCTCCTTCCACTTAACCTCTCCCTAAATCTCTGAGTTTTCAGTCTCTGCTTATCACATGCATGAGCCTCCCCAATGACATAGATGAGAAAGGAAGAGACAGCCAACATGTCCTCTGCACAGGAATCTTCCTTTCCCCAGGCTCATCAACTCCTTCATGCCCACTCCAACCCCTAAGCTCCAAACCCACCTTCCTAAGGCCTTTCCACTCCCCATGAGTGTCTCTATTCCCCAATCCTAGAATTCCCATACCTGCCCAGATGGACTCCACCTAGAGCTTGGAATTGGAAGGATCCTCTATCCCACTTAGAGCTGCCTCAAGGGATAAGGCACCTCCAGAGACATTTCCCCTAGAAGTATTGCTACACCTAGTGGTTCTCATTTATAGTGCTCTTAACATAGACTTCACGTCCATTATGTTTAAATTAACTTTTCTGTGCTAGCCTGGGAATCCAACCACATTTTATCTACTCATTTATTACTTCTACTCATTATCTCTACCTACTCAGTGTATTTTCTGAACACAAAGCCTAAGAATTGTTTTAGGCATTGTACAAAATGCAGTACCTACTTTCATTGATCCAACTTGAGGGCTATCACAGGAGGCAAGTAGAAATCACCACCTCAGCCCAAGAATTATAACACAAAGTATAGCTTGGGCCCCTCAGAAGGTTGACAGGAAACCTGTTCCCTTAGAAAGCAGGGAGCTGCCATTAATTCTCCAAGTCTTCCCACCTCTAAGCAAAGAGCAAAGGATCTCTGAAAAGCTGAAGCCCTAGTACTGTACCAGTAAAAGTATTGAATGAGGGTTCTGGATCCCCTGGGAGAGCGGGAAAAGCGTCTCAGGGGAGGGGAACTTGATGACTTTCCGGCATCTGTCCCAGACATAGTAAAGAAGTCACCTCAAGCAGAGCTACACAAAGCAGGCCCAATCTGGCCTTGACAGTACCCTCACATCAGGGCAGTCCTGCTGTAAAAAAGAGGGTTGCAAGAGCCCAGAGAACCAACTAGGACAGCACTTGGGGTAGATAAGCCATAAGGATATGCTATGAAGTATAAGCTAGGGATTGCCACTAGGCAGAAATTTCCCCTTTCCACATATGACATAGAACAACACCAGAGATTCTTCAGAATTTCAATAGTTTTTACTCAATCTTCTCTATGAATTTCTCTTTCCCCTCCTATATCTAGTCACTGATCTTGGCCACTCTCATTCCCTCCAGCTTCTTCTTCTCCCAGCTAGAACACAGCAACTCCTTCCTCTGCCTCTGGACAGTTTCCTATGATCTACTCCATAATTCTGGCTCTTTGCCTAATCTCATTCTCTGTGTCTTCTGATATTAGCAATTCTGGGTATCATTCCAGAGACATTTGTTTCTCTTTAATTGTTTGATTGTCTTAATTAGTCTTACTCAAAAAAAGATATCTTCAACTTTAACAGTTCTTGCCACCTAGCAAAAGTATTGAAAATTTCAGTGAACAGAAATGTAGTAGAGTAGAGCTTTAAGATCTATTGTAAGAAAAAACAAGATGTTCAATGTTTGGGATGTGCTATCATTTATGTGGGAATATATATATATATATATATACACACACACATATATATACACACACAGAGATATAGATATACACACACAGATATAGATATAGATTAGATATAGATATAGATATAGATATGGATATGGATATAGATATGTATGTATATAGATATACACACACATACATATATATATACACATACACATATACATACATATACATACACATATATATATAGTTCTAAATACATACATTATCTCTGGGAGGGTAAATCTTTAAAAAATAAAATTATAGTATGTGACAAAAGTTATTTTCCACTCAATTATGTTATAAGCAAGATTATTAAGAGATTTTACTTTGGGTGTTGAACACACAATGTAATATACAGATGATGTTTTATAAAATTGTACACTTGAAACCTATATAATTTTATTAAATAATGTCACCCCAATAAATTAATAAAAATTTTCAAAAGATTACTAAGAAAAATGTTTATCTACATTAGGGTAGTCACCAAAAATTAACAGTAGTTATCTTTAAAAGACATTATTTTTTAAAATGTCCTTCCCCTCTCTTTGTACTTATTTGAGGTTTTTATGTTTTATAGTGGATATTTTGCTTATATATTAAAAATAATAAAGTGGAAAATAATGAGCATGTGTGCGGGCAAAGTGTTAATGGGAAATCTCTGTATTTTCTGCTTAATTTTGCTATAAACCTACACTGCTCTAAAAAAGTCTTAAAAAATGATTGGAATATTGTCATATATAAAAGACAAATTATAGAAATTAAAGGAATGAGAAAAAAAGGTAAATAAACTGTTTATAGAAATATACCATACACATTTCTATACACATCTTCCTAATTGCTGCCCAGTTTGAAGCTAGAGCTATTTTCTACTATTTATCTACTCAATATACTGATTGCCTCATTTGTTATTATAAAAATACACCCACACAGTACAACTTTGTGTCTATCTAGACATCTTCAAACCTCAAGAGGTCCAAGACCTAAGAGTCCCCTCTTCAATATAGTCTCAGTTTAGGATCACCTAGGACATCCCTTCCCAAGTAGCTAGTACACAAATACCTTCAGCTCACTGTCTGGACTGGGGCAACTTCTGATTTCAGAACTGCACCACTTCCCCTTGAATGCACCTTGATCAAAGTGTCTTGACCAAGAAGTCAAGATTCTAGTAGACACCCTTCTTAGTCATATGAAATAAACAACTTATTACTCTGAGAACTATGGCCACACTTGTCATTTCTACATACCCTCAGCTGTGGCATTGCCATTTACCTCCCATATGCTGTCTTCTACATCATTCTTTCTTTATCTATTCAGCCAATTAGTCATTCATTCCCATCATAAGTATTTTTTATCTTACCCTCTGTTCCAGAGGCTAGGAGATAGTTCCTACTGTCAAGCAACTGTCTGTATTTCACTACCCAGTTAGTGACTGTCAAAGTTGAGTCATAAATAGTTTCAAGTTAGAATATCATAAATACACTATAGTAGGGAAATTATTTTAAAGGTGCTACTGGAGTAATTAGTTATGGCCAAAAGGCTTAAGGAGGATTTTACAGGTGACCAAACATTGGAGCTGAGTCATGAAAAATGAAGAAGTGATATCCAAGTAGAAATTGGTGAAAGAATATTCCAAGGAGAGAGACCAGTGTAGATAAAGGAGATGTGAAAGCTGTTGCACATTGAGGAAATAGCCAGTAATTCTCTGTAGTTAGAGTACAGAGAACTGGGGTGGGGGTAAGGTCAGGGATGGTTAATGTAAAGGGGACAAAAGTACAAGAACAAGGAAAGAGGGATGGGGACCTCCACTTGGAAGGAGCTAGCATGCCTTGTGAAGCTGTGACCCCAGCCTCACCTGAACTGGAAGTCAGGCTTACCTGACATGGTCAGTAATATCAGCAGGATTCTTTGTACAAAGATACCTTCAGGCAATGAAAAGGACAGCCTGATGTCTATTTACATATGGGTTCCCTGCTCCTGGACTCCTGACTTACCATGGGGAATATGGCCTGTACACAGAAGCTGTGGAATTGCTTTTTAAGAGGACATGTCGGCACAGAGGCACAAGCAGGCCTGGGTCAATGCCCAGGAGATAAGGTACAGCATTGAGTGGGAGAAGGTGGATGTTCTCCTCACTTCTGCATGGAAAAAGCACCCCACTTTGTTATATCAAGGATTCCAGGGAATGAAATAGGATACTGATACGTTGAGGGTGTACAGCATTAAGAACCTAAGAGACTTATCAGGTGATTACTTCATAAGTTCTATAAATGTCTAATCACTGTGTCATACACCTGAAACAAATATAATATGTCAACTGTAATTGAAAAATAAAAATATAATTTACAAATGTCAACTATATGAAAAATAAAAAATTATAAGCATCAAATTCTCTGTATTAAATCTTTTACTGCTTAACATACAGAAAGAAAAAAATTAATAAAAAAATAAGAAATAAAAAATTGAAAAAGAACCTAAGAAGACAGTTTCCTTGACATAAATAGCAGTGTTCTCATGGACTGAGAAATCACCATCTGTTGTAGGGTGTAGAAACCAACCATCAGTGGTTTTTGTGGGAAACAGATACCCACAAGAGTACTGAAGCAGATGAACTCGACATGACAAGTTATGAGCTTACGAGAGACCCCAACCAAGGCCCCCAAATTAATTATCGAATGTACATTTAAGATTGTGAAAGGAGGCTAAAGGCCTTTGCTATGCTGATAAGGGCAGAGCCAGTATAATTTGAGTTAATGAGATAATGCGTATGGAGCAGAGACAAGCCATCTCAGCTGAGAGGCCACTTGAGCAACAGCCTGACCACTGTCAGTATGTGAAGACATCCTAGACCACTGAGCTTCCAGCAAATCCTGGCCAGAGAAGAACAACTGCCCAACTGGCACATAGCATCATGAGAACTCATAAATAATGTTTGTTGTTTTAAGTCACTAAGTATTGAAGTGGTTTGTTACACAATGAAGACTAATTAATAAAGGCCCAAGATGAGAATTGGTGGGAAAAGCTGCCTAAGTATGGGCGACGGCTTGGTCCAGGTCCCCAATTGCAGACAGCATAAACCTGAATGACTAGATCACTCTGGAAGGGTGTGGAGGATTTCTACTGTGGCAACTTAGTTAAGCTGAAACTACATTTCCCAGAACTACCTTCCCTGCATAGTTCCAGTTTAGCTGGAATTATGGGACATTCTGCATATCATTGATAAGGTGAAAGTAGAATCATTTCCTCTTTAATTTGGAAGGTTGGAGAGGAGTGTGAGGTACTATTGCAGCTCATCACCTGTCTGCTGGATCACCTGGTTGGCATGTGGCAGCAGCAGGGCCCACAACTCTTCCAGCTTCTATCACATCCTCCTCCAGCTCCTCTCACTCCTAGGCTGAGCATGGTTAACTCTATGCAAAAGGCACCAGCTTCTCCTTCGAGATACCCCCATCATCAAGGTTAGAGGCTTAAAGATTGTGAGACTGACAAGGGTTCCAGTCCACCTTCCTTGGTTCCAGCTCAGCGTCACAGGTTCCAGCTTATTCTTGTTTCTCCTGCTTCATGTTTCTTTCCTCCTCAACTGCCTACCTGGACCCTCAGGCTCCAGCATCAACAGCCTTAGAAACAACCACCTTATATAGATTTTTTAACTAGCTCCCACAATTGGATAAAGTTAAATCCCTGTAATATATAATATATAAATACAATGTATAATATGCAGGTGATATATAGTACATAAATTATAATCAAATTATATATATTTAAATTATTTAGTCAAGTCTTTAATCATTTTGAGTTAATTTTTATGTATAATGACAAATGGAAATTCAGTTTCATTCTTTTACATGTGACTTTCCAGTTTTCCAAATATGATTTATTGAAGAGGCTTTCTTTTCTACATTGTATGTTTTTGGCTCCTTTGTCAAAAATTAGTTGCCCATATATGTTTATTTCTTGGCTCTCAATTCTGTGGGTTTATTTCTTGGCTGGCAATTCTGTTTCGTTCATCTATGAGTTTGTTTTCATGCCAACATTGTACTGTTTCAATTATTGTACCTTTGTAGTGTAATTTAAAGTCAAGGAGTGTGATACCTCTGGCTTTGTTCTTTTTTTCTCAGAATTGCTTTGGCTATTTGAGGTCTTTTGTGGTTCTATACAAATTTGAAGATTTTTTTTGTTCTATTTCTGTGAAAACGCCATTGAGATTTTGATGGGAATTGCATTAAATCTGTATATTGTTTTAGGTAATAAGGTCATTTTAACTATATTAATTCTTCCAATCTATGAACACAAAATATCCTTTCATTTCTTTCTGCCTTCTGACTTTATTTCAGCAGTATCTTGTAGTTTTCAGAGCATCGGTCCTTCACATCCTTTGCTAAGTTTGTTCCTAGGTATTTTATCTTTTTTGTTGTAATTGTAAATGGGATTATTTTCTTCATTTCTCTTTCTGATATTTCATGGTTAGTATATAGGAATGCAATGGAATTTTCATACATCGATTTTCTATCCTGCAACATTGCCATATTTGTTTATAGTTTCAAATAGTCTTTTGGTGGATCTTTATACACACACACACACACACACACACACACAAATTATATATCTCTGCATTTAAAAAAATCTCGTAGTTCTCTTCCTCTAACTGACCAACATAGAGAGCCTAAAAGATTTGGCCAGCCAAGATAAGTAAGAAATTCCTAGTGGCTTCCTTCCACAAGGGATAAAACTACCAGAGCCCTTGGGTGGAAAAAACTGAGATAACTATCAGTGAATCAGAGGAAAGGAAGTGCAGAGGACAGAAGCAATGGTGGTACTGTACTATCTAGGGTCTCATTACTAGGGACCCCTCGGCCTAAGAGCACTCAGCCTCTTCACAGTTCCCTAAGTGGACAATGAAGGGAGGAGGATATTCTAGAACATTGGAGAATTTGTTCTGAGTGGAAAAGACCGCAGCTGGATATCACATAAAATAGTTGACATGAAGTCATTATAAAATTTGCTGAGAGATGTTCAGCTTCACTATTATCAGAGAAATACAAATTGGAACTAGAAAATGATTCCATTTTTCCCTCACACAAATGATCAAAGATATCTATAAAAAAAAAATAATTACACAAACCCTCTCACTAGGCAGTTTTACTCTTAGTTATTTATCATAGAGGTGTCTTCACATGTGTGTGAAATGGTGTATGCATAAGGGCATTCATTGTGGCATTTTTTTATTATAGCAAGAGATTAGAAATTACCAAAGTGTCCCCCACTAAGGAATTGGATAAATAAATAATGGTTCATCTATATATTGGACCATAATGCATCTATTTAAAAGAATGAAGCCTCAGTATGTGTACTGATATAAAATCATCTTCAGGATATATTGTTAAGTGAAATAAAGGACTTGCATAATGTGTATGCAATATGCATCTCTCTCTCTCTCTCTCTCTCTCTCTCTCTCAAATGCTAGAACATCTCTGGAAGAAGTCACATAAAACTGATAACTTTGGTAACCTATTACCATTTTGTAACATGAGTCTTTATTACCTATTCCCCAAAACACTTAATTTTAATAATTGTTGCAAGCTTGTTCCAAATATTGCTTTTGACAAGATGTCCCTCAACCTTTTCCCCATTGCATGAATGGCCAGAAAAACAAGAGTGACAATTATACCTAAGATTAAGCAAGGTAAAACCCAGATTTCCCTGCAAAAAAGAGATTCTGCTTAGGAAGTATTACAGTAATTAGGAACATGTATAGGCAAGAAAAAAAAAACACATAGATAGATTCAGGAAGGATGCCAAAGAGTGAGATACTCCAGTGAGTAAGAGATTTAGTGTAATGAGTGCATAATCAGTTTTAGGGATGGCATAGTTGCATAATGAGAAAGATTATGCCACTCACTATGTTGAATGAAGAACAATGAAGACATTTATGTGGCAGAAACCAATGGACTAACAGAAGTATGTTAGGAAGGATTGGAGCTCAGGTAGACAAAGGTAATCCAAGCTCTAAAACAGAAATTTGAAGATGCCACAAAGACAATGAGGCAAAACTCCAAATATTGATAATTATGTATGTGGAATATATCATATAAGAGAAGGGGGTTTTGTTTTGTTTTCAAGCTGTTTCTTCGTTGAGAGAGAGAGAGAGAGAGAGAGAGAGAGAGAGAGAGAGAGAGAGAGAGAGAAGTGATAATAGTCCTAAAGCATGGGCTAGCATTTGGGTAAAGAACAAGAGATATTTCGCTAGCTAGTGAATTTCTGAAGCTAAGATACAGCTACACAGGTAAAGGTGGAGAAGGCATGCCTCTTGGTATACAACTTTGATGGAACCTCCAAAACACCCTTAAGATCCTGATGGTGGGCATCTGGGCATAAGCACTTACATACCAATTCCCCATTCCACTCAACCCAAATAAAACAAAATAATCAGATAAAATACCCCAGTCATGAATAGAATTTTGCAAATATATGTTTCAAATTTTGTTTGAAGTACTTGAAAATGGGATAATCTCTCTATACAAGCTGCAAAGTCTGTTCTTTTTGGCTGTTTAATAAGTTGTTTTACCTGAAAGTTGATAACTTGCTTTAGATGTTGAAAATAATTGTTTCTCATATTAAGTACTTTATTAAGTACATTATAATTTTTTAAAGTACTTTCATAAATGTATTTCTTTTCCAAACAAATATAACTATTCTCAAAACAGTTCTTAATAAATGTAGAGTATTATTACCTACTGTTTCTAATTTTGGAGGTATACAGTGGCTTGCCCATAAGTCACATTGTTGGCTCATAGCTGGTTTCTGCAATATTTGATAATCTTTAAATTTGTCATTACACTATGAGAGAGACAGTGAGTGGGGGGGCAGGGAGGGAGAGAGGGAATATGATGTATTTTAAGGAATTTCCTGATATGATTGAGGGACCAGAAAGTCCTAAATCTGCAGGTCAGGGTGACAGGCTGAAAATTCTAGCAAGAAGTTGATGTCCTGAGTCCAAAGGCTGTCTGGAGGCAGAATTCCTTAGCCTTGGGTGGAACTCAGTCTCCTACTTAACACAGTGGTCCCTAACCTTTTTGGCACTAGGGACCAATTTTGTGGAAGACAATTTTTCCATGTCCCAGAGGGGGAGGTTTTGGGATAATTCAAGTGCATTACATTTATTTTAATTTTTTAAATTTTTTTCCCCTCTTTAATTCCCCTCCCCCCACTTCCACCCCTGACCTATGAAGGTTGCCATTTTCCCCTTAAGAACTGGATCTCTGAAGGCAGGGAATCTCCTCCCACACGCTCACAGCGTGCACCCATGGCCTGGCACACCCGCGGCACAGGACCATACCTGGGGTATGGTCCGTGGCTCCACCTGGGGCACGAACCCAGGACCTTCTGCATGTAAAGCAGATGTGCTAACCACTACACTATGGAGCCACCTCCACATGTATTACATTTATTGTGCACTTTATCTCTGTTATTATTACATTGTAATATATAATGAAATAATTATACAACTCACCATAATGCAGAATCAGTGGGAGCCCTGAACTTGATCTCCTGTAACTAGGTGGTCCCATCTGGGGGTGATGGGAGACCGTGACACCTGAAGCGTGCTGTTTATGTTCAGTCTACTCCATAATTTCGTTTTGCTGTCACTGCAAAAAAACCCTGCTTCACAAAGATAGGGTGTTGGAAATGCAAGCAGGCTTTTCAGTGCTTTTGTGGCAATTTCAAGTTATTCTTCCTCGTCTTTAATCCAGAATGTATGGAGATTTAAAGTTGTCTCAAAAATACTTTTAAGGCCACCATCATTTGCGACCTCAAGCAGTTGATCCTCTTCTAGCACAAAGTCAATTCACCTGGCTTATTCACAAATGGGTTGCGGATTCATTCCTTCCCAAGTCAGGGGTCTTTTGTGGTTGGGAAGTAATGCTCTAACTCTTTTGAAACCTGAGATATAGGTGATCATGCACCAGCTGGGAGAAAGAAGGCCCTGGCTCAGTCTCTTTCAAAATCTCTGCTAACGTCTGAAACATGTAAAAAATACCAAGGTTCACTCATCACCATTATAATTCCAGTTTGGCTTTGAATGCAGCCACTTTATCTGCTGACATGAATACAATTGTTCTCCCCTGAAGTAACAGATTGAGTTAGTTAAGCAGGTTTGAATATGTCACACAAGTTAAGTTTTGCAATTCATTTTGTGTCACTGAAATGTGCTGCCAGTGGTGACTGTTTTTCTAAAAGAAATTTCTGGAGTGACTCTTGTAACTCAAAAACTCTGGCTAGTGATCTACCTTTAGAAGCCATCTCACTTCTGTGCATAAGAGAAGACGTGTTGGCTCTGTGTCCATCTCCTCACAGAGCTGCACAAACGGACATGAGTTAAGGGCTTGTAGTTTCACGTGGTTAGTAATTTTAATCACATCCTGCAAAACGTTGTTAAGTTCAGGTGACATTTTTTGGCTAGCCAGCATTTCTCTATGGATGACACAATGTGTAGACTCACATTCAGAAGCGACCTCTTTGATCTGAGTCGTGAAACCAGAAAGCTGTCAGTCCAGTTGTGGCAGCTGCCTCGTCCATGCGTATACCGACACAGAATGACCAATTCAGTTTCCCTGATATGTAATCATTCAAAGACTTGAATAGTTCTGCAGCTGTGGTGTTGGTTGGCAACAAAAGTGCACATAACATATCCTCATGCACATCCTCCTGAAAAATAGATCGTACAAAAACAAGCATTGTTGCCTTGTTATCAACATAGCTAGACTCATTAACCTGGATTGCATACCACAGTGACTCATTAATCCTCTCTAACAATTGTGCCTCAAAATCTTTTGCTATTTCATCAGTTCATCTAGTTATGGTGCTAGCTGAAAGAGGAACACATGCCACCTTTTGAACTGCAGCCTCTCCTAAAAGTTCATGGCAAACGTCCTTAGCAGCAGGCAGGATCAGCTCTTCACCAATAGTAAAGGGCTTCTTAGCTTTAGCAATGTGGTTAGCTGCTAAGAATGATATTCTCAGTGCAGACTCATTTGATGAAGTGGTAGCCTTCAATAATGGCTTCTTTTCTATGTGTTCACATTTTTTTCTTTTGAAAAACTCCAAAAGCTTGTCTTATAATGCAAGGTGCTTGGACTTCATGTGGCAAAGCAGTTTTGAAGGTTTCATGGCCTTGTTGGATAATTGGTCGCCACATACTATACAAAGCGGGCTTGGAGAATATAAATCACCTGTTGTAATGAACCCATAATTTAATTAGGACTCCTAGTATTTTCATTTAAATGCTGTTTTCTTTTTTTGTTTGTTTGTTTGTTTTGGCAGTCTTAGAGTCTTCTGCTGTCTCATTATTGGGTTGGTCCCCCTTCTCAAAAAAGCTCTCCTGTGATGTTTGTTTTTTACTCATTCTGGCTGTGGTTATCTTGTAGGCTTACCAAAACTGTGACTGAGACAAGAACGCAGTACGGGAAAGAGGCATGAGTGGAAGTAGTAAATAAAATAATGGACGGGCCACATGCAGACTAAAATAGGTGTCAGATTATGACTTAAAGCCTGCCACCAGACGAAGCTGTACAATTGAAGTACATCAACTCATTTGCCACTATAAAGTCTGCCACCAGATGCAGCTTAATTGTCTTTTGCCACTCAGTAATAGGGTTTTGATATGAGTCTGCAAGCAATTGATTTCTTATGGTCTCTGTGCAGTCTAACCTCTCTGCTAATGTTAATCTGTGTTTGCAGCTGCTTCCCAGCACAGGCATCACCACCTCAGCTCCACTTCAGCTCACTAGGAGTTAGATTCTCATAAGGTATGTGTGAACTAGATCCCTGGCATGCACAGTTCATAATAGGGTTCACGCTCCTATGAGAATCTAATGCTCGATGATCTGAGGTGGAGCTGAGGCGGCAATGCCTCACATTATTCACATGCTTCAAATGCTCTAGATGACCATTACAGGGAGTAAAGAAGAAAGACTAGATAAAATAGTACATAGAAAAATAGTAACACTCCAGTTCTGTACCAGCTTTACAGAATAAATGCTTTCTATATGAAAATTTTTTCTAAATAATTTAATCCCTTATGAATTCCAACAAAATCACAGGTGTCACTATGTTGGATGGAAATTGTTCTTATTACTAATTTCACTAGTTTCTTTAAAAGACGGTCTTAAATGTCATTTAAATTATTTTTGATGACTTGGTATCATCATTGTAATCATCTATCATTACCCTGTACCATATGTAAAAGGATGTCCTCAGAGGCTACTAAGCAAACCTCAAATAATGGTTTGGACACTCTCTCTTATCCACTTTCTATAGTTTCTTTTCCTCCTTTCCAGCCTGAAATTAGTTCAAGTTAGCACTCTTTGTTGTGTAGTCTTTGCAACCCTTCCCATCCTTTCTGATTTAGGCTTCTAATCTGTAAACTGACTGGAACACCTTTAGATGTGCCTCTCCACCTTTGGTCTCTATGAGAAGTCTCCTTTCTCTGAAACTTTCTCCCTTTCACTTCAAGGACCAGACACGTATTTATTACCTAGCTTGTTCCTGTTGGATGCCAACCCATTTCTCTCTGTCCTGTGTCCTTTATCTAAAGCCCCTTCACTTCACAGGTAGTTTGGCTAATTTTGCACTACTGGTGAATCTGGATGTGGTAGATGGTTTGCAAAGATGACCATGAAAATTACTTCTATCCCTGAATCCACACCCTTTGCAATATAACTCTTTGCATACCCTTTACAATGTAGCTGTTCTTCCCATCATTAGACAAAATTTATTTTCTCACTCCTTGAATCTGGGCTGACTTTTGACTTGCTTTAACCAACAGAAAGTAGCAGAAATTATGCCATGCCAGTTCCAAGTTTGCCCTCAAGAAATCTTGAAACTTCTGTTCTCACATCTTTGGCTGCTGAAGCAGACATGTGAGGATAAAGATGAAGCCCAAGGGTGAGAGAAGTCCAGTTGACAGCTAGTATCAACTACCAGACATGTGAGTTAGGCTGTGTGGGACCATCCATCCCTAGTCAACCCACCAGATGACTGTAGCCACATGCATGACCAGAAGCAAAAACAGCAAAAGAATCATCCAGCTGAAATAAGCCCAAATTGCTGACACAAGCCCAAGTTGCTGACACACCAAATAGTGAGCAAATAAAATAGCCTTTGTTTTAAACCAATATACACATGGGGGTCATTTGTTATATAGTAATAGAACACTTATACACTGACTATGCCAGCCCAGTAGCACTATTGATCAATAATTTCAATACTTTTTAAAATTTTTATTTTATTATTAGTTTCAAGCATGTGCTACATTGGTTAGGCATTTACATAATTAATGAGACAATCCCTCCTGATAGCTTTTTCTCTCCTGTGGCTCCACTCCTAGCCATTACATTACTTCTCACTGCATTCCCTTTGCTGTGCTCCCCATCCCCATGACCATCTCTTAACTACTAATTTGTACTTCTTTAATCCTTCACTGTTTATCCCCCCAATACCCCCCTCTGGCTGTCACCAAATCGTCCTCATATTTATGAGTCTGTTTTCTATTAGTTTGTGCTTTTCATTCCTTAGATGCGACATATAAGTGAAATCATATGGTATTTATCTTTCCCTGTCTGACTTATTTAGCTCAGCATAATAATGTCTAGGTCCATCGATGTCATTGAGAATGGTAGGATTTCATTTTTTATGGCTGAGTAATACTTCATTGTATATATGAACCATAACTTCTTTATCCAATCATCTGTTAATAGGCATTTAGGTTGCTTCTGTATCTTGGTTATTGTAAATAGTGCTGCCATGAATATAGGGATGCATAGATCTTTACAAATTATTGTTTTGGTTTTTTTTGGATAAATGCCCAGAAGTGCAATTGCTGGATCAAAAGGTAGATCATTTTTAACTTTTTGAGGAACCTCCAGATTGTTTTCCATAGTGGTTATACCAATATTTGCAATCTCACCAACAGTGTATGAGTGTTCCCTTTCCTCCACATCCTTGCCAACACTTGTTGTTCCTTGATGTATTGATAATAGCCAGTCTGACAGACATAAGGTGATATCTCATCATGATTTTCATTTGCATTTCTCTGATGATTACTGACTTTGAGCATCTTTTCGTATGTCTATTGGCCATCTGTATTTCCTCTTTGGAGAAATATCTGTTCAGGTCTTCTGCCTATTTTTTAATTGGATTGTTTGGTTGTTTTTGTTGTTGAGTTGTATGAGTTCTTTATCTATTTTGGATATTAATCCCTTATCAGATGTATCATAAGTGAATATCTTCTCCCATTCAGTAGGTTATCTTTTCAACAAATACTTTTGATCATCTATTCTTGTCTAGGCCCTGTGCTAGGTATAGGAAATAGAGATGTAGGTTTCTAAGATCAAGGATCTTCTGGTGTTATGTGGAAACCAGACCCTAAACAGGTAATAACAAGTATGACAAATATAAGAAAAGAAGAAATGCAGGTGATACAGAAGTGGATAATAAGAAGGCACTTGACCGGATCAGGCAGGATGTCCCTGACAAATGACTTTTCAACTGGGGCTTGAATGAGAAGCAGTTTGCCAGGCTAAGACTTGGGAGTGAAGAAACTAAGAAGGAAGAACTAGATGCTTACTGGCTCAGAGTTGGGAGAAAGTATGGTGTGTTCAAGGAATGGTGACATTGGTTAACAAAATCCAGTAAGTTTCAGCTGTACACTTTAACAGTAAGGCATATATAAATATTTACATTGTCTGTTCACCTCCCATAGTTAGATTTCTTTCTGTCACCATATATTTGACCCCTTTTACCCTGTCCACCTCTCCCCCCTCTCCCTCTGGATATGGACTAGTCTATAGTCCATATCCATGAGTCTATTTGTTTGTCCTGTTCATTTGCTGCTTTTAAGTTTATATCCCACATATAAGTGATATCATCTCATTTTCAACTTTTTCTGTCTGGCTTATTTCACTTAGCATGATTATCTCGAGGTCCATCCATGTTGTCGCAAATGGTGGTATTTCATCTCTTCTTATGGCTGAGTAATATTGAACATCTTTTTAATCTATAAGAAGATACCACCCTTTATTGATTTTTTGGAGGGCCTACATTCAATTAAAAGAATTTCAGCATAAGACACACCAATTGATATAAAGATTTTTTTTCTTATTCTACTTTCACTGTTTCCTCATTTCTCTCTCTCTGTATGAGTATGTGTATACACACTCACCAATATCTTCTCTTAGAATAGAAACATGAATAATACAAATAAAAGAAGAGCTATTTCTGCTTTCCTTATAAAATGTTTACTTTGTTGTTCAAAGAGTTAGTGACACTACTTTGTTGAGCAGTCACAGTCATGACTCACTGAATGACATGGAAGTCGTTGTGGTTTCATACCAGCAAACTTACTGGAAACCCACTCAAACTTACTGGGAAAAATCAGTCCTCTAGGATTCTTGGGGAGCTGTCCACAGAGAGATGTCTCATGAGGGGAATTCTGCTATAAAACTACTCAAAGTGGGGGCCAGGAGAAGTTTCTGAACACTAGATGCTGCTGGCTTCTGTGTACCGTGGGACCTAGATACTGAAGAAGCTGCACTGATGAAGCCCAACATCTCTAAGGTGCCTGCTGAGCAAACACATCGGACCACAATATGAAATTCTTCCTTTCAGCAGTGTCTCTTCAGCACCTTCTACTGACAATGTTTTACACTGTGTAGCTGGCAAAGCAAAAAGATTTAAAGGGTCCTGACTCATTTTCCTGGAGCAGGCAAAAAGGGTAAAGAGAATCAATAAATCAATAACTGCCACAAGAAGTGAGAAGGAAGGAGAGGAGTCAGTGAGCAAGGTGACAAAGGCTTAGGAAATGTCCACATAGGACACCTCTCGCATATCTACAAGGTTCTGAGGAACAAAGAAGCAGAGAGCTGGTCCTCCCCAGCCCTTCACCCATAAGTTTTGGATCAGCTACTACCTCTCTGCAGATAAGAACAGTTTAATATTTGCTCTGGGTCTATGTGCATTCCCTTCAGAAAACTATGGTGTCTCAGGCAGAAAGAAATATCCCCATTCTCCAGGGTCTTCATTTCACACTGGCTTTATTTATTAGGGGTTACTAGGGCCCAAGGAGCATTTACCAAAAGATGATTGTTTGAATGAACTAACAGTATAGTCATATCCACAGCTTACCCTTCCCCAGCAGGCAAACCAAGAAGAAAAGGAAGGCTAATACAAGAAACATTTATTAAACACTCTTTGCCACATACTATACTATAATATGTTATATGTATATATTTTATATACATACATTTTACAGAAAATGTATCTGACTTGCCCAAGCTATGACTTTAACTCGTACCTTCTAACTCCAGTTCTAGAGTTCAGCCTACTAATTCATGTGACATACTGGCCCCCCATAAATATCAACAAAATGACTTGTTGATAAGACAAAGCTGAGTTCATCCTTATTGTGGTAAAAGAGAGCGACCTTGACAAAATCTTGGATGGGGAAGGGAAAGTCAGGGTATTTATGAGATTTTGAAGTCTGGGTTAGAGAAGGCTTTTCAATGAGTTGTCTTTGTTAGGATTAGGTAAGAATCGTGATATAATAATTTAGGATTGGTGGTGAACAAAGCAAGGTGAGGATTTTTAAGGCAAGGAAATCAGAGAGTCTGGGAGTATAATGTTTCTTTCAGGAAGTTCCCAAAATGAGCAATAAAGTTCCTTGCAACTATTATCTTCTTGGGCAAGAATCTACTGAGATAGTAAGTGATGATAATGAAGACAGTGGAATACGGAGTAATAAAGTGACATTAATGATTGTAGACAGTAAGCTCTGGGAGTGTAGATGGGTTTGGTTGTCATCAATAGGATTTTTTTCCTTTTTTTTTCTTTTTGATTAAATTCAAGCATGATATGTGGCAAATTATTAATGGATTGGTCATTAACCAGCTTCAATATTAAGAATACTCTTAAAATAATAACTAACTCCTACACAATGCTTTCTATGTTTTCCTCACATACTAGCTCATTTAATCATCATACCTATAAGGTAGGTGCTATTTTCAGCCACATTTTATAGGTGGTAAAGTGATATAGAGAGGTTAAGTTGCAATGCAGTAAGTAACTGAGCTGGGATTTGAATCCAGGCAGTCTGACTCCAGAATTCATTCTCAGGACCTAGTATACTAATTGTTTCATGTTAGTGTTTTACAGCTACCATTCCCTTAATTCATGTGCAACTCATATAATTCTGATCAAAGAGGTGTTTCAGATCAATCCATTTCCCAAAGTAGTTCAGTTACTAAATAATGGCCTTAAAACTACGTTTTTGGACTTTCTTACCTGACTAATTGTAATGTATCCATACTTACAATTACCCAGGTAATGCAATTACTCAGGCATGAGAACTAAATGTTAAACCAAGCTATATTCAGAGCCTGCAATATGCTGCTGCTAGACCACGGAAAACTACAGAACAAAGGAAGGCTCCTGCTGGGATTACTAACAAACCATTTACCCAGATAGCAAAGGGCAAACAGAGTCTTTAAGGCACAGCCTATACAAAATAAACTCAACCACTCATTCCCTACAACCAAAACCCATGGGGAACCTATGGGACAAAGGCTGGGGATTGCCTGCGGGCTTTCTCACTGCATACCCATGCCTTTCATGCTATCTACCCTTACTTTCACTCTGCATACCCATAACATCAAAGGAAAATAGGTCAACAAAGTCTTTAAATTGTAGTTCCTAGAAACTAAGAATGATATATAAACTGATTTCTCAGAACACTTGATGTCTTTGTATATCTCTCTGTCTCTGTCTGTCTTTTGGTCTTTTTTTTTCTCCTGGTCTTTTCTCCCTGTCTCTCTGTGCCTCTCAGCTTTTTCAGTCTTTGTCTCTGAGAGACCATGCTCCATCTATAGAGCATTATTTCTTCTCCAATAAACTTTCCTTGTGAATTTAACTCTGGCATGTGCTTGAATTCTTTCCTGTGAGCAGTCAAGAACCCTCCCTCTGTAGGTGCAGGACTTAAATCTCCACTGCAGGGGTTTTGCCCTGGCCTGCATCAATTGTTTTCCTCATCCCCCACTTGGTCCTGTATAACTACCTCTTAATTTCCAAAGAACAATTAACAAATTTATTAAATATTGCCCAACAAAGACAAACATACACACAGATCTAATTCTTTATTAAATTAGGGATCTCTGCAAGTTAGAGAGCATTGACTGAACTTTAATTCCTACTATAAAATAGAATAAAACAACAGAAATTTCATGTTCTTATAGCTCTGAAGTGGCTTTGCTAAATGACTTTCATTTCAAAGAGGTGACTAAAAATAATAATCATTTACTTAAAACAAATATTTAACTCATAATAGAAATGTAAACAGAGCGATGATTTGTGATTTCTCAATATATTCTTCCTTGCTACAGGACATTTAACTACTTTTGATCTATAGTCAAGATAAACATAGTGCAAACTTTCAACTTCCAACAATTAGGACACACAGGAAAGATAAGCCATGACATAAACCTTATTTGGAAAAAAGAAAATTAAGCATGGCACCATTAAATGTCTAACGCTAATGATTTTATTTCCATTAACTCAGGAAATAGAGTTTTATAAAAGTCACTGAGGTTGACCTTTTTTGGATTTTAACAAAATAAAAACTATTCTGTCTTTCAGTTATGTGCCTTTTTCTGGATTCCAAAGTTGATAGGCAAGTTGATATACAGTCATTCTTTGAGTGAAGGAGTAAAAGAGATAGGTGTGCAACTTACAGACAATTACCAAGGAAGATCCTACCTTTCTTTGTTGTTCACATTACAAGCAAATTATATAATCTTTTTAGGATATGTTAACAGCAGTAGCAATACATTTAAATAACATATGCTAACTACACAAAGTTTACTTGGCATTTTAGTAAATGAAATTTGAACTGTGCTTCGTTGTTCCTGTCTTTCCTCTTGGTGGATAGAGTGGTAGGAGATGGGAGAGAGAGGCAGAGATGAAAGGAATATTCTTGTAGGCTTGCTTGAGGAAAGATATGCATGTGCTCCCTATTTATCACCCTAAACCAACACACCCACCCACATAAGGAGCCTCATACAGAAAAATGAAGCTCTTTATATTGCCTTGAAAATGACACAGTAATTGTATGTCTCTCCACTGCCTTTCCCTGGATTTACATGCCCAAAGCCATGTATAATTTCCACTCCTTATCCCACCCCAACACCTCCTCACCTCTGTACTCTCCTGACATTTTTTTGTGAATTAACTGCTGTCACCTGGTTTCAAATATTTCACACTTTTAAATCAAGTTAAAAAGAATATTACACTGGGGAAGAAACCATGTCAAGCAGCAAGTGAATATTTGCTGACAGCCTGCTATGAACCCACACCTTCACCCACTATCAGGTAGATCAAAACAGGAAGTGCCCTTCCAAATGGGAGATGTTAACCTGTCCTTTGCCAACAGTAAGGGCTTCTCTATTTGGACAGCTACCTCAGCCTTCTGAACTACAACAAATCAGCATTTTTCTCCACTTTAAAGAGTAAAACTTCTGGAAGAGGAAAGTCCAAAGATGCATGCACTTAAGTTTTAGCTTAGTCCCCTCTGTTACTTGAGCAAAAGGGGTCTGTCTGCCTGTGCGTGTCTAAGTCAATGAGACACGTACAGATTTTGCAGCAAAGAAAGTAAGATGTAGAGAGGGGGAAAAATGGTGCAGATGATAGAGGCTCTGTTCATCCTTCTGGTGACCAAATCAAAGTTGTGATGGAAACAAGGAGCAAGCAGCAAGGAAAAATCGCCTGGGATCTAGATGAATAAGCCATGTACTAGGGAGAAATCCAAGAAAGCACCCTGCAACGGCAGAAGGTAAGACGAGGTGAGGACACAGGTCTGCCCAGTCCTGAGTGGCTGAGTGAGACGGAGGCTGTGGAAGCGGCAGAAGCCTCTTAAAGGGACCACAGCCATGAGCAGATTTTCGAAGCAATCTGTGGATTGCTTGCTGAATCTTGACAGGTGGCCCCAGAAGGGCAAAAACTTGGGCTAAATTTGGCCTGCGGCTGAATCCCTCTCAGGACTGTGCCACTGGACACCTACATCACAAATCCACACCAATAAGACTGGGAGACTTAGGAACTTTGCTTAGGACATACAAACAGACATGGAAAGGCAGCCAAAATGGGAGGACAAAGAAGCAGAAACCATATGAGAAAACGGAACAGAGATCCGGATATAATGGAGTCAAGTAATCTAACAGATGCAGAGTTCAAAACACTGGTTATAAAGATGCTCAATGAACTTTTGGGATATGTAGATAAATTCAGTGAGAATTTCAACAAAGAGATAAAAAATGTAAAAATGGAAATAGAAATTATAAAAGAGAACCAGTCTGAAATGAAGAGCACATTATCCGAAATGAGAAGTATATGAAATGGAATAAACAAAGTGAATAAAGAAGAGGATCAAATCCCCTATCTAGAGGATGGGAAAGCCAAGGACACTCAATCACAATGGCAAGAAAAAAGATGCCAGGACTATAAAAATAATTTAAGGAACATATGGGACACTATTAAGAGTCCAAATATCTGTCTGATTGGCATACCTGAAGAAAATCAAGATGTTGAAAAACTGTTTGAAGAAATAATGATGGAAAACTTCCCTAACCTGGTGAAGGAAGGACATAAAACCTCAGGAAGCTCAGAAAATCCCAGGGATACAAAGAGGCTCACAACAAGACACATCATAATTAAAATGCCAAAGGTTAAATACAAAGAAAGAACACTAAAAGTAGCAAGAGAAAAGCAGATAGTTACCTACAAGGGAACACCCATAAGACTGGCAGCTTATTTCTCAAAAGAAATGATGCAGGACAGAAAATATTCGACATGATGAAGATCCAAGATCTACAACCAAGGATACTTTATCCAGAAAAGCTATCATATAAAGCTGAAGGACAGATAAAGAGCTTCCCAGACAAAAACAAGCTAAAGAAATATATCACCAGCAAGCCAGTATTACAGGAAATGTTGGAGGAACTTCTTTAAGAAGAAAAATTATGTATCAAAAGCAGGAATAAAGAATGGTAACAACTACATTTCTATCAACAAGTACCTCAAATGGAAAAGAATTAAGTGCTCCAACCAAAAGATAGACTGGCTGAATGGATAAGAAAACAAGACCCCTATATATTCTGCCTACAAGAGACTCACTTCAGATTAAAAGACACACACACACTAAAAGGAAGGGGATGGAAAAAGATATTGCTTTGATGAACCTAGAAGGTATTTAAGTCAGACAGAGAAAGACAAACACTATATGATTTCACTTATATGTGGAACTTAAGGAATAAAAATAACAAACTAATCGAAAACAGACTCACAAATATAGCAGACAATTTGGTGACGGACAGAAGGGAGGGGGTTTGGGGGCCTAGGAGAATGTGGTGAAGGGTTAAAGAAGTACAAATTAGTAGCTGATGGATGGTCACGGGGATGGGGAGCATGGCATAAGGAATGCAATTAGCATTAATACGTTGGCTAGGTCAAGGGTCAGGAGAGGGAGGGAGCAATTGGGGGGATCATTTTACAAATGATATAGATGTCTAATCAATGTACCGTATACTTGAAACTAATTAAAGTAAATAAATTTAAAAAAAAAGAAAGTAAAATTTATTAGAGAGTTGCAAGTCCTGGAGACACAGTGAGCTATCACTCAAGGCTTGGTTCCCTGGGTTTCTCGGGAGTACAGATTATACAGGGAAAAATCAGTAGTCATGGAAACTAAGGGAACTGAGATCGTGGGTGCTACTGATTGGACCATTGGAGAGGGTTGAAGATAATTGATCAGTGTCCAGTTCTGGAATCAGCCATGATGTCATCCTGTCTGGTCCTGTGGCCTGGGGGGTTGTTCTGCCTCCATGTGCCTGGAACTGAAACACATCTACAGCCAAGATTTTATCCTTAAGATCCTAACCAAAGCCTACTGTCCTCATGATTATAGGCCTGAGGCTCAGTTAATCTTATGTCCTAAGGCTTAATGATTAAGGAGCAGGCACGCAGAGGTGGAAGGAGAAGGGTAAAAAGGCAAGTGAGTCACAATGCCATTATCTGGGTACAAGCAGCTTGCTTGCTTGAATCAGAGAAAAAAAACTATATTAAAGAAACGAAGTTTGTGTGCAGTTATGCCGCATAACCCTCATAACCCATGCTACCTCTCTAGGTAGGTCACTCTTGTTCATGATTAATTTCCCCCATTTTGATTCATATTAGCCATATTTCAGATGATGATTTTCTTTTCTGACCTCGTTTTCAAATTCTGAGTTGAATACTACTAATTCCACTCTGAGTGCTAAAACAAATTTCTTTCCACCTTCTAAGTTCTTCTAGCTGGGCTAGCAACCAGATTAATGGAGACAGATTAACAGGAGAAAATGTCCAAATGTATTACATGAATGCACATTCAGGAGTGCCATAAAAGTGTGACCCAAAGAGGCATTGGGCAGTTGAGGTTTATAGGCCACTATGGACAGAAGAGAAAGGGGAACAGGGCCGTGGGATTTTGAAAAGAGAAAAAAGGCAATTCATAAGTAGTCAAAAAGAGCAGAATACAAGTGGCAAACAAAGTCCTGCTAGGCAACCCAGAAACAATGGGACAGAGGGACGAATGAATCAGTTTGTCTGGAGCCTTCCTATCTAATGCTAAGGTGAATAAGCTAAGATTCCCTTCCTGGGGGGAGACTTTCCATCAAAATATCTTAGGCAGAAAAGGGCGAGGGTCAAAGGTTCCGAGTCCTTTGTTTCTTAATAACCAGTTTAAAATCAATATCCCAAAAGGCATTTTTATGGTGACCAAACCTTGGCACCCTTCACCATGAAATGAGAAGGGAAAATTAAGTTTGGGGGTAAATTATACAATTGTTCATAAAAATGTAAACAAATTCCTTAGAATAGAATTGATATTCCTAAACAGTATAATTTTGTTTAATTATAGAAGCAATCTCTCTTATTATCCCCGAATTAACATTAACTTTTACTCCTGAATTTTGCATGGGGTTTCTATTTCTGGTCATTTCCTTTTCCTACCTAAACCCTCAGAGTAAATTTTGTGTATGTGTTTCTTTGTGTGTGTGTGTCACACATATACAACTCAAAAGGTATTGGTAACTTATACCTTTTGTCTGTGAAAAGTGATGGTGACAAGTATGTTTCAGCAGGGGCTCTGGTGAGTGGTAGAACTTTCTTAGGAAATGAGCTAAGGACAGAGTACTGTGACAGCATGGCTTCACACTAGGGATGTGATTGTGTTGGTGGATAAAGGATTCCACAAAAGGGCAAAAGCACTGATGCAAACTTAGCGCCAGCAAATACACCTTAAATTAAAAAGTGGGGGAAATATAGCCACCCAAATTTCTCTTATAGCTCTTTCTTTGATTCAAGCTGGTTTTGCCTAGATTATGGCATTGTGACTCGCTTTTTTTTTTTTTTACTTCCACCTTTATATAACTATTGCCTTAACCATTAAGCCTTAGGACATAAGGTTCTGGCTAGCATCAAATCTTTTTAAGAATAAAGCCTCAGGTCTATGATTATGAGGACAATAAGCTCTGTTACACTAAGGTTAACATCTTGGCTTTAGATATGTTTCAGCCCCAGGCCCATGGAGGCAGAACAGGCTCACCCACCAGGCCACTGGACCAGACTGGATGACACCATGGCTGACTCCAGAACCTGAGAGGATGATAAATCACCCCAGCCCCATCCAATCAGTAGTGCCCACAATCCCAATTCCCTTAGTTTCCATGACTAGGAATTTTTCCCTATATAATCTATCCCCTCAAGACACCTAGGAGTAGGGCAGGTCTTTGAGCAATAGCTGGCCTGTGTCTCTAGGACTTGCAACTCTAATAAACCCTTACTTCCTTTGCTGCAAAACCTGCACGTATTTCATTGACTTAGACACAAGCAGGCAGAGAGACCTCTTTTGCTCTGGTAACAAAAAGATACAGGAATTAAGCAACTGGGAGTCCTATTTGCTTCCCAGATTCAACTCAGGTAGGAAACTAGTATAACAGGTTTTCCTTCAGGCTACATTAAACTAAAGTACTGTCTGCATGAGATTATAAAGCCATATTCAGCCTCTCCAGATAAATTACTAGCATTCTAGCCCTTCTGGCTCATGTTGGGAACATCCCTCTATAGTTTCCAGAAGTGGCCATTGTCTTCACGTCCTGTGGCAGGCAGAATAATGGTCCCCCCAAAAAGTCCATATTCTAATCCCTGGGCCATTGAATATTTATCCTTACATAGCAAAGAGAAATTAAGGTTGCTAATCAGCTGACCTTTATGATAAGGAAATTTTCCTGGATTATTTGGTGGCCCTGATATAATCACAAAGATCTTTAAAAATGAAAGAAGGAGAGTGTTAGAGTGATACGGTGTGACAAAGAATGGACAAGCCATTGCTGACTTCGAAGATGGCTCGAGTCAAGGGATGCAAGCAGCCTCTCGAAGCTGGAAAAGACAAGAAAATAGATTGTCCCCTGGAGCCTCCAGAAGGGGAACAGCCTTGACAGTATCTTGACTTAAGCTCATTGAGATCCATTTTGGACTTCTGACAGCAGAAATGTTACTTTAAGCGACTAAGTTTATGGTAATTTGTTACAGCAGCAATAGGAATCTAATCCAGGTCCCATATGGCTTCTTGGTGATATTTTTTGTTTAACTTTTTTTTATGTTTTTGGATTTTTATTTTTAAAACAGATGTTTTCTGTTCCTCAGAAATCCTGTGCATCTAAGGTTACAATGTAATAGTTATCCTTCCCCAGGTTTTTTTCTTTAATGAAAATTTTTACTTTGCAGCTTGCTTTTTTCACTTAAATTTTCATAGACATTTTTCTAGGTCAGTTCACATGGGTATAACTCAATATAAAAGTTAAAATATTTATTTTTTATCAGAGAAATATAAAGAAAATATACAGAGAAATATAAGGTTGAAACAAGAAACATAAAGAAAAAAATATTGACCCATGACTCTACAACGTCCATAAACTGTTGACTATTTTAAAATATCAGTAATAGTTGTAAAAATAGAAAAGCCATATTGTACAGATTGATACAAGATATTAAATGAAAGCTTTCTTATTTCCCTCTCCAAAGGCAACCACTATTCAAAGTTTCTTTTGTTTTCTTCTAGAATTCACACATATGTGCGTGTATGTGTGTGTATGTCCCATACACACCAGGGATCGTTCATGATTATATACCTTACCCTTTTTCTCTTAATAATTTATTTTACAGACCTTTCTCAATTTGACACATACAATTTCACTTTTAGTAGTTGTATAGTATTCCATCTGAGGGATATTCCCAATTTATTTAGCCAGTTTCCAATTAATCAATACCTTAGTGATTTTATTTTTCTATATGATAATGTTGTGATAACCATCCTTTTGAACAGACTCTGAAGAACTCTTGCAAGTATGTCTCTAGGGTAAATTCCTAACAGTGGGATTTCTGGATGAAAGTGCATTTAAATGATTGGTAGCTGTTACCGAATTGCTCTCCAGAAATCAGTGTGTGAATTGACACTCCCTCCAACACAATATGGCAACACCTGTTTCCTCAAACTCTCATCATCACTAGATGTCATATTTTAAATTTATTACTAGTCTTATAAGCAATACATAGCATTTTATTATTTAGATTTTCATTTATTTAATTATGAACAAGGTTGAGGTAATAATGCTTTTAACATTGAGTTACTCTGATGGATCACATGGTCATTTGGAGATATGGCAAATATGTTTCTAAGAATATAAATAATGTTTGTATATAATCTAAAAATTAATTTGCAACTGGTAAGTCTTGTGTCTTGGAGCAGTCCCTTAATCTTCCTGGACCTCAGTGTCCCCATTCTCAAAATAAGAAGGTTAGACTAGATAATTGCTAAGAATACATCAAGTTCCAAGTCTACAAACTGAGTTGATAAAATAAAAGGAGGATCAAAGGGTATCATAATTATAAATAGTAAATGTCTTAGTCCATTTGGCCTGCTATAAAAAAATGCCATAGACTGGGTAGCTTATAAGCAACAAAAAGTTATTTCTCACAGTTCTGGAGGCTGGGAAGTCCAAGATCAAAGCTCCAGCAGATTTGGTGTCTGGTGAGAGTTCCCTTCCTGGTTCATATAGCTGTCTTCTCACTATAACCAACCGTACATGACAGAAGGGACAAGGAATCTCTCTGGGGACTTTTATAAGGTCACTAATTCCATTCATGGGGGCTCTGCCCTATGACCTAATTACCTCCCAAAGGCCCCATTTCCAAACACCATCACATTGGGGTTTAGGTTCCAACATATGGATTGGGAGGGACACAAACATTTAGTCTATATCAGTAAATAAACCACAAAGCGTAGATGTGAAAATAATTTTAAAGATAATAATGCACAGCCCCAGGGAAGAATTTAATTTCTCTCTAACTTTTTAATTTTTTTCATTTTTTTATATTTTAATGTTTTAGTTACATGGTATAAAATAAAGCCAAACCAAAATATTTAAATGAAGAGGGAAAACTTCATTTAAAATTTATTTGCTGTTCAAAATAAGTCAGATAGAAAAAGTTGAGAATCATATGATTTTATTTATATGTGGGATATAAAACTGAAAGCAACAAATGAACAAGACAAAGGAACAAGAACTCATAGACACAGATAACACTTTAGTGGTTACCAGAGAGAAAGAGGATGGGGAGAGGAAGATAAGAGTAGAGGATGTCAAATATATGTGACAGAAGGATATTTATTTTTTATGGTGACATTGGTTAATGAAATCCAGTAAGTTTTAGCTGTACACTTTAACAATAAGGAATATATGTATTTACATTGTGTGTTCATCTCCCATAGTTAGATTTCTTTCTGTCACCACATATTTGACCCCCTTTAACCATCTACCTCCCCCCTCCCCCCACCCTCTACCCTCTGGTAATCACTAGTCTATAGTCCACATCCATGAGTCGACAGAAGGAGAAGATTTGGCTTTGGGTGGTGAACATGCAATGCAATACACAGATGATGTATTATTGAACTGTACATTTGAAACCTGTATAATTTCATTAACCAATGTTCTCCCAATAAATTTAATTTAAAAGAGGAAAAAATTATTTACTATTTAGCAACAGGGTCCCTTCCAATTCTATCGCTTATGCTATAAATTTTATAAGACTGGTATCAACATATGTACATTATTTATTTGTTTTATTTAACATCATTTTATAAATTTATTTCCACATATTTATATGGTCCTAACACTTGTCATTTTTAATGGAAATATTAATCCATTGCCCAAACATATCACAGTTTGCCTGGCAATTTCTCTACAGCAGTATTTCAGATACTTTCCAGTTTTGACTGGGATCTGATATGCAAATGTAAATGTCTTTGTACAATGGGTCCTTTTCCTTTCTTTTGAAGTATTTTCTTGGCGATGATTGCTCACATTCTGTCAGCAATGTATAAGAATATACTTTTTCCCCACACCCCTGTCAACAGTGACCTATTCAAATTGATTTATTCTTATATTTGAATTAAAGGTGGTTAAGATGATATCTCATAGTTGCTCTAATTCACAGAATTTTAAATTCTTCTGAAAGATAAACTTCTGAATAACATTTGATTACACCATGTATTTCTTTTTATATAACTGTACAAATTATGTTCCTTGACCAGGCTCCCATTAGAAAGTAGTAACTGCCTTTATAAATCAGTCTCTCGCTTACATATTTTGGAGCTAAAATTTCTGTTTCTACATATCAGTTACAAATATCTTTCCCACTCAGTTGTTTTCATGTTATTACTCATTGTTGTGGGAAAACATTTATTTCTTATTATATCCATTTTACTACAGATACTTTTATTACTTTGATTATCAAGAAATCTTCCTTCTACAACTTTTTTAAGATCTATGATTTCATTTTCCTTTAACGTTGTTTGTAGATGGCTTTCTAACATTTAACTCTAACTAATTTGAAATATACTTAGAATGTAATACAAGATACTGACGTAAATTTATTCTCTATATTCATATCTGTTTTCTTTAATACATTTATTAGTGATTCATTTTTATTACTTTGTGTCGATTGATTTGCCTCATATTGATATCTTAAAATGTTACCAGTCTACTTTTTATATCTATTCTACTTCATCATTCTATTTTCTCTACTTAAGATAGTACCAGAAAGAATATCATGCTAAGCAAAATAAGTCAGGTGGAAAAAGTCAAGAACCATATGATTTTACTCATATGTAGGATATAAAACTGAAAGCAACAAGCACGACAAACGAACAAGCAAAAACTCATAGACACAGACAACAGTTTAGTGGTTACCAGAGGAGAAAATGGGGATGGGAGGAAGTAGAAAAGGGTAAAGGGGGTCTAATATCTGGTGACAGAAGAAGATTTGACTTTGGGTGGTAAACACGCAATAAAATATACAGATGATGTAGTGTAGAATTGTACACTTGAAACCTGTATAATTGTATTAACTAGCATCACCCCAATAGGTTTAATAACATTTAAAAATAAATAAATAAATTTAAGAAAAATAAAAGATGATACCATAAAATTGTAACAATCATTTCAATGTTTGGCAGAGTCAATCCTATGATGTTCTCTTTTTTCTAAAAATATTGCTTGGTTGCACGTTTTTCCATAAAAAATTTATAAATAGTCAAGTTTTGTTAAGTACTCTTTTGGGATTTTAACTGGTAATGTATTGAATCTATAAATTAACTCGTGAAATACCATTTTTATTATATCATCTTCCCAAACAGGAGCACAAATATTTCTTCTGGTGTTGAGGATTATCATTTCTGCTGTCAAAGTTGTGGAATCCTCCTTTATAAGTTACAGATGTTTCTCATTAGACTAGTACCTAAACAGTTAATGTTTTTATTATCCCCTACATTTCTAAAGCTTGGATCATCCAGAATTTGTTTTCACCATATAATCGCTTAACATTTTGTTGTTTACACAGCACATTCCCATCAATTTTCTCACGTGAGCCTCACAACAACCCTATGAGACAGGTCAATTTCCAGGCTTGTGACTTCAGAAATGAACACGTGTTAAGTCTGTCCAAAGTCACTCAGCCAGTAACTGCTGGAAATAAGTCTCAAGCTCCAGTCTAAAACCCTTTCCACCTCTTTATTGGATTTCATAAGAAAACCATGAAATGCCAAGTCTTTTCTTTGTTATTATTAGTTCTTGTTATCATTTCTGTCAAAATAAAAAGTCATAAAGGGACACATGGTACAGGAAAAAGCACAAAATATCCTGGCATGGTCATTTATTGCTCATGCTTAAAAGCAAGGCTTAAACTCTTTGAGCTTTGTTTTCTTATCTGTAAAATCAGAATACCACCTGTCATGTGTATTTTGCAAGGTTTCAAAGATATAATGGCATTATCTATATGAAAATCCCAAAGAAATGTTACCTAGCAAAGCCACCAAATTTCTCTTAATTTTTAATGTAGAAAATGAGGAGTGATCGCCAAAGTTTTTCCAACACAAATATTCCATCGTTCAAGGCTGTTAATTAGGGGAGCAATTTACCTTTAATTTAAGGATACAATATTCTAACTTGATAATTGCAATTTCTACCTTTTACTGAGGGTGGCAGTGCTGGTCTCCATAGAGACCAGAATTTTTGTAGTTCCAACAATCTTACTTAGATTTTACAAAATCTTATTACTTCCCCTAAATGTCGTATAGGGTACATGTATATTTTTTAAGTGGAAAGGAAATGAAATCTTGTTTTGAATTAGAACATAGTACTATCATCTTTTTTTTAACAGTGCACCATTAGGATGTCACTGATACTGAGGTTAGAATTTCAGTCAGGTTATCTGTGTAACTCCAAGCCAATCCTTTACACTCAAATGTTATGAAATTCTTGTGGGGTACTATCACTGCATCCATGTCAGTTCTTTAAGTAGGTTAGAGGTCATCCTGCACCTCCTCCATTTATTACCTATGTGAATGGCAGTATCGACCATTGAAAATAGAGGAGAGTCTTGGGAAGGGATTAGGGTACTCTGGTCTACCTACTAGACATTGGATTTTGTATATTTTACTAAGCAGGATTAGTCTTGGGCAAAAATTGTGAAGGTTACATCATTTATTCTCCAATCCTAACTTTTCTTTTATAACCAATCCGTGACCTTTTGCCCAGTTCTCTCCTATCAAGAGGAGCCAGATCCAAAAAGGCAGAATGTAGAGCAAAGAGCTTGGCTTTAGCATCAAAAAAACCTATGTTGTCATCCTTACTCTGCTACTTTGATCAATCACTTAAACCCTGAGCCTGCTTTCCTCTTTTATAAATTGGGATGAGTGATAGCTTATTGAAGGTTGTCAGAAGATATGACAAATAGGAATGTATTTATAGAATATGTACATTTAGGTTATTAATTTATCAAGATCTAAACATAAATATTTAATGTATTGCTCCCTATTTGTGAATAACCCCAGGGTCTTTGCATGTACTACTGACTACTGGATTCTGACTCTAGAAAGCGGGTTAGAGTTCCCTTCTGAGAGGCTTTAATAGCACTTATGCTTACTTCTGTTTAGTCTTTACCACATGTTACAATTCACATTTACTTGTCTGCATCTCCCTCTAAACCAATAGTCTTTTAAGAGAAGAGACTTTGAGGTCATGTATCTTTATAGGCCTAGATAAAATATAAGATGTCCAACAGATAACTAACACAGAGGGAAGAGGAAGGAAAAGATGGATAAAACAAGTACAGGTACAATGATGATAATACAAAGCAGACTATGAGATGGACTGTGGGAGTTAAAGTAGGAACAGGTCATCCACTTCATGGAAGTGGAGTTTAGAGATAGACCTGGAAGGATGAGACTAATTTGATAGGCAGATATTGGAAAGATAGCTTACTAGATGGTGGGAACATCACAGTCAAAGGCACAGACTAGGAGAAAAAGCAGGATGGCTTTGGGGAATGGAGAGCATGCTCATTGGGAGTAGGTAGAGTACAAATGGGGAAGTTGTGGGGGATGAGGCTAGAAGGGTAACCAGGAGCTTACTCTGAATTCAGAGATGAGGAAGTTTAAGGAGTTCACACTGCTGCTTGGCCTATGTCCCTTTCTTCCTCTAAGTGCTTGGAGCAAACTCCTCCCCCATTTCTCCTAACACTTACAGTCAGTCCACAGCCTCCTTTATGCCATTAGTAACTAGCTTGCATTAGGAGTATCTTCTGGGACTCTCAGAGTAAACCAAGGCTAGTGATTTACTTTTATTTTCTCTTCCTTGTACCATCAGTTTACACTTACTGGGTTTTCTGAACTCATTACCCTGATATCTACTCCTTAAATAATCAGAATCAACTATATTGACATGGGCCTGCTCTGAATTTTATTTTGAAAACTAATTATATGATTTTTCATATGATCCACACATGACAATTAAGGAAAGAGATAAGATGGAATATGATGAATTGCCAACTGAGTCATTTGGACAAGTGCTATGGTGGGTCAAAGGCAAGAGGTAGAAGATTTATAAGACAGAAAAGGCACTATAAGCTAGTAGTATCAGTCCATGTTTGTTTTTTCTTGCCAGGCCCTGAGGACCTTCAATAACCTTTCATCTCTGACCCTAGCCAAGCCTGACCAAAGTAGACCTTCTAGGGCCTGAAGTAGTCTTGTCCTACTAGCCTTGAGCCAGTGCTTGCTGTCATGCTAACACCTTACCTCTGACTTCTTCTGTTGGCCAGATATATGACTGTAGATCTGTGTTGTTTTCTTGATGTGTATAGCAGTTTTCTCACTCCAGGGAATACAGCTCTGCCTTGAACAACTTGACTGTCTCCATCTACCGTAGGGCCATGTCATGACCTAGAGATTGCAGCTATGGCACCATGCTGGATCTCCTGGAATAACAGTATTGATCCAGAGCAAGCTCATATCCATCATGTCCTTTTAAACTGTCATTTTTGACAATCTTAGAAACCATTTCTATAGACAAATTAGTTCCTCCAGGCCCTTGACCCATCTCTTCCAGCTCTTCACCATTGGTCAACACAACTACCATGTCTAATGGTCCAAAGATGATCATATCAAAGGCATGAAAAGGGGAAAGTGTGCCAGGTTGCTTTGCTAGCCCCAGTTCTTCAGCCCTACCAAAGGCAGACACTTGCCATGGGTGGAGCGGATTTCTCTGCCTCTTGACTTTAGCCTTGGCCATGTAACTTGCTTTGATGAGTGATATCTGGATGTAAATGCCAGTGTGACAATTTTGAGCCTAGCCCTTAACAAGCCTTGTATGTTTCCATTTGTTCTCTTGTGCTTTTACCGTCACCATGAGATGAACATACCTGAGAACAAACTATCTCACTCAACCAAGGAAGATGATAACAGACATGGAGCAGTGCCACCTTATCCAATACACAACCTGAAGTAATACAAAGGGGCGTCCTGCTATGGTCTGAGGCAGCGACACCCAGCTGAGCCCAGCCTAGATCAACAGAACTCCAACCAACTGGCAGATGCACAAAGTCTTCTTGCCCACCCTACTACTGCTGTCCAGATCAGAGTGATCATTTGATTAAACATAAACTTACTTATAAGCAGTAGGCAAATGAGTTGAGCCCATCAAATCTTCTTTTTAAGGGTTTTTATTTAGAAACAGAGTGTAATCAATAAGGGATAGAGTCTTCTAGACTTAGAGACTGAGGGGTCATTTGGAGCCTTATGCAACTTGATGAAGAAACAGAGAAAGCTAGTCTTCAGAGTGAAGTAGGAAAGCAGATATTCAAAGAGTTTCAGAGAAGAGTCCCAGAGAGACCAAAAACAAACAAACAAACAAACACATGGTTAGAATATACTCAGTTATCAGAGGCTTCCCAGTACAAGCAACCATGAAGCCTGCTGAGCTGAAGGTCTTATGTCTAAGAAGTTGTCTGTTTTGTCATCGAAACCATTCCTAACCTTCGACTCAGCATGTGCACATGTACAGAGAGAGAGAGAGAGAGAGAGAGAGAGAGAGAGAGAGAGAGAGAGAGAGAGAACGAGCTTTGTTGTTAGCTAATTTAAATGAATTTGCTTCCTTGTAACTAAAGAACCGGACTAAGATATTTTCCATAATGGAAGAAGAGGAAAGATAAACAATCAATTGTGAGATTGGTATTTCTCCATGATAGAAAACCAAAATGACTGCAAGTGGGACTATGAATCATGTTGCTTTTTCTGCATAACAAACCATCCTCAAATGTGGGAGCTTAGTCTACAGCCATGCCACCCTGAACAAGCCCGATCCTGTCTGATCTTGGAAGCTAAGCAGGGTCGGGCCTGGTTAGTACTTGGATGGGAGACCACCTAGGAATACCAGGTGCTGTAGGCATTAAAAAAAAGAAAAGAAAGAAATTTAGGGGCTTAGAACAACAAAATGTTTTTGGACAATTCTGTAGATTGTCCATGTTGGTTGGGACATTTGGCATATTTGTGATGGCTCTTCTGGTCTTGGCTGGCTGGGCCAAGGGTGAATGTTCTAGCATGGCCTCATTCACATGTCTGATTAAATGTTAAGGTTGTTTTACTAGTCAGGCCTCAATGGTAATAACTTGTCTCTGTTCCATGGGGTGTCTCAACCTCTGACAGGCTATCCCAGGCTTCTCCATGTGGTGGTTTGAGGACTATCATAGAAGCAGCAAAAAAACTCTAGGTCAAATGAAGAAGTTCACTTGAAGTCTCTGCTATGTCATAGTTATTATTATTGCTTCCTTAGACAAAACAAATCACCTGGTTAAGTATAGACCCAGGGTGATGGACACAGGAAGAAGTGAACATATTGGAAGCCATTATTGCAACAATGTACCAGAAACCACAATGGACATGGTGGGAAAAAGGTGCACTGCTAAAGAAAGGCCTGTGAGCAAAGGCCAAAGACCAGGAAAATGTATTTTTAAGGGAGTGAGTCTGAGAAAACCTCCAGTTTGCTAGAACTTGACCTATATACCTTTGGAAGAGTACTGATTTTAATTCAGGGAATTGTGACTCTGAAGCCATTGAAACACTAGTCTAAACAGTTATATAACATAAGTATCCTGAATACAATACACATAACAAGCTCTCTTATACTGGATAGCAGAGAAGACATTCAAATAATAAACCTAGGAGAAAAACTATTCTGCTGCAAAACACTTCACTGGGGGTACCACAGAAGCACCAAACTCTTATTTGAAATGGTGCTTGTTCCTTTAAGATTCATAACCACAGAGCTGTGAATAATAAGTTAGAAATGATCACTCTTTTCCATATTCGTGAATGTGCGTGCCATATCTGTGTGTGACTGGCAGACTGAAAGTCTCCAAAGGTGAAAACAATATAGATTTGTCACCTGTAGGATATACAGGCATCCCAATGTGTCTAAACACAGGCACTACATCAAAGCCAGTTCTCTTTAATAAGCACAGATGTCATAACACCCCATCCAGCAGAGGAGGGAGTAATGGGAGGAGAGTCATACAAACCTATGGTTTCTTCACTGTACAAATATTAATTTACAAATGGAAGTTATTTCCCCTTTAACCAGGTTCCTCTTGCTATATATTGCCTAACTGCCAACCAACGATTGTGACATCACCATCATTTCCAGGCAGCCAGACAGACAGAAGCTACAAAGAGAAATTTCCATTTGTAGGCTGTAGTGTCATTAACCAGCAATTAGGGAAAAGTGCATGAAGGAGAGTAGAGAAGTTAAGGTATATTTGAAAATGTTAGTACAAAGTATACTTGAAATTTTCCTGGAAGGCAGAGATTTGGGGACCAGCTGTTTTTAGGAGAAAAAAACTTCTATTCTCCATAAATTAGTGATTTCATGTTGTGCCAATATTTTATTTAAAATAGCCTTAGCTTTTTTAAAAAAAAAAAAAGCACTAAATTCATAAGCTTATTTAAGTACAACTAAAAATAATTCTAATAAAATTTATTTTATCATAATTCAAGGAAATATACCAATAAAAGCAATGTGGTCAAAAGCAAAGGAAGTTGAGACCAGAGAATTGAAATGGCAGTAGAAGGGAAAGAGTGGTGATTTCTCAGCCAACGTAATGAAGGCTCAGCAATGTGCAGTCAGCCAAGGAGGAGATGAGTAAGGTACAGAACCATTCAAATTGGTCCAAACTATCTCTACAGTTATTTTATTTTATTTTATTTTTTTAAGTTTATTGGGGTAACATTGGTCAATACAATTATATAATTTGGGGGTGTACCTTATAATTTGTCATCTATATATTCTATTGTGTGTTTGCCACCCAGAGTTCAGTTTCCTTCAGCTACCATCTGTTTGATCCCATTTACCCACTGCACCCTCCCCTAACCCCCCTATATTTGACCCCCTTTACCTCATCTACTCCCCCTTCCTCCCCTTCCCCTACTCTCTGGTAACCGCTAGTCTATAGTCCATGTCCATGAGTCTCTGTTTGTTTGTCCTGCTCCTTTGTTGCTTTTAGGTTTACATCTCACATCTAAGTGATATCACGTGATTTTCAACTTTTTCTGTCTGGCTTATTTTGCTTAACATGATTATCTCAAGGTCCATCCATGTTGTCGCAAATGGCAGTTATTCCATCTCTTCTTATGGCTGAGTAATAGTCCATTGTATATGTGTACCACAGCTTCTTTAGCCAATCATCCGTTGTAGAAGACTTCAGTTGCTTCCATGTCCTGGCCACTATGAATACCTTTTCGGATATGGTTTTCAAGTCTTTGGGGGTAAATACGCAGTAGAGGGATTGCTGGATCATATGGTAGATCCATTCTTAGTTTTTAAGGAACCTCCATACTGTTTTCCATAATGACTATACCAATTCGCAGTCCCACCAGCAGTGTATGAGGGTTCCTTTTTCTCTACATCCTCTCCAGCATTTGTTATTACTTGTTCTGTTGATTATAGCTATTCTAACAGGTGTGAGATGGTAGCTCATTGTGGTTTTGATTTGCATTTCCCTAATAGCTAGTGACGTTGGGCATCTTTTCATATATTTCTACAGTTCTTTTTAATAGACTTTTTTAGAGACCATTTTAACTTCCAGCAAAATTGAACAGAAGGGACTGTTAGTTCCCTTATGAGTCCTGCCCCATACCTACAGCCTCCTCCACTGGTGACATCCGCCACCAGCGAGTACATTTGTTACAACTGATGAACCTGCATTGATACCTCATTATCTACCATAGTCCACAGTTTACATTAGGATTCATTCTTAGGATGTGGGTTTAGACAAATCTATAATGACACATATCTACCACTATGGTATTAATACAGACTAGTTTCACTGCCATGAGTCCTCTGTGCTCCACCTATTCATCCCACCCCACCCCATCCCCACCCCACAACAAACCCCTAGCGATTACTGATCTTTTTACTGTCTCCATACTTGTGCCTTTTCCAGAATGTCATATAGTTGGAATCTTACAATATGTAGCCTTTTCAGATCGGCTTCTTTCACTTGGTAATATTCATTTAAGATTCCTCCATGTCTTTTCATGACTTGCTAGCTCATTTCTTTTTAGCATTGAATAATATTCCATTGTCTGCATGTACCAGAGTTTATTCATTCACCTCCTGAAGGATATCTTGGTTGCTTCCAAGTTTGGCAATTATGAATAAAGTTACTATAAACATCCATGTGCAGATTTTTGTGTAGATATAAGTTTTCAACTCCTTGGGGTAAATACCAAGGAGTGCAATTGCTGGATCATATGGTAAGAACATGTTTAGTTTTATAAGAAACCACCAAACAGTCTGCTAAAAAGACTGTACTATTTTGCATTCCCACCAGCAATAAATGGGAGTTTCTGTTGCTCCATATCTTCTCCAGTATTTTGATGTTTCTCTATATTTTTTAATTCCTCATTGTCTAACATAGAGAGATAGAAGATAGAGACAAATACCTAACTTGTGTGTACAGTGGTGAGAAATAGGGCCTTGGAAGAATGGAGTACAAAAAGTATGGTAGACAATGGAACAGAATTGAGAGTCCAAAATTAAACCCCCATATATATGCGAAAATAATTTTTGACAAAGGAGCCAAAAATGTATAATGAAAAAAGGAAAGCCTCTTCAATGAATGGTGCTAGGAAAATTAGAAAGCCACATGCAAAAGAATAAAACTAGACTGCTATCTATCACCATACACCAAAATTAACTCAAAATAGATCAAAGATCTGAATATAAGACCTGAAACAATAAATTTCATAAAAGAAAACATAAGGACAAACCTCACAGACCTCGGATTTTATAATTTTGACCTCAAAGGCAAGGGAAGTAAAAGCAAAAATAAATGAATGGGACTATATCAAAATAAAAAGCTTCTGGTCTATGGCCATGCCACCCTGAACGTGCCCAATCCTGTCTGATCTCAGAAGCTAAGCAGAGTCGGGCCTGGTTAGTACTTGGATGGGAGACCACCTAGGAATACCAGGTGCTGTAGCAATTTTAAAAAAGTGTTAAAAAAATAAAATGAATAAAAAGCTTCTGCACAGCAAAAGAAATCATCAACAAGACAAAGAGGCAACCATCCGAATGGGAGAATATATTTGCAAACAATGCCTCCGATAAGGGCTTAATTTTCAAAATATATAAAGAACTCATACAACTCAACAATATAAAAACAAATGATCCAATTCAAAAAATGGGCAGAAGATCTGAACAGACATGTCTTCCAAAAAGATATACAAATGGCCAACAGACATATGAAAAGATTCTCAACTTCACTAGCTATTAGGGAAATGCAAATCAAAACCACAATGAGCTACCATCTCACACCTGTTAGAATAGCTATAATCAACAGAACAAGTAATAACAAATGTTAGAGAGGTTGTAGGAGAAAAGGAACTCTCATACATCGCTGCTGGGAATATAACTTGGTACAGCCACAGTGGAAAATAGTATGGAGTTTCCTTGCAAAATTAAGAATTACCATATGACCCAGCAATCCCTCTCCTGGGTATTTACCCAAAAAACTTGAAAACATTTATCTGCAAAGATATATGCACCCTGATATTTATAGCAGCATTATTCACAGTGGCTAAAACATGGAAGCAACAAAAGTGTCCATCGATAGATGATTGGATAAAGAAGATATGGTACATATGTATACAATGGAATATTACTCAGCCATAAGAAAAGAAGAAATACTGCCATTTGCAACAACATGAATAGATCCTGAGATTATCATGCTAAGCAAAGTAAGTCAGACAGAAAAAGTTGAGAACCATATGATTTCACTCATATGCGGGATGTAAAACTAAAAGTACCAAACAAACATAACAAAGATTAACAAACAGAGATTCATGGACACAGACAGTGGATTAGTGATTACCAGAGGGAAGTGGGGGAGAGGGGAGGTAGATAGGGATAATGGAGGGTCAAATATTTGGTGGCAGAAGGAAATGTAACTTTGGGTGGTGAACACACAATGCAATATACGTAAGGCATATTATTGAATTGTATACTTGAAACCTATTTGATTTTACTAACCAATGCCACCCCAATAATTTTAATATAATTTTTTAAAAGTATGGTAGAAAAACTATCTGAAAATGGCCACAGTTTTTTTTCAGTGATAGCTTAATTAATCATACATATATATAATGTTTATATGCTTACAGTATCTTTGGAAAACTAATACTATTGATTCATTTTAGGTTGGCTTTTACTCTAATTTTTTTTTACGAGTAGTGATAAATTCATAAGATGCACACTTATGTCTCACCACTTGGCGACCAATTTCATACATTTGAGCCACTTTGGACAAATTACCCAGATTCTTGCCTATATTTTCTTCAGCTCTAATAAGTGCAGTGGATCTAGACAATCTGTAAAGTTTTTTCCAATGTTTTAATTTTTAAAAAATTAAATCTATACGTTCCTTCACAAATAAGAAGTGCCCCCAAAGATATACATGATTTCAGTGGAATGTTTCGAAAAAAAGACAAAAAATATACCTAAAGTAAGATCCATCATTCCTCTTTTCTTACATGCCATGACTGAGTGATAAATGATACATTTTCCTCCATTTTTTTCTAATCAAGTTTAAACATGGAGCATAAACAAACTGTAAAGTTACTTTTTCTTTTCAAGAGCACACATTTTTTTTAAAGAACCAGCAAATGAATGATTGTAATCTCATTGAGATTAGTGAGTTCCCTTCATCTATTCAACATATATTTTGTGCCTACTATGTGACTTGTCAGAGGAGGCACTAAATAATTTTGTATGAATATGTTAGTGGAGCGCTTGAAAAGTCAGTGCCCCAGGATTATAAATGTAATACATAATTCGTTATCATGAACATATTTGAACATAACCGGGAACATAATTGTTGCTACTTTGGCTTCATTTTTGTCAGTATCCATATTGTTTACACCTCTATATATAGTGGCAAAAGGTGAAAAATAAAAAGGAACATACATCTTTGTCTATCTTCTATTAGCCACTGGAGGCTTAGAGGTGGTCATGTAAAAAAAAAAAGACAAAACAAACAAGCACAGAAAAGAGAAAGCATGACGAAAATTAGAGGAATGTGAGACTGGAAAGCCAAAGGGATGCTGAGGGAAGGAAATAAAAATATCCAAAGTGACGGCCAAAGTACCACCTTAAGGACCATCTTGCCCTTAACAAGCCCTCAAGGGCATTTCAGATATTATTCCTGACCCAGAACCTTGAAAACCTCTCATATAACATCATTTGCAAGTTTCCAAACATGTCTGAAAAATTAGAAAACTTCTAGGTACTCATACTTTGATTTTTCCAAAAGACCCAGTGTCTTGGTTGCAACCAAATAGGACCAATAATTAAATGCTGTGAGGAAAAGAGACCATACCAAAATGTACTTGCTGTGTCATTTATCTGTTGCTGCACAAGAAAATGACTCCAAAACCAAGTGGCCAGGAACAGCAACCATTTATTATTTCTCATGACTCTGTGGACAATTTGGGCTTAACTGGGTGATTTTCCTGCTCCAGTTTACTCGTTCAACTAAGTAATTCATTCAGCCGCTGCAATCAGCTAGGAGCTCTGCTGGGACTGAAATATCCAAGATGGTTTCATTCACATATCTGGAAGTTGGTGTCGGTCAACTAGAGTGCTATTGTGCACATGGCTTCTCCTCTGCTAGTAGATTAGATTGGCTTTCTTACAGCATGACAGCTGGGTACGAAGAGGGAAAGGCCCACTTTTGTACAAGAACTTATCAAATCTCTGCTTGCATCATGTTTGCTAACATCCCATTGGCCATGCAAGTCATATGGCCCAAGCCCAGTCTCCTCTGCACCTATGAAGAGACAGAAGTAAGTTGTGACTAATAAAGGTGGTTGAGACCAGACCAGGTAGTATAATTACAAGGAGATGAGAATATGTATAAGGTAAAGGATGGGTTTTATCTGCTTATCAAAGGAAATGTTACTGTTTTATACCAAGGGTATTCATATGAGCAGCCTTTGACACAATGTGTTCAAAAAGAGTTTATATTTTGAAATGTTTTTTACAGCTTAGACTTTATAATTACTGCCCTACTTGTGATAGTTGTATGCCTTTATTTTGTATCCAGCAGCAAAGCCTACAATAAAACTTTAAATCAATCAAAAAATGTGGGAGGGTAAAACCCAAAGATATTATTACCAGAAGGCATGATTCATCAGGAGCCACCTATGTAGCAATCTATCACACTGATTCATTCATTCATTCATTCATTCATTCATTCAACACTTACAGAACACCCAGACCTGAGGAATATAATAATGATAGGGACAAAATCCCTGGCATCAAGGAGCCTAGCTCCTTGCATTTGAGGGTTTGGGGTAGGGAGAAGGTGGCAGGAATCTGCATCCTTAACAAGTGTCTTAGGTGATTCTGACAAAGACTAATGTTTGAGAGCCTCTGCCTTAAGACTCTGTCTTAAGCCTTTATCGACCAATATTCTAAGTGGATTACTTAATAGCAGAGAACTAAGATTTGTGAGAAAAGGTACTAATACAAATCATAAGATAGATTTCTCTTACCACACAATTTTGTCAACTCCTAGAAAAATAGAGATTCCAGCAGACCCATACATAGCCCAGTGGTCCTCAAAGTGCAGTCCCTGTACCAGCAGTATCAGCATCACCTGGGAACTTGTTAGAAATGCAGATAATCAGATCTCACCTACTAAACCAGAAATTCCGGGGTTGGGGCCCAGGAACCTGGATTTTAACAAGTCCTCTAGGTGGTTCTGATGTAGGTAAAATTTGAGAGTCATTGCTGTATCCTATCACAACTGTAACATTGCATAAAGTGATATATAATTTTAGGCCATTACACTGAGATTTTTAACATGCATGTGAGAAGATTCTCTAGTTTGCGTGGGGAGAGGGGAAGGCTCCCAATTTGGCCATTTTCGTTAAGTATATTTAAATTCTTAATCTGTCTTCAACTCCTTCTGCTACCTTGGGAAAATTACTTTTTAAATCTGCCTAAATCATTCCAGTCTCATAAATTAAGGAGTGTCCATGCTATTTGTTGTAATCCTTTCCAGCACTAACTTTTTATGTTATACTTTCCATATCTATATCAATCCATAGCCAAATTATCATTATTATAGCAAGGAGAGATTAAGGAAAGGCTAGCTTTCTAAATTGACTAGATTCTCTAGGGATATAATTTTTCTGTTTATATGAATTTTGTGTAAATTAACAAAGAATAGGAAAAGTCAGGGGAGAAATAAATGAAACACCTAGAGACTCTCCATTGATTTCTTGCTCTACCAGTCAGAAATAATCCCAGAGGGCTTCAGATGACTCAAGCTACTTAAATCATTTGCATGAAAGACCTGGGTCTTCACCTTTGGGTCTCTTTGGTGTAAATAGACTTGCCAGTGAGACTGCATGTTGCCTTTCATAATTAGCTGTGCTGCTCATAGAGCGCTTTCACAGGCATTATGTCATTTGTCTCACATGAACACATCCACATCAGTGACATTTTCCCTATTTTACAGATGAGCAAAAGAAGCCATGGGAGGAAACCAGTTACTCAAGGTCAAGAAGGTCAAGTGTTGAATGGCAGAGCCAAGATCAGACCAAGGTCCTTAGCTTTCCAAGCCAGTGTTTCTTCCAGTGCTTTGCCTTCGGATCTGGGTGTGGAAAGTGAGTGGTGGGGAGATCAAGGTGGACCAGCATCCTACCTTCTTCTTTTTTATCCATTTCCTTCCTAGTTTTTCTCAGCTTCCACATCCCTCAGGATGATGTAAAGGGGTACTAGGCAATCAAAATTTTAGTCCTGGTTCTGCCACAGAAGGCTAGCTCATCTTAGGCAAGTCACTTAAGCTCTCTGGGCCTCAGGTGCCCTATTATAACTTCTAACTCTATCTCAATGATAGTATGATAAATGAAATCAGAATATCTATTAGTTGATTTTTACATTTATATAAATTTGAGTTTTCAGAAATGCAGCTGAGGAGTGACGGAATGAGAAAGTGCAGGCAAATGGGAGTAATTCAAAAAGGAAAGGGGGAAATAGGTCTATGAGAGTCAGAGTAAATATTTAGAGTATGAAGTTGAAATAGGCTGAGCTAGATTCTTCCATTTAAGGCCCTTCCATGTGACCTTCCCTGGTCTCTAGAAGAAGCTTAGATGTATGTGACTCCTGAAAGCTCAAATATTTTAGCCTTTCAGTTTTGTTTTTGTCATCAGACTCAAGGAGTTCATTTTGCCTGCATGCATCAAAGCCAAAGGAGACACGGACAGGAGTGTGCAGCAAAGAAAATAGAAGTTTTAAGAAAATGGTGCCAAGCCTGGAGACACAGGTGAGCTAGCATTCAAAGACCTGGCTCCCTATGGTTTCTAGTGGATAGGTTATATAGGGGAAGACTCATTAATCATAGTAGTTAAGGGAATCGGGGTCATGGGCTCTACCAATTGGTCAGGGCTGGGTTAGGAGGCAGTTGATCATTACATCAGGTCCTGAGGTCAGTCATGGCATCATTCTGTCTTGTTTCAAGGGGATGCCATAGGAGGTAGGGTCTTTTCCCCTCCTTGAGTGTGGAGCTGTAAGATATTATCTTTAGTTTGACAGAAACTGTTTATGTGGTCCACAGACCTGAGGCTTTGTTACTAAGACTGTTTGATGATGACCTAAGGACTTAAGATTAAGGGAGTGGTCATGTAGTATGCGGAAGGATAAGGAAAGAAAATATGCAAGTGAGCCCAAGGCCAGTTTGAATCAAGGAGAAAAAGAAGAACAAAAGTCATTTTTAAGAAGTAAAGATTTACACAGTTACATTTTGGTGGAAGAAATGAAGATGTGGAATACAGACTGTGCAAATGACAGGAGCAATATATTTAAGAATCTCTCATGTACATCCAGCCTACTTAATCTGAAATATTTGAATTCTGATCCCACTGTACTGCCAAACAAATAATTTGCTGTCCTGTTAGATTCTGGGAGTCAAAAGTATGTGAAAGTTAAAAAACAGTCTGGAATTTTTTTACTGGATTGATGTTTTCAGTTTGGTGGCTTTCTTTTTTACTGTTTGCTAGAGTTATGGAAATCCTTATCTATATCATTTAATTAATGCCTTTCACAGTGTTTAGAGGCAAGTTAGCCTACTTCCTTTACATTTGCCTGTTTGCCTGTCTGTCTTTTCCTCTTCCAGGAAATTCAGAAATACTGATTCATCTGTCTTCCTGTCCTAAAGCAAGCCAGTTTATCAGTAGTTATCAAGTCCAGTATCTCCATAAGCAGGCCTCATCTGAAACATTAGCATATGATTTCTAGATGGAGTACAGGAAAATTTACTTCCAGAGCAAGTGTGGTAAAACTATTAACACAGAGATGGACAAGTGAGGTGGTGTACAGTAAGGCTAGATGGGGCAAAAATGCAAATTATGTTCCAGAACACTGAGAAATTGGGGAAAGGGGTGGGGAAAAGTGAGAGAGTAGAAATAGTAGAGTGCTTTCAGAATTGAGAGAGCTTGGTGGTTTACAAAATCAATTGTGATTTTCAACCGGCATTAAAAAATGATATGCAATAGAATAAAACAATTCAGAACGCATTGCATAGAGGGATAAATATTGTTTGAGAAACATTTTTCAATACATGTAAACAAAGGGGTTCAGAACAGGCTTCCCCAAAGTGTGATGTGAATTACCTTTATTCATTTTTTTTATTTTTAAATATTTACTTTTATGCATAGTTAGTATACTATATATTAGTTTCAGGTGTACGATGTAGTGTTTCGACATTTGTATACCTTACAATGTGATCACCACACTAAATCTAGTAATCATCTGTCACTATGCAAACTTATCATGATATTGACTATATTCCCCATCACTTTTTTCACCCATCCCCCTACCCTCCTTCTCTCTGGCAACCATCAATTTAATCTGTTTCTATGAGTTTTTGTTTTGTTTTGTTTATTTGTTTTTTTATACTCCCCATATAAGTGAAACCATATGGTAATATCTTTCTCTGGCATGTGAATTATTTTGAGCTGAAGACAATCCAGATCCTTAGGGATCAGGAGAAACTTTTCTCTCTCCCTTAAAGAATTCAAATTGGGTTTTGCTTATTATAGGAGTTATCAGAAATAACTTTTTATGACCTATCTATAGGGGAGGGCAAACTTTAAATTACTATCTGCTCTTATCCTGAGAATTGCCCTCCTCCTTTCTCAGCCTCAGGCGTCATACCTCATCCCTAGCTCAAAATGCCATATATACCTCATTTTAACTGTCTGTGAACATCTCATATATGTGGGGGTCTCTGACGCTCTCACATATGTGTAGTTCCTATTAATATGCATGTAATTAAATTTGGTTATTTTCTGTTGTTAACCTGTCTCATTGTATTTAATTATTAGAATAGCTGAAAGAACCTAGAAGGGTAGAGTTTCTTCCTCCCCCACATAAACACATATATATTTATATAGGCAACTGTAATATGTATACTATAAATAAATGCAGGTGGACACACATATCTGGGGTTGTTTTGTAAACTATTTCCTACAGTGTCTTGATCCAAAGTTTGAAAGCCCCTGGGACATAGCAGCCCGAAAGGATCCTGAGAAGGTAAAGTCAAGGTCAAATGAGAGACCCTTTTCTCTTCCTTTGCTGGCCAGAGCAGTTAATGAGGGGAGAGGAAATGACATGCGAGCGAGGGGACACCAGAGTGAGGTCAGGCTGAGGTGAAGCGAGAAGCCAGGGCACCTCAGGACAGGGAGTCAATTGAGGTACTTGGGTAGGTTAATTTTGAGGGCTTCCTCTGCTAAACTGAAAGAACTTCCGCATTCCTTCTCCCAGAAAAGCCTACAAAGGTGAGGGGTTCGCGTTGCTTCTAAAGGTGACACTACTTGAGGGTCAGTCCCTGTAGAGGGGATTGTTACTATTCACGGTGTGGCGCAGGGGTGGGGTGGGGGTGCGGGTGGGCGTGGGAGGGGTGTTAGGTGGGCGGGGCGTAGGGAGCGCGGGAAGGCCGGCCTGGTGGGTCCAAAGAGCTGCTCATGCCAGGCTCTGCATAGCGCATCAGAGGAACACGCAGTTCTGCACTTTGGGACCCATCAACGGGCAGGAGGCCCACAGCGCCAGTAGGGTTGTGCCCTTTCCGTGGGCCAGTGGCCTTTCCTGCCAATAGGGAGCACCGGCCTCCGCCCCTGGCCGCTGCGACGCCCTGCTGCCGGGCCCCACGTGACTTACTGCGCGGGCCACCGCCCCCGCCGCACCCAGGCCCCGCCTCGTGACGTCACGCAGCCCTCTGATCGTCTGTACCTTCTGCGGCTTTCTGCATTTGCTAATTGGCTGGACCCGGAGACAGCGCCCCCCCCTTCGACACGCCCCTGGAGTCCTGGGGAACGCGGTTGGGGGCGGGGCCTGAGCCAGAGGGGCGGGGTGAGAAGGCTCCGCGCGGGTAAAGGGGCAGCCTGGAGCGCGGTCGGATCGTTCAGCGGTCACACTCCGCATATCCCTTTGGACTTGCCGCCTGCCCCACCCCCTCCCGCCGCCGTTACCCGGGAAACGGGTCGCGATCGCCCTACGACCCGAAGCTGGTTTCATGGCAGCCGCGAAGAAAGCAGTTTTGGGGCCACTGGTGGGGGCAGTGGACCAGGGCACCAGCTCGACGCGCTTTTTGGTGAGCCCGGGGTGACATTTGAGGAATGAGGCGGGAGCCCCGGGAAGCAGGCGCTGGGTGTCGCGTCCCCATCCCGTGCCTACCCCGACCCCGGGCCCCAGCCTCTAGGCAAGGGAAGGAGGCCACGGCCCCCGGAGCAGGACCTGCCACACTGGGGCTGCCCCGCCTGGGCCTGGGGGACCTCGGCCTCTCGCGACCCCGGCGGCCGTGCGGAGCAGCCCTGGCCTTCGTGGTGGAACCCGGTCACCTACTAATGGGGACACTCCTCTCCCAAAGTGGAGCTAGGAATTGCCGAGCATCAGTGCGGAGCGGCCAGCCTGCATGAAGCCAGGGACAGGTGGCCACACTGACCGCTGCTGCGATCTTCCCGAGAAGCATTTGGCCTGCGGGGCGCAGGACGTCCTTGGATGGGGGGAAAGCTGTGTCACGGCTGTGGTAGCCTAACACAATGTCCTTTGGAACAGTTGAACGAATATAGTATTAGCGTGATGATGCGTTATCATCCTCTCCCACAGAAATTGCATAAGGTAGAATGCTGTGGGGAGGCGGGGGTGGCAGAACATATTAGGAAAAAGACAGGACACTGTCTTTACTGGAATCTTTATTTAATTTCTAATATTTGCAAATTTCAGTTCTGATACTTTGCCTCTTACATTTTGTGCACATGCTTCACAGTGTAAAATGACAGGAAAATTCTGTTTCTCTTTTTATTTACTGTGTATAACAGCAGAGTCCTAACGTAACAGAGTGCTATTTAAGTGACTCGGCTAGGAAACTTGCTCTTAAAGTGAGATGCCGCTGAGTTCAGTAAGACAATTTAAAAGTAATTTCAATAAATGGTTTTCAGTTAAGCTAAAATGGACATTTGACTGACCTGACAAGTTGATGTAAATATTTAATAATTATTTAGCTCCATCTTTGCTACTTTACCTCAGATCATTTTTTCGTGCATGATTTAGTATGCATATGTATGTGGATATATACTGTATGTGTGCATTACACATACAGTGTATATATTGTTCCAAATTTCTATTTAGCTGATCCCTTGACTAAAACCTGAATTCGTGCATTCATTGATACTCTTTCTTGTCTAAACTGGAAAGCTTCCAGTCCAATTTTAATTTGAATCTTTATTTCATTATTTAACCCTGGTTTGAGCTGCCAAGACAGTTCTACAGTCTCTTACATTGTTTATCTTTTGATCACCCTGGGCAGGTTTCATTTTGTCTTATTTTCATAAATGTTTATAAGGTAATCTTGATTCATGAGAAAGAAAGTCTGCCTAACTGGATTTGATTAATATATAAAATATACAATCACCATTTTGTATTTAAAATGAAGAGAGACCATTAAGACATGTGTTGACTGAGCTGCGTTTTGAAGCCATATTGAAGAATTGTCCCCACAAATTCCTCCAGGAGCCAGGCAGGTAGAAGGAGTGGGGCAGACTGGAGAGCAGACTCAGACCACGAGAGTAGTCAGTCTATAGTTGCCAAGCAGGAACACAAGACCAGTGTCACCGGATCTTCAAATTCTTTAAGAAAAGCTGGTCATCTGGAATTCTCAGTGACATTTTCCTATTCTTCAATGTTGGCAACAGTTCACAGAGCATACTGGGGGCCAAACCAAACATGGTGATTTTTTTACAAGTTTATATAGCCTTTGCCCTCTGTGAAAGTGGGTAAAATATTTTGTAACTGTAGGCTGTTTAGGAGCCAGCCTGACTGTGCTTATCTTCACTGTTGCTGTTCACATAGCCCAACAATCTTCTTTATCCACTGCAAGTTGTTTGTGGTCCCTTGGATTCCATTGCCCAATAGACATCTTTCTGCACTAGTAGGGAAGGACTAAGTCAACTTTATATTCTCACCATCAGTTGCTCAGTGCGTGACAGGAACAACATGAGCCTTTTGAAAGTTGGGATTCTCCTTATTGGGCTCTGTATGGAATGAGCTCAATGAGTAAGCTAAGGTGCAAATTCAGGAGAGTTCCATCTTGCATATAGAATGATGTGTAAAAGTTGATCAATAAAGTTTTCCACTCCTTGAGAAAACTAGAAAAGAATACTTCAGAGGTAGATCAAAGACTTAAGATCAGCTGCAAAGTAGAGGAAAACTTGGGAATGGCTTAGGCGAGATGTTTTTCCCTTTGGCTATAAGGAAAGAGCTTGCTAAACCGCTCCCTGCAAAATGCAGTTAATAGATTTGCTGAATAAGTGCTTCAATCACAAGGGGATTCCCAGGAGTTCTTCCAGTCATATTGTTCCATGTTGTAATTATGACTCAAAAATAGTTACTTACCTTCTCATGAAGACTATAGTGAATAAGAACTGCCAGAAGGAAGCTTATAAAGTTGAAGGTATTTAAATAACTTCCTGGCCATTCATTAATTTGCATATCTAATTCAACTTTCACAAGACCAATAACCTCTCCAAACTTTCTTCTCTTCTTTTCTCTGCTGGCAATATTAACTTTCTCCCATTAAGGGACACATGATTTCTTTATTCATGTTCCTTCATCCAAGGCAATTCCTCCTCTATTCCCATTCCTTCTTGAAATTCTACTCTGCCTCCAAATAGTGGCTCAACTGCCATCTCTTCCTCAAACCCCTAGTCGGAATTTCTCCCCCTTCCTTTAGCACTTATCCATTAGTAGCCATTATCCCTACTTTGTATTATATTTCTATGCCTGCTGTACTGGAGAGCAGGGACCTCCTTTTAAGTGTTGTTCATCTTCATATTCTTTAAAACATCTTGGTTAATACAACAAATGAATACACGTTTTGTCTATAGAGAATAGTTTATACATATTGAATAGATTTTTATTTGTCTTTAATAGGTCAACGGAATTTTAATCTTGGATATCCTTTTTACCTAGTCCAAAAATCTTAAAACCTTCTGATTTGAGTATGTTCGATTACTTAATTTCTTCTATTTTAGTAGTAGACCTGCAGTTTTAGAACATACTCATTTCTTCCTCCAGTTGTCAAAGAATTAATCTTGGCAACCTATGCATACGCCATGTACGAAAGGAGAATTTCCAACTTGTCGGATAGGAAAGTGAACTGGCTTTGGCACAGGGTTACTCTGATTGCAGAGTAGCAACTTCTTGGAAAGATAATTACTGTAATAGGTTTTAAGGAGGGGCCATTTCTTTATAAGACAAAAGTTGCAGTTTAAACAGTCAACTTCCTTTTTTCATTTAGTAACTTTGTTTTTCCCCCTCATTAAGTTGAATATTAAAACAAAACAAAAGCTTCGGATGTGTTGTGACTTAAAATGTGTCAGCTACTCCATTGAGGACTTTTCCAGCATTATCTCATTTAATCCTTATAACAACTGTGATGCCGGTAGTATTATTAAGCTCCTTTACACAGGTAATTAGACCAATTAGACCATGCTTGGGATTGTGCCCAAGGTCTCCTGAGTAACTGGTGGAATGAGGGTTTAAGTCCAGGTCTATTGCAATCTGTCACACTGGGAAGCCTGTCCTCCATCCAGACTTCTGCCTTAGGCCCCCCTGCTACCTGGAGTACTGTAAAGGGGAGATGGGAGGCTGGAGGAGGCCACTTATTCACGTATCACTGAAGTGTCAGTTCTGATTATGATCCTCAATGAATCTTCACCAAGATAAATATACTCACACCTTGGTTTTACAATATGTAAAAAATTTTGCCTTCGAATAGGTATTGCTGATTTGTTCATCTTGTGATGCAGCAGCAAGCAGATCCTGGGCTGTACTCAGGTGTAGTCACAATGGATAATGGTTGAATAACCATTTTGATCCCATAGCCAGTGTCTATGGAGAATGATTAGAGTTATACTTCCGTGCTTGCTTTGGCAGGAAACACTGCCTTGGCCCCAGTTGTCTCATTGTACTTAGAGACCTCATAAGGCTTAGGGATGATTTCCGCTTCCTTTTCTTTCATTTATTTATTCAACACATATTTATTAAGCACCCATTAGGGGCCAGGGACTAATGAACAGTAAACTTGGTAAAACTAATTTGGTTCAGAGCTGGAATGAGGCCACTCTTGTGATCACTATCATTGTGATTCTTTTGTGGGTTTTTCCCCCACTAAATTGGTTTGTTCTCTTGCCCATCACATTACACAAATGGCAAGAATACGTTCTCACCACAGAGGTGCCACCCTCTTTTGTCCTCTTTTGTGTCTCACATGTATGCTAGGAGATTTCAGATTTGATCTGCTCAGGGGCGGAATGGTCTTTTTTTCCTCCTCAAAAACAGTGTCTGGCACAAGACCACATGAATAGACATCAGTGGAGAGGGGCCTCAGGGCTCAGGTGTGTTGACTAGAACTCTTGGATTGGAAGACTTGGAAGGTAAACTTTGTGGGGGTGAAATTGGCAACTATCGATGTATTAGATGTATGTATAAGCTATTTAATCTAATTTCATTTTTAAGAAAAATAGTGTCATTTGCTATGTTTCCTTTAGTTGTGTGGCTTGTTGGAAGGTGCCATTATGCCTTATGTGGTCAAGTTTATAGTGTAACATTTGTAGCTAGTATTTTTATTTTAAGTCATTCAAATTTATATGTATCATAGTGTCTTAAAGAGGGCGTTTACATTCCTGAATAATGTCTTATCATATAGTAAAGTTGAGTATGGCATAAAAGGGTAAGCTACTGGGGAAATCACATGGGAAGGGAAATGAATGTGCATGTTTATGAATGACTCATAAAATGAATGTGGCAACCCTAAAGGACAGTTACTTAGTAAGGAAAGCATTTTGTCTCTCCACTACTTTCCTTCTAAGACAGAGAGGGCATGTGATGTTGCAGAAAGTGCCTATTAAACAATTTTTTCTAAACGTAATTTTCCTTGTGTCTTCATTTTTCTAACTATCCCCCTCCTCCAAATGTAGAATTGAGTCATGATTTGGGTACAGAGGTGCCTATAGAACTGGTGACTCCTAATTCTAATCTTACCGCTTAGAGGTTTAGTAGTAGTAGTAGCAGTAGTAGTAGTAGTAACAGTACCAGCAATAATAACAGCAACACAACAATACGTTGCAATAATAGTAATAGCAGTAGTAGTGGTAACATCTTCTGAGTGTATGCTATGTACCTTCGCAGTGCTCAAATCTTTTTCTACATTAAGTTTCTTTGTTTCTTCCATTTATAATTGCCCTCCCCCCAAAACAAAATCTGGAATCAATACATGACTTGGGCTTAGAGGTGAAAATTGAACTGGGGATTTCAAATCCTAACTATCACTTATCGGTGGTGGTGGTAGTAGTAGTAATAGTAGTAACAGTAATAAAAATATAGCAGTCATAGCAGCGACAGTGGTGGTAGCATCTTTTGAATGCGTACTGTGTGCCTACCTAGTGCGGAAAAACCTTTCTTAAATTATTTTATGTAACCCTTTTACACATGGAAAACTCAAGGCTCAGAAGTTAAAAGTTAAAACAGCTGACAGGGGCAGGGCTGGGCTTGGCCCCTCACCCCCAAGCAATGCACGCCTCCCAGGCCTGTGCTCTTTGCTTCCATGTTACACCAGGCATAAGGTTCTCATCTGCCTTATTGGCAGACCCAAATTTTATCTTTTAGTTTATCTGAAATAAGAAGTCAAGAATAAATACACTTAGACTTTTTAACAATCAATGTTTCAGTATTTTATTTTTTTTGGAAATGATCTACATATGCATCATTTAACTTGGCAAAAGTCTAAGGTTTCACATTAACAAAAAATTTTGGGAAACTGTTTAAGTAGACATACCATAAAACCTAAGTATGGCTGAAAAGTTTACCTAAAAACTTTAACCCATCTACGTCTGTTTATTTTACTTGTTCTCGATAATTATGTTTAGGTTAATTATGAAAATTTTATCATACCAAGTTATTTTTCTTGCTGGCAAAACATGGACTTAATTTAACTAATAAACCCAGGTAGGATAAAAGTACTTAATGGTAATATTTTAAGAACATGCCTGTTTAACCAAACCAAACTCAAACCAGCTTTAACATCAAATATTCTCAGGTCACGTGATCCAGAAAAAGCATTTGGGTTCGTTTTCTATTTTTGATAATTTTCATATGAGCATTTATTTCCTTTAAGTCAATTAAACAGCTCTTTATAAATTATTTCTAGTAATATTCTCTGGAGGTAGACGTACATACACATTTATAGACATATGCAATCAGAGATCTGATAATTTTGTTTTTAAAATTTTAGCCAGGAGACAGGTACAATAAGGCAAAAAAAAAACCCTTATTAATTTATAGTAGTTGGAATAAGTTACATTTATTCGTTCAGATGGCTAAGGCTTTTTCTTACTAATATTTGTGAAGACGATTAAGATTTGTATTTGTTCTTGGCAAGCAATCTTGGAACCAGAGCAGCAGTTTGTGCTTTAAAAAACAAACAAAAACCTCTTGATTGCTGTTTTTTATCTTCAGTTTTAGGACTTGAGGACAGTAAAGATAGGTGGGCTTTGAGTTGCAAATGCCTCTAGAGTTGCATGTCTGGTTTCACAAAGATTTGTAAGATAGGGACGCTTGCTCTCAATTCCCCTAAAGAATTTGTTTTATTAAGTGACATCTTAGGAACTTTGTCATTCCTAATTTGCTTCTTTCTCTCTGGGTACATTGTTTATTTTAGCTTAGGGGAAGAGGCTTTTAAAAAAAATTCCTATCAGCCTCTGAATCTCCAACTTCTAAATTTGCCAACTTTATGATCAAAAGTTATTAGGTCTTCTCAAATATCTTGTCAGGTTTTGAGTGAGAGAAACAGAAATTTTAAAGTACCTGTTCTAATGGCCAAAGTTATTTTTAGGATCTTTTTAGAGCTGCCTTTTTTTTTTTTTTAGGTCATTTTGTCTTTTAGAAGCTTCTGCATTTTGATCAAAGAACATAGCCCATCTTTGAGAGGTTTGGAATTCTCTCCTTTAAGGAGGGGAGGGAGCCCTGTGGTAGACTTAAAAGTTTTCCCAAATGGACATTAGAATTTTAAATTATTTTGGCTAAGTTGGTTCATTTTATTAAAAAGGCACAAAAGGAGGAACCAAAATATTTGTACACATAGCTAGCCAGAGTCCCCAGGGAAGTAACTTTTTGGGAATTTTCAGAGAATGCAGACCCGTGTTAAAGACACATTCTCCTGAAAGCTGTCACCGCAGACAAAAGACAAAAGAGATGTTAATCACTGCCAAATGCATGCTGGTACCAGTACTTTTTAGACGGCAGGGTTCAAAAAGCCAACTCTCAGAATGAAAGAAAAACTGCATTTTTAAAAATTTTATTATTATTACATGCACATTAACGGCTTAAGTTAAGCCTTGGGTCTCTTGGAGCCAGACTACTTAATACCTAAGCGGGGAATGTTCCTTGGGGTTAGGAATTATGTGCCATTTTACAGAGTTCTGCCATGCACCAAAATTTTTCTTGAGTTTAGCAGGTGACCTGATGTCAACCTAACCTCTTCCGTGCCCAGATTTCAAAGACAGTACTAAAAACATGCAAAAGATCTCATTAATAATTTTTATATTGATCACATATTGAAATGATAATTGTTTAGATATATTGGTTTAAATAAAATGTGTTATTAAAAATAATTTCACCTGTTCTTTTTACTGTTTTTTTATGAGAAAATTTAAAGTTACATATTTTAAATTTGTAAACGTGGCTCGAACTTGCGATTTGTATTATATTTTTGTTAGATGGCTTTGCACCAAGAAAGTTGTAGATTCTAAAAATATTAAATCTACAAAGTATCAGACAAACTTGGGAATGGTACATAGAATCAAATCCTAAACAACTAAAGGCGATGTTCATTTTCTCCTCAGATTCAGCGCTCTAAAGAAGTAGGGAAGTCCACACTCCATCCTATTATGTCCAGATGCCGTGTGATCAGATAGTGTCATGCCCTAATATGGCAAATGAAATTTATGAAAATTTTTCTTTTTTTCTGAGCCTATTCCAAAGGCCTATAGACACATTTCTAGTGTGAGGGTCCTAAAGTTAGCCTAGTCAAAACTAAGAAGTGACAGAAGAAGGGTACCACTCCATTCTTAGTCCCATAGGTCTGCTAGTGAGGTTTTTTAAGAATCCAGCCAGCAAAAAAAGGGACACCTTGTTTCTTAATCCAGAGTCATTTTGGGAATTTGAGAGTAGACCCTGGGAGCAGCAGATATATGAACAAAAGGAATACAGCTGCGGTTTCTTACTAGTTTTTCTGCCACACAACTGTTTCTCATTTTATTTGATAATTTTTGTCCTAATAAGTGCCTAATAGACCATATTTTTTCAGATTTTAAATAAACATTTATTGGTCATCAACTCTGTGCCAGGCACTGTTCTAGGCCCTAGAGATACTTCAGCAAATAAAATAGGACAAATAAAGCAGACATCCTAGAGACATATGCTAATGATAAGTTGTAAATTACATGCACTTCTGCCAAGTGCCTTTTGCTTATGATGTGTTGTTAACCTTTGACTTGTAAGATATTTTATCTTCTCAAAGGGCTTGAGAACTTGCCTTCTTGCTTTCATTATATTTATCACTTCTTCCCAAAAAGGAGGTGTATGTGTGGTTGGGAGAGAGAAGAGTAGCCACTTTGTGTGTTGTGTGTGTGTGCTATTTCTTTTCCTTTCTTAGTGGCATTGATAATTTTTCTCCCACAGGAAAATTAGGCATGGACAAATGTTCCTACCTAAATAGATGTGATTTTATTGCTGTAATTACAGTGATTTTGGAAGTTAACTTTAGTGAAAATATGAATCCTTACTCTCAAAGACTAATTACTTTGGAACTCGAGTATAGGTACTCCCCAGTAAAAAACAAACAAACAAACAAACAAAATATATATATATATATATATATATATATATATATACACACACACACACACACACACACACACACACACACACACACAGTTAACCCTTGAACAACAGGTTTGAACTGCATGGCCCCACTTACACATTGCTTTTTTTAAAATTTTTTAAATTTTTTTTTATTTTTTAGGCAAGGCAACCTTTGGTTGACCTTACAGATTGCAAGGACCTTGTCAGTTTACAATCTCTTATTTTTTTCATGCCTACAGGTATTCCTAGATGGTCTTCTATCCAAGTACTAACCAGGCTTGACCCTGCTTAGCTTCTGAAATCAGGCAGGATCGGGCTTGTTCAGGGTGGCATGGCCATAGACCACAACGCTTTTTAAAAAGTGGCCAGAGTTCAATTTACTCACGCAATTCAAACTGTGTTGTTCAAGGGTCAACTCCAAGGTTGAGAATCCAAGTATGTGGAGAGCCCAGTGTAGTTACACGTGAATTTTCAACTGCATGAGAGGACCCCCCGTGTTATTCAAGGATCAACTGTATATGAAAAAAAGGTTGCTAAATTTGAAAAGTGTTGTTTTTGTATTATTAAAATTGTGGAGGCATGTACAGCATGTCTTTGTTAGCTTTCATCCATTAGTTTTAATGTTTTATATCAAGGGTCAACAACTCATGACAAGTATGTCAGAGAGCCCTCAGCTGGATTCAAGGATATAATTCTACCCCTACTCATATAGCTCTATTTACCTTTTACAAGAGCTCGATGTTTTTGCTGTCCTTCCCTTCAAAGGAATTCACACTGTATGCTTCCCTGCCTGGGCACCTGTGACTCTGTCTCCACATAAGAATGCTGAATGGAACCTTAACATCATCACTGTCAGCATTTTACCAGCTCTCCTTTATTCTTGGTTTTCCTATTGTCGAAAAGAAACCCACACTACTAATTGGTTGATGTATTAACTTTCCTACACATGGAACTATTTTTTTCAAAGACTAAGAAATTGTCTCTTTAGCTTTATCTTCACTAGGTTTCTATTTAACAAAAGAAAAGTTATTTCTGAAGCTATCTTATAACTTTCATGTTTCTACCTGAAGAGAAAGTAGAACAACTTATGGAATTTCATCTAATTGAAATTTTTCTGTCAGTGAATAAGAACTTCAGTTGCTGAATAACTTTAAATATCTTTGCTCTCTACCTGCATTTTGACCATAATACTGCAATATATTTTTCAGGTTTTCAATTCAAAAACAGCCGAACTACTTAGTCATCATCAAGTGGAAATAAAACAAGAGTTTCCAAGAGAAGGGTATGTTTCCTAATTTAATATATAAAGATATATCACATTTATTAGTCCATCTCACCCCACTTGCCCTGGAGCTTTGTAAACTTGACCAAATTCTCTCCTGAGAAGACTTGAGGTATAGGTATTAGTCAATAAGAAAAGAAATAACTTGGTAGCTTGGCAAAGCATGTAGGTAATTTATGGCTTAGGACTTCAATGACAGCAAAGAAGGAGATGATAAAGTAATAAAGCAAAGGAAAATTAAATATCAGAAATTCTGCATTGACTTTGAAGTCATTTGGCTGTCTCTATCACAGCCAAACCACTGCTTGGCCAATTTGAGTGTAAGAGGTTTTTTCTTGAATAAAGATATCTGTTTTTTAAAAATCATTTACATATCTAATACTAAAATTATCCTTTTGGGGAATAATGTTCATATGTAGCAATTGTGATTAAATAATATGTTAAGTATATTGTTTAAAATTTAACAATGTGTATGATACAACCACTTTGAAAAATTATGTGGCAGTTTCTTATAAAATTAACCATACATCTATAGCATTGCACCCTTAGGAATTAATCCAAGGGCAATGAAAGCATATATCTATAGAAAGACAGACATGAATGTTTATAGCAGCTGTGTTCATCATAACCTAGACTGGGAACAACCCAAATGTCTGTCATCAGTAGAACAGGTAGCAGTGAAATATTATTCACCATTTTTTTAAAAAGTGAATTGATATACATAGCAACATGGATGAATCTCATAGATAACATGATAGGTGAAAAAAGCTGGACACAAAAGAGTACATACTTCATTGCTGTATCTGAAATATAAGAAGAGGTTTAACTACTTTAGGATAATATAAATCCGAACAGTGGTTGTCTGTAGAGTAGGCCATTAACTTGAGAGAAGCATGAAAGAACCTTCCAGAATGATGGAAATATCTTGACTGGGGTGTTGGTTGATGGTTATATACATTTGTTAAAACTCAACAAATTGTGGACTTTAGATCAGTTCATTTTGCTGTGAGGTTTACTTCAATTTAAGAAAGAGAAAAAATTGGCATCCTACAAATTTTATAATTTTCTTTCCATGAAAAATGTTATCCTATGTTTTAAAGAATTTCTTTGATTAATAATAAAAGCCATTGATATGTTAACAGTATAAGAATGACTGTCCATAGGCCTGATCCCACTGCAATTTAGAGAGAGGATACCTCGGTCTTAGAGGGACGAAAATTAGAAATATGTGGGAAGGAGATTGGGTTTTTGGGAAAAGAGAATTTTAGAGACAACTTGAAGCTCAGGAAAGCCAGGCAGTCCTGGGGAAGGCAGAAAAGAAAGGCATTTGGAATTCTCTTGCTACTTGCAGATCCTCCAGTAGGATTCTTTTACCTTGTTTCATTTCTGCTTTTGTATTTCCTCAGTCACCTTTTGTTTCTCCCAGGTCTCTCTTCCTTGTCATTTATTACGAGCCTTTCAGCCTTCTGAAGCCCTGGTACCTTACCAAAATTGCACTGGGAATGGGTCTGAAAACTTGGACCAATCGTTTATCTACTTGAAATAGTTAGTAGAACAAATTAAAATTTTCCCCTAAAGTCTAACAAACATTTTGAGAAAAAATGGCAAAAGAGATTATAGTGTACTTATTTGACTTTACTTATTTGACTTTTCGAAATTCCTTTTGCTTTGTAGATAGATATCAGTCTACTTAGAACCAGTGACCAGTAAAACAGACATCTAGTTTATCAATTCATTAAACCCGCAGGATATAAAGAATGGAGGAACTAATTTCTTACTGGATTTGAAAAAAATGACTTAAAAATTGGTAGAACATTTGCTATTTTGCGGCTTGTAATTTATTACTTGCCATTTTTCAAATGACAAATTACTGTATGAAGAATAATAAAAATATAAGGGAAATAGGCTTTTCTTTGAATCATTTATTTAGGGTGTTGTATATGCTTTGCTTTGCTTATCTGATTTTAATTTATGTACCAGCCATACCCACACAAGTGAATATTTCTAGAGAAATAAATTACAGTTGTGTTACTTTCTCATGAACTAACCAAATACATTCTTTTGTTCAAAGATGGGTGGAACAAGATCCTATGGAAATTCTGCAGTCTGTCTATGAGTGCATAGAGAAAACATGTGAGAAACTTGGACAGCTCAATATTGATATTTCCAACATAAAAGGTATTTTAATAGAATATTTTATTCTGTGGCATGATTATTTCAATCAAATTTATTAATTAATTCAGCCATATAATTGAGTGCCAATGCAGCACCAAGCATTTCTGTGAGAACTGAAGATACAAGAATGAAGAGGAATATGAGGTTCCTGTTCTCGTGAAGCTTTTATTTTGGTGGGGGTGAGACCAACAATAAAGACAGACAAATACAAGCTAATTTCAGATACTGGTAAGTTCCATGCAGAAAATAAAACTGAGTGATATGATAGGGTGTGCCTAGAGAGGTTTACTTTAGATTGGATGGCCAGAGAAGGCCTCTCTGAGGAGGTGGCTCAAAGGCCAAAGGGGACTAGCTATGCAAATATCTGGGGAAGAGTGTTTGAGGAAAAAGAAACAGCACATGTGAAGGACCTATGGTGGGAATAAGTTAGACACATTCCTGGATCAGGAAGAAGGCCAGCATGTCAAAAGTAGAGTTAAAGAAGGTTGAGGGGCAGGGGGTGGGTGGGTAAGAGGTTTCAGTAGGAGCTTAAATCAGGGAAGTAGATAGGGCTTTGTAGCCATAGTTGAGTTTAGATATTATTCTTAGTATTACAGAGAACCTTGGAAAGGTTTTAAGCAAGACAAGGAGATGACAGGTTCTGACTTGCAGTTTAAAGACAACTTCCTGACTGCTGTGTGGAACAGTGTGGGGAGAGAATGGTAAAAGTGTAAGTGTGGACACTGGGAGACCAGTGTGGAGGCCTGCTGTGAAAGTCCTGAGAGAGGATGATGGCTTGACTGACATTGGTAGCAATGGAGGTGGGGACAAAGGGCTAGAACTTGCTGATGGATTCAATGACAGGGCAGTAGAGAGAGCAGTAGGGTTTGGGGGCAAAAGATGGGTCAAAGATGATGCTTGGAGTTTTTGCTGGAGCTCCTGGATAGATTAGGGATGGCTTTTACTGAGGAGAGAAAGACTAGAATAAGGAACAGCAGGGGATGCGAAGGTTGTTTGAAATCAAAACACTTCACCTGTAAAATCTCCCTGAAGTAACTGAGAGTGTGAGACAATTACAGCTCTCTCGTGCTCGCTCGCTCTCTCTCTCTCTCTCTCTCTCTCTCTCTCTCTCTCTCTCTCTCTCTGTTAATTTCTAGTAGTTTTAATAGAATATCTACCTAAGTTATGCTTTGTATCATTCATACAGGTAGAAAAAGAATAACCCAGTCATCTGAAATCGATATGCTAGTGTAAAGGGTAGAGGCATAATGTGGTAATTGCCATCTATTTATAGTTTAAAATTTTCAAGTTTATCATTCAAGGGCTAGTTTTCCTTCATTAGGTAGTTTGACTCTAAGTAGGGGGAAAACATCAGTGAGATTCATGTCATCTTTCTTGGCTCTGGGATTTATTTACCAGCCCTCCTGAGATGAAACTTTGATTTTTTTTCAGACTTTCCCCTGTCTGTGTAAATAAAACTTATTTTAAAATGACTAAATATAATCAAAACCATTCATTCAGCAAACTCAGAGTACCTACTGGGTGCTGGGTGTGGTAGAGAAGCACAGAAGCACAATTAGGGTCATGCAGCTATCAGTCAGGTGAGGGAAACATGTTAATCCAATAATCACAATAATTGCAAATTAATAGAAAATTGTGACAATAATATAGTTCTGTTATTGCAGATTTTTAAAAGAAATAAACAACCATGTAGATTTAATATTTTTATGACAATTTTTTAATATCCTATCCTCATTCTATCCCTACATCTAAGCGGAAGTGCTTTGAACTTCTTTTAGAGTTGTATTCACCAAGTTTTAGAAAAGTTGTGCATTCAAGTGATTGTTCATCATTTCCTTGAGTTGTTCTCACAGATTTCATAGTCTAAAGTGCATGAACACATAAAAGGCATTTGGTAGCACACTCTGTTAAAATATCTATTACCAAAGATGTAAATCATCTTGGTGGCTTAAAGCCATGTTCAGGATGTAGAGTCCAAGGTGATCAGCCAAGTTTTTGACATCATTCTTCCTCCCTTATAGGTAAAGTACAATGTAAGCCATTGGCCTTCTGGACCCATTTGGGTGCCATTCCCTTTTCTCTTTTTTTTTCTGTATGCGAACATGAAACACAACTCCAGTCCAAGTGACTTGTCATCCACTTGCATTAAATGGTCTGTAAGAATACCGAATGTGTTGCTCTCTGCTCTCCACTCCTCTGTGTCTGGCCAGTGTAAAACCTATACCTGAGCCAAAGTGACCAAGCACTTCTCAACAACTGCCAGCCCATGGCCAAGGAAGAGAACGTTCCACAGCCCCTCCATACCAAGCCACTCGTGCTAAAATTTTTTTCCCAGATAATTTATTGAATTGGCTCTGCCAAAGGCCAAGTTTTGCTTGCCTATATAGAACTCTGTGGATCATAGAACCATACTGCTGTAAAGGATCTTTCATCACCTAGACCTAGCTACAAATGAGGGAAAAGGACTTACTGCAGGTTATGTAGCAATGTAGTGATAGATAATATTAAAGCTCAGCTCCCCTGTCTCCTGATCCTGTGCTTGTCTTCTTGAGCCATGCTGATAACCTCACAAAGCACTTCAGTTTTTAGTTCTAGTGTGGCAAATGAATGAGTTTTTCCAGCTGAAGAGTGATTCATTTACAGTCTTAACTGATAATCCTTAAGAGTTCATCATAGCTGATTGTATTTCTTTTGCAAATTCCAGTTTCATTGGTTTTAGTTGTCCTCATCTGTCAGAATTCCAGGTCTCTATGAATAGTCCTTCCAAAATTCAAGTTCATTCTCTAGCTGAATAGCACTCATGAGCCCAAGTAAATAGGCTGCTTCTTTCCTTCTTGACTGAGAGAGTTGGGCAACTCTGTTTGCCTGGACTTATGGAACTATAAAGTATAAAGACATACTTTATTCACTTTACTTTAAGAAAGAGTGCAGATTTATGCTAATCAAAGCCTATAATATTATCCATGAGAAAATGATGTCAGATTAAAAATGAATTAAACTAAAATTTACATTATGGTCATATATTCTTAATTTACAATTTTCACATCTAAAGTAATTTTTCTAACCATCATTAAGCCCTTATGGTATGATTACAGCAATATTTGAATCAGGGAGTCACTAATCTAGATAATTTTAATACTTATTCTTCAGAAGAAAAAAATTACAATATCAGATACTCTTCATTCACCCTTTTCATGTGATACAATCAAAACACAAGATAAACTGTTTCAAAGCTGAGAACATAGCCTTCTCGGCAATTAGATTCTCTCATATCAAAAATAGTTGTCTCAGTGTTCAAGAAAAGGGAAACTGTATCTATTCCTCCATTGCCTTGCCTACCCAACATGGTCAAACACATTTCCATCACCTCAGAATGTACTCAGAGGTCTCAGAAAGACACCTCACTGACTTAACATAAAGAACTTCCCAGCTGTGCCTATATCTCGTTTGCAATTGTTATAAGTGGCCTCAAGCACATACCACCCAGAGACTGTTTTCTTAAAAAGCTTTATACTCCATCCCATTTGGCACTTTTAAGAGCCCCAGGCCTTCCTCTAGGACTTTTTTGTTCTGCCTGGTTTTTTTAAATGTGTTCCAATTTTCAATTATGATTTTATTTTTAAGTAAGGGTGAATGCCATTCATAATTCTCCCAAGACAACAATTATATAACATCCTGGAGTATTTCCAAAGGCTTTTTTTCTATTTTCTTAACTGTGATGATAACTTTTCACGAGCAATGTTAAGCAAAATTAACCAGAGATGTTGAATGTAGCATTTAACTAGTTAATTAAACTAGGGACACTCAGTATTAAGAAAAATTCTCCCTAAGAAAGAAAAGCATGAACCTGCTAGATATGAGAGTAATACATTGGGTTTTATATATGCTAGTGATTATAGTGTCTGCTACTAGAAGCCTGAAGCCAGCATTTATATACTTTATGCATGTAACTTTCATATGCTGCTAAATGGTAAATGAACTAGTGTGGAGAATTACTCAACCCAAATGCGTTATTCTGAGAAAAAGAATTAAAATTAGAAACTATTAAGAGAGGCACTAGTGCTGGGATTATCAATCAGAAAAGTTTTCTTTAAAAAATATAGAGGATTTCAGGGTAAAAATAACAAGACGTTAGAACACTGAAAAAGTTCAGAGGCACTGGCTAAGGCTGTATGCCCTGGGGAGAAACCGGTCCTAGAGATGTGTTTGTGGCTGGAAGAGAATCCTGAGATGCCATTTCACTGGACATTGATTGTCTGCAAGAAAAGCAATTTTACTTGGCACGAAGGAATTGAATTAAGGTCGAGGGAAAAGGAGTAGTCAGGGAGGAACCTGTGACTAAGGAATCAGATAGAAATAGCTCTAGATTACTTTCTGAATACAAGTTAGAACAAGCTAATAAAGATTACATGAGGAGCATAAAATAGTGATTCAAAGATTATGGCTAAGGGAGCAGCCAGCAGCCTGTATATGGAAAATTAATGTAGTGGAGAAAAATATGAGATTTTAGTAGACTGTGAATTCATCATGAGTCCACGTTGTAAAGTTGTCACTGAAAGTATCATGTGAATAATACTCCACTTCAGTTAGCAGCCTATGGCTGAGGTCCCATTGAGGTCTCTGGCCTCTGTTGTGCCCACAGTGCTGCTGGGGAATTTTTTTATGTGTCCTGCTTGCTCAGTCTCATTCTCTGCAACTCTTACTTCACTGTCTCCTCAATAATAATGATAATGAACAGCAACAGTAAGTAACATTTATTGAGTGCTTACTATGTACCAGGTACTGTTTTTAATACGTATTAACTCGGATTCCTCACTGTAAGATGGGAATCATTATTTATTCCCATTTTACAGAAGATAAAAAACAGACCCAGGGTCATGCTGCTAGGAAACAGAGGAATTGGAATAGGAACCCCAGCAATCTGGCTTCAGAGTCTAAGCTCTACTGAATAGTGCCCAAATTACTGGGTTCTACCTTTGCTAGGCCTCATTTCAGCAGATAACCTTGTGTGCTACTTCATTGAGAAAGTTGAGGCTCTGGGGCCTTAATGCCTCAACTTCCTGTTCCTGTACTTACTATCTGGATCTTTTTCCCCATCCGTCCATCACAAGAGAAGCAGTAACCTGCCCTACTTGAGGTTCCTCCCTCCACCTGGGCATTAATCCCATCCCGTCCTGACACTACCAGGATCAAGATCATGCCCCATTGATTCTCAACTCCCCTGCCCCCCACATTCTCCTTTCTCTTCCTTCTTTAGTTTTAGAAAGAATTATGTCTTCTATTTTTTAAAAAGCACTTCCAAATCTCTTGCTTATACCCTATGCCTCTACATTTCCTTGGAGTAGAATCTTGATCATCTTTGTACCTCTAGGAAAGGTGTTAAATAAAGTAGGTAAATCTGCATGGGATAAAGATTATTTAGAACAAAGTTCCCCTCAGTTATTTGGAGCATTCCTATTGTGTTTTATTCTGGAGGTATAATTTGAGTAATACAGATAATTGCATGTTCCTAGGAGAGGTGGAACATACACACAGTGGAAAGGAATTGGATAGTTTAGCATAGACAGAAGAAGACAAGACTCAATAGAAAAAAAAATGTTTCAAATGTGAAAGGCTGACATGTGGAAGAAGGATTAACCTTACTCTGTATATCTCCTAAGCACATAGCTAAGATCTGTAGGTGGAAGCTACAAGGAAAGGGATTTTATTTTTAATAGTGAAGCTATGCAATAGAGATTGTTCTGCCTGGAGAGAAGTAGTGAGTATCTTGTCACTGGAAGTGTTGTTTAAATGGTCATATGACAGGTGACTCTAGAAGAGGCTTGAGCTTAAAGTATGTTGTTGATTATACAGCTTTTAAGGTCTGTTCTAATCTTAAATTCTGGAAGAGCTCAATTTTTTAGCCCAGTGTTTTCAACCCAGGTTGTACAGTAGAAACACCTGGGGAATTTTCAGAAAAAGATAATAACTCAGTATTTGTGCCCATCCTAGGTCAGTTAAATCAGAATGTTTGGGCTAGGGCCTGGGCATTGGTATTTTTAAAAAGCTCTGCAGCTGATTGTAATGGTCAGCCAAGTCTGAGAACCTCCGATTTAGCTGAATCAAGCTGAATTGAATAAGATGATAGTAATTCGCATTTTACTTATAGTGACTTACCGTAACTATAACACTGGAGTTGTATGTAGGTCATTGTAAGTAAACATCATCACATATTGTACTTATGCACGATTCAGACTCATATGTCTTGTTATATTATTAAAATACAGAAATAAAACTCAATTTCTAACTCACCATATGCGTTTGCTCAGCATGACAGATCTGACCTGTGGCTTTTTCTTAAAATGCAGGCAGGTGCGTGCGTGCACACACACACACACACACACACACACACACACAGAAAGAAATTTCTTGTAGCAATTAGTAAACGAATGAAATTGTTGTTGGTCTCTTCAGAATAATAAATTAGGTTTATGAATTTGGAAAGTTATTGCATTCCCTGTTTATAAGGCAAACTGGGAGCTTTTCATTTGGATGTTGTTCTGGGCCCATGTTATTGAATGTTGATAGTGAAGCAGGAAGGAGTCTGTGACAATGAAGGGGAACACTTGACATTGGGAGTTCACTTTTCCTGGGGCCACTTAAAGAAAATAAACTCAATACTACTACAAATGTTGCAAATGTTTTTTTTTTTTTATTGTTATCTTATTCGTGCCTGTAAAAAAAAATGAGAACTGTTCTCCTATTTAATTTTCTACTCCCTTCTGTTTACTCTCTCATTAAAGCTATTGGTGTCAGTAACCAGAGGGAAACCACAGTAGTCTGGGACAAGTTAACTGGAGAGCCTCTCTACAATGCTGTAGGTAAGCTGTTGTGCATGGACGCCCAATGCAGGGCCTTTCTCCACTTACAAGTGTTGTCATACTAAAATATCCGGCTTAAAAAGCATGCAGTCATGATTCCTATAGTCTAATGAGACGGGCAGAAGAGCCCTCAAAGAAATCCATTGTCATATATTTACCATTTTCAGATCTTTATTCACAATCTTGAATTAACTCTTTCCCATTCTCTCCCCTTTTCCTGATTATTTGTATCATATAAATGGGTTGATCTTACCAGAACTGTTTTGTAGTCCCTGCTATTTCTGACACCTAAAAGAGATCTCACCTCTTCCCCTCAAAAATCAAAATTACAAATGTTTGTGGTCATCTCTCTGTAAAGCACTTAATGTATTTGGTCTTCCCACCTAGAAAGTTGAATTGACTTGTCTGAGGTTATGAAAATAAAATCTCAAACTGTTAGCTCCTTTTGCTATAAATTATGCTATTTCAGTAGGGGTTCAAAAACTCAATATCTCAAATATACCACAATTAGTTATCATGTCTTATGAAATATAAATGACCATAGGTATATTTAAGCATCACTCTTAGTATAGGACAATTGAGCACTGAATGACACTGTCACTTACTAAAAGAAAACCTTTATTCTAAATGTATTGACACTAAAAGGCATCATTCTGTCACAACTAGCAAATAAGAAAAAATAAATTTATCAATAAAATAACAGATTGTGGGGTGAGGAATGGAGAGAGAATTACTAGAAATACAATGATGTATAGCATGAGCTATTTTTACTTTACAGTGACTTTAGTAATATAGTACTTTAGTGTTGACTAGAAGAAACTGATTTTCAAGCAGAAAATATACTAAAAAAGGTACATTGTATGAGTAGCATGAATCCTTTAGAAATAACCTTTATTAAAAATTAAGATATGTAATGTTATTGTTATTAGAAAGTATTTAGTATGGCTTCTGTATTTGCGATAAAAAAATTAAAGACTCAAAAAATGTCGAAGAATTGCAGCCAAGGTCCTATTACACAAAAGTACATCTTTTAAATCTTTATTTTGTTCTCATCTTCATGAGCAGCTCATTTTGAATATAAGTAAAGCATCATATTACAATTTTAATGACTAGAACCTAAGAGTATTTTTTCACAGATCAATTTTAGCCAACTCCTGAACTAGTTAGGGTTTTACTTCTCCAATCCCTCAGTGAAAGGAAGGGCCTATTCAGCGGAACCAGAAAGTTCCTGTTAAACTCTAAACTTGAACTGTAAAGATGCAACTTTGGACTTTGAGTTATTTTTAAACAATTTACCTAGGCTAGTTGAAGTTATGCTTATAGTGAAGGATTTAAGTAAATATTTTACCAGAAAAACTTTCATTTTGCGATGTGCTTATTTGCTCATTTTTTCCTTCTACCTGTGTCTCTCTGCACCCCTCCCCCTTTCTATGTGCTTTGGAGTATTAATTCAAACTGTACTTATGGAACATGAAGAACTTTTCCTCTATACTGAAGCGCATGCTTGTTTTGAGAATCTCTTACGTGTTTGGTGCTATACTGGGTGTGTTGCGGAGACTATAAATTATTGGCTGTTTTTGTAAACACTTTATAATCTAGTTTTGGAAAGAGACTAAAAAAATTAGGGAATAGCTGGTAAATTGTGTGTTGCCAAGTTGAATAGGAATTAGAGCAAGTACAGGTTAGTATGGATTTTGAATTTTTAGCATATCTTTGGGGGAGGTCGAACCCCATTTTAGGCCTTGAAGAATGTGTTGGATTACATTAGGAAAAAGGAGAATTGAAGGCTAGTGTAAACAAGCTATGAAGGTGAAATGTGTACACTTATTTCACTAAAGAGTGAAGAAACTGATCAGATTCAAGCATAGGATGACTTATTTAAGAGTTTTAATGGAACTATCAATGACAATACTAAATAAGTGCTAAATGCTATTACTGTGTACTAGGGATTATACTAAACACTTTACCCATATTATTTAATCTCAATGACTCTGAAACAGGTTTTACTAGCCTTATATTCTAAATGAATTATGAGAAAGCTATATAACTTGTTTAATACCATACAATTATGAGTAGAGATAAAGCCACAGTTTGAACACAAACCTCTCCAACCCCAAAGTTTGTGTTCCAATTTAGATAGGTAGGGGTTGGTGAGGATAGAGAGGGCACTGAAAGCTGTGCTCAGGGTAACATGGACAAATGGATAATAAAGGGAGTTTAGCTTCCCACAGTGGTGGAATAGGTTATTTCAGATGCACCTGTCTGCTGAAACAGCTAGAGAGGTTGAGGGGAAAAAAACTTTGTCCAATTAGGGGGAATGTTTAATATACTATATATATGTCTAACCAATGTACTGTATGTATACTTGAAACTTAAAAAAAAAAAACTTTGTGTGAAGGACCAGAAGGTTACCAAGGCAGTTAGGAATTGTGGGGCCAAGATCCAGGAGACAAGGAAAGCCCAGAGAAGTAAGCTTGGCATTTAGTGTTGCTTATTCTCTAGAGATATCTGTAGATTCTGAAAGGAACATCTGAGAAGCTAAGCAGCACTTTCATAGGTTCATAAAGGCAGAGAGGCAAAAGATGGAGTCAGGCGCTGCCAAGGGAAAGGATGAATATTGGTAAAATCCTAGACTTTCGATTGGAACTGTGAATGGCAAATCCTAGGAGGTAAGCTGAGAATATATATCAATCCTCATAGGAATTGAAGCTCATTCAAATAATTTTAAACTCTGATCGGATTAAGAGGGTCTGAGATTGCCAGTGCTCCTAGCCAAACTTCCTTTCAGAAGAAAACTAGAACTTGTATATAAAAACTCTGGAGATAGTTTTTATATACAAATTCTAGTTTTTTTATGACAAAATAATCAGACACATAAAACAAGACATGACTAAAAACCAACAGAAACAAGTGACATTAGAAACAGACCCATAGGAAATCCTGATATTAAGAGTTATCAGACTTTAACTGTGATCAACATGTTCAAGGAATTAATTGACAAGATAGATAATCTTAGAGAAAAAAATTAGACATTTAAAAATAGAAATTCTAAAACTATTAAAAACTCAGTCAATGATTTTATATCAGATTAGGCACAGCTGAAGGTGAATTGGTGGACTAGAAGAGAGATGAGAAGTAAATATCCAGACTGAAGTACAGAGAGACAGAGGTTTAGAAAATACAGAAAAGAATCTAAGAGAAATATAAAGTGAAGAGGTACAGCATATTTGTAATTGGAGTCTCAGAAGAAGAAGAGAGATGATAAAGTCTTTGAAAACTGATGAAAGATATCAATTCACAGATTTAAGAATCACTGTGATCCCTGGTAAGATGAATACATAGAAAGCCATACATAAACGTATGCTGAGACTTGAAGATAAAAAGGAAAGTTTTAAAGTAACCAGAGAATTCACCTATCTGCAGTAAAGTTGAGACTGCTAATGAGTTGACGGGATTAGTGCATGAGGATAGAGAATGCAGAGGAGAACACAAGTCAGAGAGGCCTTCTCAGTGAAGACACAGAGGGAAGAAACAATGTATATATTTGTAAATTGGATAGGGTATAGCAATGAGGGAAAAATAAAACAGAGTGGCAAGATTTTTAGCCTGAGAGAACAGAAAGAAATTAAGTATTATTAAGGGGTGCTAATGTGGGATAAGAAAAATGACTTTCTTTTTTGGACAATGTGAATATCAGACTTGAAATCAAAGCTAATTTCTGGGCAATTAGCAATTTGTGGTTCTATTGTAAAGAGACTGTTCAAAATGTATACTTAAAAGTAGATAACATAGAGGTAATAGTCTTAGTTTATTATAGATGAGTTTACTCTAGGAATGGATGTAAAATTAATTAATTCAACAAAAATGCAGGTGCCTTTCTATGTAACAGGTTCTGTGTGATGACCATGGGCATATAGTGAAAAACCAGACAGGCACAGTGCTTGCCTTTGTGACACAGAAGGCTAGGGCTAGGAATTTGGAAGAGAGGAGGAGGAAGAGCAATAGAAAAGGAGGAGAGAGAAAGATTAATAGCTGGGAAGAAAAGCCACTAAGTATTGACAAAGATAGATTCTGCCTCCAATTTTATTTCACCCAGATAACACTATGGTGTCATATCTCCATGCAAGCCTTCAGTTGAGAATATCAACATAATATTAAATCTTTAGCAGCTTTACCTTAAAACAGTACAAGGTGGGATTGATAGAAACAGACTCATATTTTCACATCTATTTGTCTTTGAGCTTCTTTGTCTTTGTTTATATCACAATCTGGGTTTTACTTATGTGTGTGTATTCTTGTCTCTTTCTCTTGTAAATCTGTTGCTCTAGGCCTATCCTTTTCCTCTTTTTCTTTTTTTCTTACTAAATTATATAACCGATGAGCAGTATTTGTTATAGACAAACAAATGAGGAATCTGCATTTCTCTCTCTTTTTTTAAATTAACTTTTATGTGGCCTTTTTTATGGCTCAGGGGTCCTTGATAAACACTCAGCTCACTCACTCCCAGTACAGTAACATATGTAGGAGAATTTCAAGGTGCTTTTAGTGGACATGAAATATGCTTGTTGAAGATTGAGAAAGCCTACTTGTTTTTGCTTGTAATAAAGATGTGTTTGTATGTTGATATCTTTTATCACAGATACAATTATAAGCATAGAAAACAGTTTAGGTCCATCGAGGCATAGATGGCCCGTGTTAGAAGTTTCCTATAGTTTTAAAATTTGCATGTTAATTCTGTGACTAGCGAGGTAAACATTGGTGTGGTACCTAAAATGAAGAAGCGTCACTTTGCATCACTGCTTTCTAGTCACTGTGCTGTGCGTGACCTCACAGATAGATTGCAGGAACTTTGTGGCCTTGGATCTGAAGCAGGCCTTTGGCTGCTCTCGCCTGTGTTCCTCATCTGTCTGGTACTTTTGTCTCTCCCTCTTAGCATTATTTTCATCAATATTCTTTTCCAAAGAGTTCCCAACAGCCCACCCCCTGCCATTTTTCTAAGTTTTCTTCCAAACCAACTTTATTAGTAGTCTACATACCTTGGTATCTAAGTATGATTGAAAAAAAAAAAGTTTGGATTTACAAATACACCACAGACTGAATTGATAAAAAAGCATAAAATTACCCAGGTTGTTCAAACATCAAGTGGGGGAGGGCTTGAATCAACAATATCTAATGTGTCCTTATGCACATTTCACTGGTGCCACCAGTGAAACGTTCTGTCCTAACTAGGATGGTCCAACTGTTTTCCCCTTCTTGGACACGTTTTGTCACTCACTACTGCAGCTGATTAGTATGCAATATAACCCTCACTCCAGTAGCTTTCTGTAGCATAGAATTCATGATTTAATATAAAAATATTCATAGTCTATGGCCATGCCACCCTGAACAAACCCGATCCTGTCTGATCTCAGAAGCTAAGCAGGGTCTGGCCTAGTTAGTACTTGGATGCGAGACCACCTAGGAAGACCGGGTGCTGTAGGGGTAAAAAAAGAAAATATATTCATAGTAAGTAGTAATATATCCAGAGAGGCAAGAGGCACTGATTTAAGACTTTTAATGTATTGAAGAAAACCACCAATAAAAATCATTTGTCTCTGAACCATTTTTCTATATTTAAATAGTATTGCAAACATTTTTTCCCCTAAGATGTTGGATTTAAAGTTTCCTATGACACATAACTCTTTATGTGGAGTGTTGCAGTTTTAAATATGGCTCATCCTCTTTGCTTTTTAAAATTTTTACATATTGGCTAATCCTGGGCCAATAATTAAACCTGTGTAATCATCTGTTAAGACCTGAAGGAATGTTGAGTTTAGTTTTTTAAATCTTTTCTGGAACTGGATCTGGGTTATATTTCAAAGTATCAGCATGAAAAAAAGCTGTAGAGGGCAAACCATCTCAAACTCCTAAGCACACTTCACCTTAAAGAAGGAAAGTGTGGTTTTGTTTTTATTGTTTTGCAGATTTTTTTTACTTTTGTAAAATCTAGAATGTTTAGCTTTATCAAGATCCACTTACTTTTCATGATTTCAAGTCTTTTATTACACGGTTCTTTGTATGCCTTCTAGCTATAAGAAATACTGTAATATTTTGCAATGATTAAATTCTTTAACTCTGGCCAGATTATATTTAAAAACACTGAATTAGATTTCAACTTTGAGGTCTCCAATCTTTAATATTTCTTCATAGTCTCTTTAAGAGTATGAAGTCTTCCTGGCTATACCTATGTCATAGAGGTTTAATTCTGGATCCAGACTCTGGGTTCAAATCCTGACTTTTTCACTACTACCATTCTGTGCCTGTTCCCTTAACAGTTAAACTAGAAAAAAAATGAAAGTTGGACCTTATAGGCTTGAGGTGAAAATCAATGAGTTAAGTTAGCTATGGTCACTGTTCTGAATTGTCTGATGATGACCTTCTTAACCCAGGAATGCCAGATGAAATGATTAATTTGTATATAACAGGTATTCTTAGGGGAAATACAGAGCCTACCTGGGGTGTCATACACACTCATGTCAGTCATTGGCATTTTGGCATTTATACATCTAAGAGATGAAATAAATTCCAGCCCCCACATTTTGGAATATACATATATGTGTTTTAACTCATCCCCTTCCCCACTCTCCATTTTTTCTTTGGCTCCACCTGATTTCTGAAAATGTCATCAGGGAGAGTCATCACATAGTCTCTTCCCCTTTGCAAACAGACTCTTACCTAGCTTAATTAATAGCTTAACTTTTGGCAAGTGGTAACATATGGCAGTTAAATCTGGTTTACAATTGTGTGTCTTGTGGGGGAAACAACCCAATAACACTTTGTATATCTGTCAGCAGTCCTTGTTTAGGTTGTGTTCCACAACCTGCAGCCTCTTCATCTCACTTCCTGTCAGGTCAGGAGCTCCTTAAACCATCTCAGAGGAGAGGTATTGTTTGCCTTTGCTTCTAGTCAACGAAAGATAATTTACATTATCCCTAGTGTATTTTTTCCCCTTAGGTTCTTTTCTATTGTTATGACTAACCAAAATAATGCAAATTTCTAAATGTTCTAAACATAGTTTCTTCCTCTGTGCTGTTACTACGTCACTAAACTAACCCTGATCCATGGGAATTGAGACACATTGAATGTGATTTTATTTAATACAAATGAAGTTTCAGATCATTCAAGTTGATTTTTTTAAATCTATTCATTTGATCGTCTGAACAATTTAAATCCAATTTACTTGATTTTAAGTAAGGGACGTGCCTTCTAGAAGTAAGCTGTGTAATGTTTTGGACTCCCTAGTGTCTATTTTCCTTACTTTTTTTAAATCACTTTGGAACTTAGCAATTACCTGTTCCCTCTGGACATGCTGTTCCTTTTTTGGAGATGGCTTTCACCTCCTGTCACTCAACTAGGGAAGTGCTTTCTTGGGGCCACACCTTCCTTCCCATAGCAGCCCTTTCGTGCCTTCCTGCAGATGGCCCCAAGAGAGATTGTGACACATTCCTTAGCATCGTGACATGTTCCTTAGCATTTCTTTCTAGCATCCCCTATGGATGTGCTCACTCATTCTATCACACAGCCTTTCAATTCAGTGATTGGTGAGCAATCAATATCCAACTGAGCCATTTTTCTAATTAGGTTGCAAATATGTAGCCAGGTAGGCAAGAGTCATCTTGAACAGGAAGCAGGTCTTTACCTGGTCTTAGTTCAAATGGAAATGCTATTGAACCAGAGACTCTGACTGGACTGCCTTTGTCTACTCCATGTCCTTTCTTTTTCTACATTCAGCTGTGTAAAAAAAATATTCATCCTGATGAACTTGGCTCAAGTGAGCTACCATTTCCTAAGTGGTCAACAAGAGAACACAGGCCTTGAATCTGGCCGTCTCTAGCATGAATTGCCATTATTTCTCCTAATGCTCCAGCTGCTCCAGTTTTTGCTGGCCCTTCAGATCCAGTTGCTGTTGTTTCCTCTGGCTCTTCAGTTCCAGCTGCTGGTACTTCCTCAGGTATTGGTACTCTGGCTCTTGCTCACTTCCCAGCCTTCCAACTTGGACGTGCTGGGGGAAATTGACCACTGCCGCTGGATCTGGATCTGGCACTTCTTTTGATTGTTCTCAGAAATTACCTCCACAAGGGGCTTAGTCCTCCAGCTTGGGGTCTTCTCTTTGGCTTTTGGTCTCTTATTCCGCAAATCTAATTCTGCCATCTTAGCTTCTTTAATGAGTTTTCTAAAATTTTTTTCATTCTTAATTCCATTAATATCGAGCATTTGTGAATTGCTTGGTAGTATACCAGCCACTGACATTTTTTTTCTCTTTGGCAGTCTTACTAATTCATTCTATGTATTCTAATTTCCTTAAATCCATGGGCTATAAAAAAATGAAGTAAATATCATGCCAGCCTTCTGTGATCATGGAATAATGGCAAGAGAGGGGCTTTAGAGACCATTTAGTTCAACCGCCTTATTTTATATTCAGGAAATCCAGGCCACAAAGGGTAAAATGACTTGCTCAAGTCACTCAACTTGTTGGTAGCAAAACCAGACAACGTAGAACTTTGGTTTCTCAATTTCACATCCAATGTTTCGACTCTTTCTGTTGAGGGGTTAATTCTCGGATCCCACTGTGGATGCTTGCCAATAAGTTTTCAAGTGAGGAGTAAAGTGCCTAGTTATGCAAGTGTAACCAGGAGCAGGAGTCAAGGAACAATAAAGTCACAGATCCACTGGGACTCAGGGAGCTACATGATCATCAGTTTGTCTTTAGTTTTGTTTTTGAATAAATGATTGGAACAAATCCAGTATCCTAAAAACATGCCCTATGAAAGAGGTTCTCAAGTTCTAGTATAATACTGAATAACTTGGGATGCTTATAACAAAATTAGACACAGGCCTGTCTTGCCCAGACCTGCAAACAGAATCCTGAAACGTAGGGCTTGGGATGTGTGATTTCAAAGTTCTCATGTGGTTCTGGTGTGCTTTCAGGGTAAGAACAGCTGCTGTGGAGTCTAGCAGTGTTTCTTAATGGGGAGCATCTACGTAAAAGCTATATTTCTGGGCCCCTTCCTCAGACCTACTATCCTAGAGTTTCTGGGGATGGAGGTCATCTTTAAGCTCCTTGATGAGCATCGTGTCCATTAAAATATAGAATACTGATCTAGAAGGCTTTATGTCATTAAACAAAAAGCCTAGAGCAATGGCTTTCATGTCTCTTGCTTGTGGCCCTCGGAAAGAAATATATATTTCCATGATTCAGCAAACCCATAGAACTAAAACAAAAGTTTCACAAGTCAATACTTACCAAGTTCAGTGAACTCTGATATTTTCCATTCTAATCCATCCTATTTCATTTTTTAAAAGTAGGTCATCAAAACTTACTAAATTGATTTTAAAACCCTAGCCCACCGTAGTTTGAAACGCTGAGGACTGAGATGTACTTGTCAATTCCACCTATAACAGTTTTTAATATTTTCTCTCAAATTCCTCTATTTTTTGCAATTACTCCCGTGAAGCCCTTAAAACCTGCTGGGGTTGCTTGCCCATGAGAGGAAAGTCCACTTTTGTCACAGTCATACAATACAGCTACTGTGTGAAAAGTGGACTGCCCTTGTTCCCTGGACACGGGAGAACTTGCCAACTTTACAGTGTTCCTGCTAATGGCTTATATTAATCACAGTGCAAGTAGTAGAAAACTCAACCACACTACGTGAAATTTTTTAAAAAGGGAATTATTTGCTCATTGAACCAGCAATCCAAGAGTAACTTAGTTCAGATGCTGTTTTATTCCAGCTTCAGACAGTCACATGGATCCCCACAAGTCTGCCTTTTCTGGAATGGCTCCAGAAGTGGCCATTTCAACTCTCTCTTCATGAGGGCAGCAGGCCCCAGCCACACAGTGCCACGCTGAGCTGAGAAAAGAGACTCCTGCAGGCCAACCACAAATCTCAGTTGTGCTGATTAGACCACATACTCTCTCCTGAGCCGATCACTGGGGTCAAGACAGGATACCAGAGCTAGAGGTGGGGTTGAATCTCAGGCACACTGTAGTCTTCCCCTTTGTCTCCATTTCCTTGGTGATAATAAGCCTTTTTTCTTGTTGCTTTTCACACCTAGCAGAGTGTCCTGAAGTCCCCGATTTAAATCTCATGTACAGTAGCCGCTGTCAAAATCAAGCGCAGACAGCACTCAAGGGAAATGACAGTTTAAATAATTAGAAAGAATTGATTAAAATTCACTACAGGAATTTTACTGGTTTTTAAATGAAGAGAAAGAAATTCTATAGTTAAAGGTGACCCAAACTAGGCAATAACTGTCGGCATTCACGTGTAGTGGAGAAGTATGTATAATCTTCCCTGGTGTCCTTTAAATAGACTACGGGCCTGAGTCTTTTCAGGAGCTATCTAAGCACAGTCAGTGCCTAAAAATATCAAGTGACCACTAACACATTAAAAGTTATAAAAGTTAAGTACAAAAGTTAAATCTGGCAAATGAAGCCCAGCTGATACTATCGGTTACCTTTCACGATTGCTTTATATACTACTTAATGTCTTCTCTTTCTCAAGCCTTTTGTCATGAAGCAAAACAGAAATGCTTTCTACTAGGGAATCAGAAAGTAGACGATAGTTATTTAGTAAAATAATGTCGATCTGTTAAAATGGAGATTTTATTCTTTTACAATCCAGCATGGAGAAAGAATGGTGAAATAATTTTAACTATTCCGGGTTCTTGCCTACTTTGAAAGAGTTTAATGTAAATAAGCATTTCATACATGAGAAATTGAATCTTATTTTTTCTATCAATAATAATATCAGATTCTCTACTTTGTCACAGATTGCTCCCAAGTTTTCAAAGATACATGCTTTAAACAGAGTATGGTGATTCTGGGCTGTGCATTCCACCCTGGCAACCAGCCTACCTAATATTTAGATTTTTTCAGCAGTCATGTATGCTTAGAAAATCCATATCCAAAACATTTTTTTCTATAAAAAGGATATAAAATAAGTGCCCTAAGGTTTGTATTATTCTCTTAACTTGGTCTGTGATTTTGCATAAAAGCTTTAAAATCTCCCTCATAAATTATTCTCCTCTAACAATATGCCCATTTATTTCTAATTTTCTAATTCTTGTCTTTTGAAAGCTATAGCATTTTAATTGCTTATGGAAACTAATTGGTCTCCTATTCTTGACAGTGATTTTATTAAGATATAATTTTTGTAATGAAGTTTTTTATCTATATTATTATATTTTGGTTTATAGTGTGGCTCGATCTAAGAACCCAGTCTACCGTTGAGACTCTTAGTAAAAGAATTCCAGGAAATAATAATTTTGTCAAGGTAAGAAATCTCTTCAAAAGTATACTATAAGAATGCTTGTTTAAAGAAGTACAAATTGGTAGTTACAAAAAATCATCATGGGGATGTAAAGTATAGCATAGAGAATGTAGTCAATAATATAGTAATAACTATGTATGGTGAGTACTAGACTAATAGAGGGGATTACCATGTAAGTCATATAATTATATATATCTAACCACTATGCTGTACACCTTAAACTAATATGAAATAATATTAAACGTCAACTGTAATTGAAAAATAAAAAATAAAAGTAAAAAGTCAAACCCGAAAAAAAAAGCTTGTTTAAAAAAGTTTCGAGATTTCACCAGTGAGACTATTCAAGCCTTACATCTTATTTCACAATAGTTATTTGATAAAATTTATAGAATACTTCTCTGTGAATAATCGAGAACAACTCAAGTATTTATCTTTCTGTCTTCCTTATCTTGCGGTGGATGGGAGGAATAATATTCCAAGGTTGATAGGGTGGAGGGAATTATAAAGTTTCCCTGTTTTAAACCATACTTCCCAGGGGGTACTTCCTGTAATTCAACCCTGCTTTCCAAATTCATTCTTCTGTTTTCTACCATCCATCAAAGAAAGTTCTGGGTGCCTTTTAATTTTTAGGCATCTGGATTTAGGGAGAGAAAATAGAAGACACTTTATTGAGCTCTCCTTCCACCTTCTTTATATGAAGATGGCTAACTAAAATTGCCTGATTTTCAGTCTTTATATAGATTTATCTTCAGATAAATAGAGAGGGAATTTTTGAAAAGGACAAGATATTTCTCTTAGCAAAGTCAAGGCCAAATTCTCCTAGTATCCAAAAGGAAGTTCTGGTTTTGAGTTTATCTCCTTTACATTTGCCAGTGGGACTCTGATGGCAGTTTTTGTCCTTGGTTCTGAAACTGATGTTCAAATCCCATTAATCACAGCAGTTTACCAAGCCTTCCCTGCCCTGCCCTGAGCTGTGCAAATAACCAAGCTAGTCCTGAATATGCCCTTACCATTTCCTGTTGTGTTCTCTCTGTCACCCTGCCCAGCCTTCACCCCCACCTCCAGCTACACTTTGCTTCAAGGGATGCATGTTTTTCTCTCCATTGCAATTTTAGGCAACTTGTGCATTTTCTATCTAAATCATGAAAATGAGATAGATATTACACACTAATTCGCACTATTGGCGTTGTGGGATGACCTTTGGTCCTTCACATCAAAAAATATTCTCATTAACTATTTCTTTTCATTATTTTTGATACTTGATTTTTTTTCCCTAAGAAAGCTGGAAAATTATGAGTTAAAGTTCTTAACTTACAGGTTGCATTAAAACAGTGATCCCCAACCTTTTTGGTACCAGCGACCTGTGCTCCTATCCTAACGCCTGATGATCTGAGGTGGAGCTAAGGCGGTGATGCTAGCACTGGGGAGCGGCTGCAAATACAGATGAAGTTTTGCTTGCTGGCCCTCCGCTCACCTCCTGCTATGTGGCCCGGTTCCTAGATGGCCCCGGATTGGTACCAGTCTATGGCCCACGGGTTAGGGACCATTGATTAAAGTATGAAATCCTTGGTCTGAGTTCTCTTACCAAGAGAGATAAGAAGGAAAAAGGTATCACTTTCTGTAGTCAGTTGATAAATGAGGAGACGAATTGGGAAGGGGAAAGAGAGTTGCATTATTTTGAAGTATGTATTTTCTTAACTACTTTTGTCAGCCCTTATAAATAAATTTGATTCTAAATAAATTTGATATTTAAAATACAAATAAAAGTAAGAGTTGGACTTGATCCATTCTCAAGGAAGATTGATAAGCCTATATATGTTTCATATTACCCTTTAACCTTTATTCAGTCTACCTTCGTTTAATGTATTTGCTGAATTTAGGGTAGCTACTTTCTCACATAGAGAAACTCTGAGTTGTTTTCATGTGGCGTGTCTTTGAGCTCTATTCACCACGAATTTGGTATTATGTTATTTGAATATAAATGTGTGTAAATATATATTTATTTATAATATATTTTTACACACATAAATGTAACATTAAGTCATATGTTTTAAAACAAAAGTTTCTGGTTATGGTCATTAGTTTATAACTTCATATGCTCTCTTATCATTAATAGTTTAAATATCACTTTCATGGAATATAAAATAAAAAGCAGAGTTTTGGCCTAGGTTCATACTAACCCACCATAAAAGTTAACATCTACATCTTCACTATCTAGATTATAGGGCGTTGTGTCATTTAATTTTCTCTTTTACCTTGCTACGTGGATGCTCTTTGAACTGCAAACATACCACTCTGATCTTTGCTCATGAACATGCTTTCCCATGCCATGAGATAGGAAAAGTATTTTTATCTGTATTACTGAGGGATTGCCTTTAGGGCCATTGAATATTTTGTGATTTGTTGAATTTCTTGGTTTAGTGTTTTGTTTTATTTTACACTGTTATGAATTTAATTTCCCTTTTTTAGTCCAAGACAGGCCTTCCAATTAGCACTTACTTCAGTGCAGTGAAACTTCGTTGGCTTCTTGACAACGTGACAAAAGTTCAAAAGGCTGTTAAAGAAGATAGAGCTCTTTTTGGGACCATTGATTCATGGCTTATATGGGTATGTTACAACAGAATACCTGTATGGAGAAATTTTTCCAGAAATTTTTTAGACTGCCTTGCCTACTATCTGTTTTCTACTCAGAGTTCAAAACTTTTGAATTGGCGGCATTATTCAGAAGCCACTGAAGAAATAGCAGAACATTTCAGCTTCCATTCAAGAAACATTTTTGCCTACATCTTCTATTTTTATTTGCCTTATTTCGGTAAAAATGGAGGATGATTACAAACCACATTTCATATCTATTATCTTTAGAATAAGTAATTTAGGTTATTAGTAATTGATAATCTAGATAGCATTTCTCTCTTGCTTATCATATACTTTTCCACTAACCATTTCTTAGAAAAAATAACTAATATGATAAAACATTTGACTACTTTTATTATTCACTTTTAACATTATATGGCTGTTTTTTATTTAATTAAGCAATAAAATGCAAAATCACAGTGGAAATTTCTGATATGAATATTTTTCCTAAGCCGAACATGGATAAGTAAGTAGAAGCTAACATTATAAATATTTCCCAGATACATCTTAAAAGTACATATTCTTTCTCTCTTTCTCTCTCTCTCTCTCTCTCTCTCTCTGTCTGTCTCTTGCCCGTGCGCGCGCACTCTCCCCCTTTCCTCCTTCCCTCTACCTTCCCCCTCTCTCTCCCACCTCTGTTATTTTTACTATGGGCATTTTCAAATATTCCCCAAAGCAGAGGGAATAGTATAACATACCTCTACAATAGTGAGCCAACTACAGCAGTCAACTATAGCCAATCTTGTTTCAACTATGCTCACATACTCTATTATCCCACAGGTAATTATAAAGCAAATTCCTTACATATAATTTCATTCGTAAATACTTTAGTATTTTTCAGCATTCAGGGAGCTTCAAGGGAATATTGCCCCTATTGTTACTGGCCAGATTCACACAGCAGGTCTTGAGAACCACTCTCTGGAAGCACACCACACACAACCCCCAACACACACACACACACACACACACACACACACATACACACACACACACACACACACACACACATCAGTGCTAGCCCAGGGCAGGCTGTGCTTTGTGCTCATGGCCAGCAGTTTTCACACATGTCAGGCACAGTTGAAATAGTTCTGACAATCGCCTGGAACCCGAGTATGGCAGGATGTGGGAACTGTGAGCTGCAGGAGACTCAGAGGGAACACATTTGCCTGTGCCTCCCCCACGCGATATCTTTTCTCCACTTTTGTTCATTTCTTACCTCATTGCTTCCACATAAAAGAAAGCAACAGTACTTCCAGTTCTAGTCTGTGGATATTAACATTAGAGAGTTTAAAACTCTGCTTTCAGGATATGTGCTTGGGTCAGTGCACGCACAGCTCAATGAAAATTGTTATTCCAAAACCCCAAAAGAAACAATAGCAGCACCAACGGGGTTCATTCAGTAAGATCCTGAGGAGGCAGACATTCCAATGTTTTTCACTTTGCCAAGTTTAGTAAGACTGCATTTTCCAAAGATAAGAAGATGAAAGCTAAACTGATTTTTTATTTAACTGTCAATGAACTAGAACTATACTGTCTAATATGGTAGCCACTTAGCACTTGAAATATGGCCTGTCTTAAATGAGAATGTGTGTAGTGTAAAATACACATCGTATTTTAAAGAGTTAGTACCCCCAAAAGAGGGGTAAATAAAAGATACAGTATTATTAAAATTAATTTCACCTTTTTTATACTTTTTAAATGTAACTACTAAAAATTTTTAAATTTACAAATGTAGTTCACATTATACTTTCTATTGTACACCGCTGGAAACTAGATAAGTAATTGAAATGTTCTATTCTCCTGCTTTATATGCTCTGCTGCTGATTATGGCCCTTGACAAAATATAGATTAAATTGCAAATAAGTACAGAGTTAACATTTCCGTTTTATTCTGTCTAGAGTCTGACAGGAGGAGCCAATGGAGGTGTCCACTGTACAGATGTAACAAATGCGAGCAGGACTATGCTTTTCAACATTCATTCTTTGGAATGGGATAAAGACCTCTGCGAGTGAGTAGTGTTTGCCCGTAAGAATAGTTATCCAAGTACATTACCTATTTATAACCTAAATCTTATTCTTTTCAGATGTCAGTGGAGTACCAAACTTTAATTGTTGGTATTTCAATTACAGTATATAAATCTGTGTTGTGTATTCTTTTAAGAGAGACTATTGTTGCACATACACTAAACATGCCAAATTAAGTAATTGTCTTGATTATTCTCCATGAAGATTAGGTTCCTTTAGAAAACTACTTTGGTTTCTGTATGCTTTTTATTTATTGTTGATTCATTTGTATAAAATTAGAATGTTAAATAGTCATGCAACTCTTCTGCTGGCTTATTTATTTGTTACTATTTAATTCTATACTCAAATCCATCCATTTGCTAATAGTTATTTACATTTTTTGTTTTTAAATACATATTAATGTTTCCAGATATTTACTTAAAATAGCGTTAAATACTCAATGTTATTATTTTTCAGATTTTTTGATGTTCCAATGAAAATTCTTCCAAATGTCAGGAGTTCCTCTGAGATCTATGGCCTAATGGTATAGAAAAAAAAATTTTAATTTAAAAACTTTGCTATTCAGGATTTAAAAGTCAGTTGTGTTAATGTTTGATAGTTTGAGAGTTGTGACTTTTTTGTGAATGTTGGTGATATGTAAAATAAGAATTTAATATTGTTTAAATAGTTATAACTTAAAAATCTTAGTCTTTCTTACCAATTGATTTTACATTTTATAAACTTTAATTGGCTTTTCTTTGATTATTATGCTTTTGAAGTATTAACTGTGATAACTAACTCCAGAGGGTGGCAGAGGAATGTTTGAGTCAGTTTAATTCTTTTAATCCAGATAACTATTTAGTAGTTGTGGTGTCTGCCTTTAATTTATAGGAGGGTCTCTTCACATCTTAATGGTGTTCTTTTTCCTATTGAATCTCTTTTAATGGCCAAACCATGTTTTATATTAGATTCTTTGTCAGCCTGAGTAAAACTTTAGCAAAGAAACTGAAAGCAAAGAGTTTGCTTCTGATTTCTGATTGCTTATTAAACTGAGTTCCATAATGGACATTTTTACTTTTGCTTTCATTGAAACTCAGAGAAAAAGTAGTTTGAGCAAAAAAATGTGCTTAGCATCGAGTATCTCTGATTACACATCAGAGGTTAAAAGCTCTAGGAGAATCTGAACTGATGTTTGAGCACAAAAATCTTGAATTTATAATAAAACTTAAGAATAATACATCTAAGATAAATTGCAAAAAATATTTAGATATTTCATGGCAAATATTAGAAACTATGTATAGAGTTAATAATAACAGTTGAACACTACATGCTCTGGATAAAACTTGAGCAAGAATTCTTAAATGTTTCATTCATAATAAAGCCATTTAAGGCAACATGGAATTTTTAAATAGCCACTGCTTATCTACAGTAAAAGTGCTTTGATGATTTCATAGCTGTCTATAAACTGGCTTGGGTCAGAGGGAAAAAAAGAACTATTCTGGAGAAACAGTTTTAGAGGATGGTTGAAAAAATATTTAACTGGCCTAGTTTTCTCTTACATTTAAAATTTTATGCTTCTGTCCCCCTTTTTCCCCCATGCTGACTATAGAAAATCTCTCATAGTCTGGTGAGTAGGTTGCCCACCAATTATGCTACTCATTTATTTGAAAAAGATAGAGTGCATTTCCATTTAGTTTTAAACAATCAGAAGTCCATTTACCAAACAGATTAATCTAGCATCTCCATGACCCTTCAGATTATTATAAGCTCTAGTCAAGTTTTAGGGTTTTTTTTTAACTTGATCTTATTTGTTTGTTTTTAAGTTTCCCATAAGACTGAGAATGATGTTTCAAAATAAAAGACTAAAGTAATTTCCTGGCGTGAGCAATTCTGATGTCCCCATTACAAAGTACAGTTGCAAATATGCTTTGGGCTTTAGCATAATAAGGAAATTAAGTGTAGTTTTTAAATGTCCTTGGAGTCTATCTTGACTAACCTTTCAGACCAGTTAGTTGGAAATGCACTGTCACTTTTTCTGCATGCTTCACCAGAGGACAGTTCCCAGGAATCCTCCAGAGACCCATCCCCATAAAGAAAAAGAAGCGCTTCCCCATGCCTGACCGCACATAGTAGATCCTGCTGGTAGTTTGATGATAAAGTCAATAGTATAAGCAAAGACATCTTTTAGTATTTAAATATACTAAAGTATATAGCTTCTAGGTTTCCTACTAGTTTACTTTCAGCCCTTCCTTTATGAAATTTACCCTTCACTTAATATCTAAGTTCGAGTTTTCTAAATATATATACAGTACATAAAAATAGCAGGTCTTGAATTAACAAGAAAGCATGAAAGAAAGGCCATAATATCTGCTATTTAAGGGTTTTTCTATTTTGTCAAGGGTTTCTACATATATACTATTATTTTTTTATCATCGGAGACATATGAGGTAGCCTCTATTCTTACCCTCACTTTAACAGATAGGGAGCCAGAACTCTCAGAGGCCCAAGATCGGCCCACAAATAACTAGCTGACTGAGGGTCCAAAGCGTCTATTTGGTGCTCTTCCTAGTACAGCACAACTATTTCAGAGATCACATTTCTTTCCCCTAATCCCTTAATACAAGTTGCTTTGTGTTGGTGTATTTTTTCAAAAAAAAATTTTTTTCTTAAAGTACACCATCAGCCACTTAAATCCTGTCTTCTTCCTGGAATGCTGGCCATACTTGATCAAAATAAAAACCACTATTCATGATGTAAATTAACTCTTGCTTATCTAAACTTGAAGAATGATGTTGGCTACAAACAGTTAGTACGCAATACCTGAACACTATTGTGTTTCTTACTTAAGAGCAATTTAGATAGAAAGTATAGTTAGTAAAATATAGCCTTCCAAAATAAATAAGTTTCGTGCTGGTTTGGTAGCTGTTTATATGTTTGTTTTAAAGGACGTATTAGTTTTTTCTTGGTAATGGCATTAATAGCAAAGAGCTAATGGACTTCAGTGTTCATGTAGCCCAGGCCCCATTTTGTAGATAAGCAAATCAAGGCATAGAGAAGTCTCAGCGGTCTGCTCAGTGGCTTAACACTAACTAACCAGGGGTAGAGCCCACCTGACTCCCAGTCTAACATTTCATATTCATTCTCCAATGTCATGTCTTTTCTTGTCATTCTAGGATACTTCTAATATCTGTCTCTGAACCACTCATGTAGTTGAAGCACTTGCTTTGTCTTGTCTGCCCCACATGCTCTGGCATGTTGCTACTCATGTTCATTCCTTTTGCAATTATGTTAGTAGAGCCAATAGTTTGTGATCATTCATAATCCTTTTTTAATTTTTTTTTTTAGAAAGCTGGGGCCTTGGAAGGTGTGCCAATATCTGGGGTAAGTTTCATCACCAAACATCTCCCAGCTACCCGCCTCCACTCCTTCCATGTTATGGCTTTCTCACTATGTCTTCATTAGCCCCTTCCTAAACTGGAAAACCAGTAAGAGTAGCAAAATTGGCAGGAGGTCAGGGAACACGGAGAATCTTTTGAATAAATTATCTCTAACTCTTCCTTCCTACAATTATTATCTCATAGAGGTATTATCAAATGGGAAAATGGCCAAATGGAAGCATTGCCAAAAACATAAATCAATTCATTCCTTGATAACTAAAAAAGGAAGAATAAGTCCTAGGCTTTTCCAAAAAGGAAGTTAAAAATATTATCTTAGTCAGTGTTCTTATCATTTCTACTTTCAGTGTTTGGGAGACCAGTCTGCTGCATTGGTGGGACAAATGTGCTTCCAGGATGGACAAGCCAAAAACACGTGAGTTTAAGAGACAGGCCTAAAAACCAATGGCATCTTGTTTGTTCTTCCCTTTGGTGTTTTGAATGAAGAAAAGCTTTTGAAGTTCATGTGGGCTTGAAAATCAATAGCTTAAGAATTTCAATAGGAACATATAAATTTTCTGCCATTTGTTTTTCTTCATCTCCTTCAAATAAAATATATTATGTCATATATAAACACACCGATGAGGCCTGTGAAAACCTTAATGTATAAAATTTAATACCTTTTCCATCCAGAAACTACCTTTTAGTGTAAAATATTCATGCCTTTTTGGGGGGGGACTTTGGTGGGGAAGAGGGGAGGGCTGAGCAGAGGGGAGGAAGAGGGTGATTTCAACTATAATTTTAACATATTATTCCTGCCCTAGACTTTCTCAGTATAACTAGAAAGTCATATTTCTGTGAGATTTTCAATGCTATCCTTGTGGTACTGCTTCCTTTCCATTATCTGGAGTTTCTCCTTTGACAAGAAGCAAAAGGAATGATGCAAGTAGAGATTTGGTACCTTTCTCTCCGAATCTCATCTCATTACTACTCACACACGTAGAGTCTATAACAAGCCCCATATCTAAAAGTAATTAGATTGCTTCCACTTTAGGCTGAGAAAACAGATGCTTAGAGAGGTTAAACTAGTAAGTGAGAGAAGCGGTCTTTGCACCCAGATCCATCCTATTTATCTTAGCAGGGGCTCTTAACCTCTACACTTTACTGTCCCCTGTGTGATCAAGATTTCATAGACCCAACAAGAGACTATCTACATTTAATTATTCTTTTTTTGAGGATTTGTTAAGTCTCCCATCAATGTATAACTTCAGTAATTGAATTCTTCTTTTGTGAATAATGGAATAGCTAACATTTTAGATTAAACATTCTTGCGATCTAGCAGGGTCAGCAGTTCTCATGCAAGAGTATGAGAGGTTTTTGGGGGGAGAGGAGGTAATGAAAATATTTTGCCAGTCATGGTATCCCGAGGTCACAGTCAAGATAGCCTGAGTCAGCACAGGTCTTGAAACATATTCTTTGACTTCTGGATTCCAAGCACTAAATCAGGAGTCAAGAGAAATTATAGAAAACTGGGCTATACTACCCTCTTCTTTCCTCCTCAGTAGACACTCTAATGCTAGTTAGTCAGATGCTATCTCTATTTGTCAAGTATTTAACACAATCCCCAATAAAATGGCCTGGTTTTTCTCTTCCTACTTTCCTCCCCATTAAGCCTTATCAGCTAAGTCCTGAAATGAATTTAAGTAAAGGAGGGCTTCTTGAGAACCTCTGCAGCTACTGCAGGTCGGAGGAGGGAAATAGCAAATTATAAGATCTTTGGGCTCATATTTCTCTTCCTGAAGGAGAAGAACACAAATATACAGTTAATCGCATTATAAATCAGAACTTCTGTGCCATAAGAAACTTTGGAGTATGGCTGTTGGGTTTCTAATGGAGGGGAGAAAAATCACAAAAGATTATGTTAGTAATGAGATGTTTTGAGGAATGAGCGATGTTGGCGAGTGCACAAAAAACACTGAACAAAGATACAGATAGAGGAATGGAAGACTTTGTTTAGAAGCTATAGATATGAACATTCAGATAGAGAAGTGGTAGAAAGTAAAGCCAGGCCTCACGTTGTGAAACCCTAAATTTCAGAGTGAGGAGTTTTTTCTTGATAGGCAATGAGACAGTTCTGAAGATTTGTGAGCTGGTGTTCAGAGATGACTTGGAGCTGTTCCTTAATAATATGGCAGTCCTAGGTCAAAGTGAAGAGAGACTAGATGCAAAGAGGCCATGGAAAAGGCCATACAGCATACTAACAACAAGGGTGAGGACTAATAAGAAGGATGGGGAAAGAGAGGAAAGATGTGGGTGGATGTCCATGGCACCACAGAGGGGTAAGAGACAGGAAGTAGTGATGAAGTCTAGTCACCTGGGCCCAGTGGTTAAGATTAACCAAAGTAAGGAACGGGTCCAAGTAGAAGAATTTCTTTTGGGGAAATGTTCGTGGTACTGGTAGGCTATTTATTGCACACATTTAGAAATGTGGAATGAGTTCCATATAAAAGTAAAGATTTTGAATTTATTTATTTAGAGATGATTTTTTGAAACAATAGGAAAAGACAAAATTACCAAGAAAAAGTATACAGGTAGAGGAGACACTTAGGAGAAGTAAGAGATACAGGGGTGGAGAATTCAGAAGAATAGAATGCAGTTATTCATTAATGTGGAAATCCAAGGTAAAGATATTTAAGGGGGAGGCTTGGTCAGCAGTGCAAAATACTACAAAAAGGTCATGTAGGCTGAGAATAGAATAGATCATTGTGCATAGAAATTATATCTTCAGTAGTGACCTATAAGAATGAAGCTTTAGTAGAATGCTCAACATGGAAGCCAGGTTGCAAATGGTCAAATAGATATTGTGGGTAGGTAAAAAAAAAAATAGAGACAGCAAGACAGAATGTACTTTACAAAAATATAATCATTCAGGCATGGTGAGTGAAGTAGATAACTTGTTAGATTAACAGATCATACCAAGTTTGAAGAATTTTATTTGTATTTTTAATCACGGCAAGACCAGAGAATGTTTCTTTGGCATCTAAGCAGATAGAAGTTGTAAAATAAACAGGAGATAAGTGATGGGCAGAACTAAGTCGTAGGAAATTGGAGAGATTGTGACTGAGAATTCAGTTAATCTCTCCAAACCTCAGCAGGGAAAAAGTGATAGTTCAGAATTCAGTGGCAAGCCCATCTCTGCTTCTGGGTGGAGTAACATATTAGAGTGATTCTAATTTTTATTTTGGTTTATCTGTATTTTATAATTTTTCTGGAATAGATGTGTATTATTTAAACATTAAATTTTGCCTGTAAGAAAGAGAACTTTAGCTGTCCCCTCTTACCAGAAGCAGTAAATGTAATAAAGGAGGCCTTTTACCTCCTTCACAGCTTTGGCCAGGGCACACTTCTCCATGAAGGATAGCAGGCAACCTTTACTTACGTAGAGGTTAGAAGAGTCAGATATCTTTATAGGATGATTGAACACAGGACAATCTTCAGAAAGGATAGATAGACCATATAAATGCTGAAAGTGTCATATATGTTGGATGACTGGGAAGAAAGAATAATAAAATTTAAGAGGAAAATAATTGCCTATGTACTACTTTGAAAGCTGTGGCCTCAATGTAGCAAGGGAGTCTCTTCATACATTGCTATGCTCACTAATTACTTATTAAGTATACTAACTTAAATATTCACTTTTAGTAAATGCCCTGAGTCTTTGTGTCCATTTTGTACTTATGTGCCACCGTTCAGTACATAAAGTGTTTATATGGGTGCTAAATTGGTACAGATTTCTCCCTTAAAAAAGCATGAAATGGATCGTTAACTTCCATTTTTAAGAATATTTGTTAAAGGAGATTAACTTGAAATATATAGCTTTTTCAGTGTCATGGAAGTAAAAAGGTATAATGATTTATGTGTTTTAATTTGTAAATGTAATGATTACCTGTACCTAATGTTATTTGACTGGCGTCTTTTAAAACTTAGTTATTTATTAATCCCATGTTCCCTGAATGTGTCAGCTGGCCATCAAGCAGCCTGAGAATATATTTGGGTGAGAAGAGATAGAATGTCTTGAGCTAAGTCCTATTCAGAAAAGTGGTGCCTGGAAAAATGTTTATCAGAAAAAAATTGCCCTCAGTCTCTGTTTGTTCCACAAGAACAAGGCAACTGATGGGGTCTGTTGAGTTAGTGCTGACTGGTAGTAGCTTCTGCTGAGGTCCCTCCGCCACCCCTAGACTGAACGGCGCCCCTTCTCCCACCTACCAGGATGTCACAGAGCATAGCAGCAGGGTTCGTGGGGAGGGAATCTCAAGCTCAGGTGAGATGGCTTGTGGAAAGCCAAGGGTGACAGTCATAGCCAACTCAGTTGAAAATTGATTCCCTGTGACCCTTACTGATATCAATTTGGGCTGCTTTTCCACCTGGCACAAGTCAAAACTACTCACTCACATCCACATGCCAAACTTGTTGCAGAGTCCGAAGCTTATGCTGATAAAGCTGCCATAAAATAAATTCAGTTCTTCCATGGCACCCATTTTACATTCTAATCCTGACTCTCCCATCACTGCTAGAATGCCTCATCCTGCTGAGAGAATGGGAAAGCTAGGCCTTAAATAGCCTTCCCCTTGTTGCCACTCATGCCTCCCCCACCCCCGCCTCCCCACCCCATGGTCCAGCTACACATTCCTGGACTCTGGACCTCGGCCTTCTCTTTGTGCCAGAAGATAGCAAGATTTCTGTTTATGACTGTGCTAATGACAGAGCTAAGCTGGCCAGCCCCATTGATGAATGGCTCTTAGTCACAATGCTTCACGTGGATTACTGGTGGCATACCTGTGACTGAATAAAGAATTTGCTGTAATTCAGTAATATTTAAAAACATAGCCATGGGCTATGACTGACTAAGCGCTGAATAGTATACCTGCACTTTCCAATGAAGATTTGCACATTTTCTTCTAGACCGATCTTTAAAACGTAATTCCACAAAGAGTATGTGATATTTGTTAGCTTTTAGAACTTTTCTAAGACTTAAATGTGACTTTTTTTGGTACTATATGTCAGTGTAAATAATTCATATTATTAATGTTTCACCACTTAATTTTAATAAAATTGACATACTGTTCATTTTTCCCCCACCTATAGGTATGGAACAGGCTGCTTCCTACTATGTAATACGGGCCGTAAGGTTGGTTTGTTTTTTTTTTTCAAATGAAAAGATTGTTAGACTCAAATACAGAGAACAATCTGGTGATGGCCAGAGGGGAGGGAGGTTAGGGCGCTGGGAGAAAGGGGTGAAGGGTTAAAGAAGTACAAATTATTAGTTGATAGATGGTCACGGGGATGGGGAGCATGGCATAGGGAATGCAATTAGCATTAATATATTGGCTAGGTGGAAAACCAGAGGCGAGAAGGAGCAATTAGGGGGATCGTTTTATAAACTATATAAATGTCTAACTCCAAAATATTGTATACTTGAAACTAATAATAAAATAAAATGCTACAAAAACAAGTGAAAAATTCTTGAAAGTCTTCTTTAACTTCATATAAATAATGCTTGAGCATAGTTTGCTGTTACTGTTTTGAGCCTGCAGCTTTTATTTAACATTTATCAGGATTTAATTAAGAACTCAGTAAAAATGATGAAAATCACTAAATGTGAATGATTCTGCTAAGAACCATTCTAGGTTCTTTGAATTTAATATGTGTTTTTGTATTGGTGGGATACATATACCAGGACCTTGTCAGATTCTTAATGCAAATCTAATTTGGAACAAGCGATAAACTTTTGATATTGTTTAAGTTATTTTTAATATTGGTGACTTTGACTAAGATTTCTTTTTTAAATTGTTATATTTATTGAAATGTTTTATACCTAGGTTATTTTAGCTTTAAAGAATATGCTATTTTTTTTCTTTTCCCGACTTACTGAAATCTTTTTCTCTTTCCTACAGTGTGTATTTTCTGATCATGGCCTTCTAACCACAGTGGCTTACAAACTTGGCAGAGACAAACCAGTATATTATGCACTGGAAGTGAGTACTTGTCAGTCAATATGGATAATGGATGATATGACAAACATTTAAAACTGAGGAATAAAGTAACATCAAATGTCACTATAATCAAAAATATAAAAATAAAAAATATATAAAAAGGAACAATAAAAAATAAAAATATGTGTCAAAAAAATAAGGAAAATCACAGTGTTTTCTAACACCTTTTCTGGTCAATCTTAATATATAGGATTGAAGAAACTCAGTTTTCTTCTTGACATTTGGTTGAGTGGAAGGAACCTGGGACTGAACTGGAGGTCAGGACTCCCAGGAGACCTTGAATATATGACCCCTCAGTTCTTTTACCAATTAATTATGGGGCCTGAACCACTTTGCAATTACTTAGCTACTTTGCAATGTAAGATTTTCTATTTCTAAAGTTTACTGAGGCATTGATTTGTTCTCTAATATTTCTTTCAGCTTGAAAAATCTGTTTTTATAACTACAATGCCCCAGTGTTCCAAAGAGAACCACTGGGCGCTAAAAGGCAGAACAACTCTCTTTATGAGTCTCCCATAAAAATAAAGTTTGTGTCACATTTTGATGTGGGAAAGCAAGGGATGAGAGATTTATGCCATTTTTCACTGGAAGCATTTGTTTCAAACATTTTTGTAAATTATAGAAGGAATATGTCAACCTAAGTGTATGGGCATAGTGAGTTTCTATTAGAAACGTTCATTTGTAAAGTCAAAGAAGCAGTATTCTTTTAGTAAAATCAGGTTCTTAAAAGCAGCTCTTTACAATTAATTTTAAATGGCTCCCTAGTAATGTACAAATATACAACTGATCTGAAAACATATTGAGGCTTGTTTCTTGGAGTATCTAATAATAATTTGGTCACAAGTGTTAGACTTCTGTTTCTAGTTAAAACATTTTATTAGTTAGGCCTAGAGCATGAGGAATTTTAGTGTATTTCAACCCCTTTTCTGTGGCTAATTGAACCATTTGTGAAACACTTGGTCTGTGTTTTAAAAGTATTTTAATACTTCTCAGAACTTAAACTCCTACAAGCCCTCTGTCTCTCTCTCTCTCTCTCTCTCTCTCTCTCTCTCTCTCTCTCTCTCTCTCTCTCCGTCCCCCCATGGAAAGTGCTTAGTACAGCACTAGGCACATTTAATATGTGTTTCCTATAACAATAATAGTAAGCTGCTCTTTTTTACCTTATATGGAGACAACCAGTAATTTACAATTATATATTCTTTAGACTTGAAAAAGGCCTGAGGGACACGGGTTACTTGGCCTTAACTTCCCTCCCAATATGAAAAGCTTCTCTTTTATCTTTTGCCAATAGTCTTCCAACTTATGTTTTGAAGATAGCACCAAAGCCTGCTTCTTAACACCTCGACCATCGGATATAGGTTGGCTTTCAAAAGCATTCAAATACTGGGAGGCAATTATCAGTTTTTCTGGGTCTTCCTACTCCGGGATAAACTTTTCCAGTGCCCTGATGTCATATGTTTTCTTGATGCTTTTTAGTTCTGGACTCCCTTCATTAGATGCATTCCAATTTGCCAATGTCTTCCAGAATGGAATAGAATATTTTACATGCAATCTGACCTGTGTGATTTGGGCATCTCTGACCATAAACATTGCTCTGGCTACTCTAGCCCAAGAGTTCATTAATTTAAGTCTAATAACCCCTTCATATCACTGGCTCCAGGAGCACAAGTTAAAATATTTAGCTTTTCTTCAGATGAGTCACTGTCAAGTCAAGTCTGCTCCATTCTGTATTTACATAGAAGAACTTTTGTCAATCTAAATTTAGGACTTTGTTTCTTCCTGTTAAACATCACAAAAATGATTTCAACATATTCTGACACTGTCCGAATTCTTTGTCACTCTTTACTCTGTTACTTTTCCAGTCTTGTCTCATCTGGAGACTTAACAAGCATGTGCTTTGTGATTTTGTTTCAATTCATGTAATTTTGTTTAGATTCATAAAACTTTAAAGCTGAGAGGGACAGTGGATTAGATCAGGCTTCACTGCACCCTGCTATCCTCTTGTTTTACACACCAATCTGAGAGTAGATAAGTAAAATTGGATGGAGTTTACTTGGCCAAGGTAAAGGTAACTTTTGACAGCTAGTAAGTAGCCAAACCCAGGATGCAAATCTAGATGACTGGACTTCAAAGTCTTGATGCCTAGGCCGCCCCACTGTGTTATCTCTTTCCTTGTGGATCTGGATATATTCAGGGTTCCAGTCTCCCAAGTCATTGTTCTTTCTTTTCATTGCATCTTACATATGTCACTTCCTTAGTTTACTAACCTAGCAACTCAGCCATAACACACATGTGCACACTAATATGTTAATAATAGTAGATAGGGTTTTTTTCTTTTCCATATTTTATAATTGTTTAAATTAAACTTTTTTTTTTAAAATAAACCAAATCAAGAAAAGAGGGCAGGGAATAAAGCTAGATTAGTAAAACATTTTCTCAGTAAAATGCTAATTGCACTTGGTCACACTGCTTCCTTTTTTTCTGTAAGCGTTTACAAAGCATATATTTAATACTCATTTCTTTGACAGATTGTTGTTAGGCTCGGCAATCTGAGGTATTAAAATTTTACTTTTTACCCTTTTTAAAAACTGAAACTATAGCTAACCATCTTGGTTTTTAGTCTTCTTTCATTTTCCCTCTGCTAATTTGGAAGCAACAAAATACATTTCTAATTTTTTTGTTGTTTTGCATTTTTTTCTTTTGCGGTACCTTTAAATTTTTAAGGTACTATTTAATTACATATTTTCCTAAGAGTGCTTATAGTTGTTCAGTATTTTTAACCTCCCAGCCATAATGAAGATCTCTAATACGTTACCTCCACCACCTTTACCAGCAATCAGGTTATTGCATTTAAAGTTTTCATTTTGCCTTTTTCTTAAACGTACAATAAGTAGTACTATTCTCGTCAGTCAATAGTAAATGTTGTTTATTGACTTATTTTATAAATTTCTGTATCCAGTATCATTTCTTTGGTCCCTCACCTTTTATGCTCCCACCTCTAGTTTTCCCTTGCTGGGGGGGCATCCTTTCATAGTTCTTTTAGCAAGAGTCTAGGGTAGTAAGCCTGTTCTTTTTAGGTTTAGCTTAATTTTACTCCAGGGTGGGTAAAAAAAAAATCTTAGATTAACAGTTGTTTTTCCTACCTTCTTTCTGGCCATTTTTGATGCTAATGAGATCTCTGCCCTTCTGATCTGTGGTTCCTTGTAGATAATCTTGTTTATTGTCTGGGAGTTTTTAACATTATCTCCTTATCATTGATATTCAGTAGATTTACTAGGATGTGCCTGGGTCGAGGTTTATTTATACTTACCTTGTTAGGTGCTTGGATACAAGTCTGTCTTTAGTTCTAGAGAATTCTCAGCAATTATCTCTTCAAATAGTGCTTCTCTGCCATTACCTCCATTCTCTTCTGGAATTGCTATTGTTTAGATATTAAAACCTTTCAATTCATCCTCCCTGTCTCTTAACTGCCTTCTATGTGTTTTAAATCTCTTTGTTTTTCTGTGTTGCATTCCTGGTAGTTTCTCAATATCTACCTAATCTTTCCAAATTCTCTCTTTAAAACCAAGACAACAAAACAAAACCCTTTTTTATTGTGAAATATAAGACACATACAAAAAATGCATAAAATATCAGAGTACAGCTTAGCCAGTTATAAAGAGAAGACCCATGTAACCTTATCCAGGTCAGGAAACAGAATATTGTTAACACCCAGAAACTCCAGAGGTTCCCCTCGAAACCTCCCAGCCTCCTGCCCTCCCCCAAGGCAACCACTGCCCTGACTTCTTTTATAATCACTTCCTTACTTTTCTTTATAGTGCCAACTAACACTTAATGTAATGTGCGCAACCCTAAACACCAGAGTTTAGCTTTGCATGTTTTTAACACTTTATATATTAAAAACAGAGAGAAAGCAAGAGAGACTGAGTCATAAAGTATGTATTCTTTGATCTGGCTTCTTTCAGTCAACTATATTTGTGAGATCCATCCATATTGTTAAATATAGCTGTTCTTTTATTTTTTTCTATTACAATATGAAAATACCACCAACAGTGTATGGGAACACTAATTTCCTCATCGTTTCTGTCTATTCTACAGTTTATATATATTATATTTTTAAATTTCACTCAGTAATTTCCTTTCTAGGATTTTTAATTGGTTATTTTTCATATCCACCGGAGTTTGTTTTATTTTTCTTTTGATTCTTAATTTCATGGATTTTTTTAATGGAAATTGTACCTTAATTTATCTCTTTGGATTCTTTTAGCACATACTTATTTTAAAGTCTTTGTCAGACTGGAGTGAATTTTATTCTCGCTGTTAAGTTTTGTTGGCTGATTGTCTTAATAGATTTCTTCTTGTATTTTGAAATTTTCACGTCCGGTCTCATCTTCCATGAAGCCATAGCCTTCCTTAGTTAGCAAGTAGACGGTTGCTTGATTTTGAGCATCACTACACTGGTGGGAGAGCGCCACCTAGCCTCTGGCTTCTAGCACTGAAGCTGATTCTATTCCTTATCTTATGCAAAACATGTTGATCCCGGTCCTCTCTGAAGGGGCCAGTTTCGGGCCACCACTCCTACTTCCTGATACAGGAGAAAAATGAATCAGAACCCGTCATGCTGTGGCTTCAAGTCCTGCTCAATCATGCACTTCTCTTTCTGTACACATCGATGCTATTCTGTATTTGAATCAGCATGTGTTGTTTCAGTTTTCTCTTTTTACATTTTGCCTGTGATCCTCTGTGTTTAGAACAGAGGGGATTTTTAAAGTGCAAAGTCACCTTCTCTGTTGATGGGAACACATACCTCTTTTTCATCACCAAGAGAACTCTTTTATTCTCTCCTTACCCCTAGCATGTGATTCATCTAGGCCTAGCATTTTAACATCTCTAAGTTCCTAGTTTCATTCTCAGTAAAAAGGAATTGGGGCACATGATCCTTCAGTTGTTCTAAGACTTTAAACACATATTAAGCTGCTTAAATTTGCCCCACTCTTTCTAGTTGCGAATTTTTTCTTAGTGTTAGAAGAGACTGAAGCAAAACAGGGCTTTCTTTCTGTCATCTTTTAATAGTGCACTATCTTCCCGAAGCTATGTTTCTCCCTTTCCTTTTCATTTTTTTCAAATATTATTTTACAAAACAGAACCTTTTGGGGGCCTTTAATATGATTATGAACATGAGCTTACTTAGGATTTGAGACTTCCATGTTCTGTATTCCATCACTAGGATATAAATTCCCTGAGGCCAGGGTATTTGTCTTGTTCACCACACCATCCTATCAGGCCGATATGCAGGAGACACTCAATAAGTACTGTTTATATACCGAATCCTATGTTATACCATTTTGTCTATTTAAATATGAGCTTCAAAAATGGTTCCCTATATCCCCCCATTGCTTTCTTTAAATGTCCTTTCTTCCATCTTTTCTCTGATATGATTTGTAATTATAGTGTTAATATTTTCTTTTTAAGAGTTTTTCATCCCTCTTGAGCCAGCTATTCCATTTTAGGTATAAGCCTATGTATTAGTTAACTATTACTGTGTTACAATATTACCACAAATGTAAGTAGCTTAAAACTGTGCTCATTTATAATCTGACAGTTTCCATGGGTTAGGAATCCAGGCACAGCTTACCTGGGTCCTCTGCTCAGGCCGCAGTCAAGGTGTTTGCTATGGATGTGTTTGTGTGAGGTTCCGGGGGCTTCCAGATTCACTCATGTTATCGGCTGAATTCAGTTCTTTGCAGTTGTAGAAGTGAGGACTTCAGTTCCTTACTAGCTGTCAGCCAGAGGCTGTCTTCTATTCCCAGAGGCCACGTATAGTTTCTTTCTACCTGAAGACTGCTAACATGGCCTTCTGTTTTCCCAACACCATCAAGGGAGGAAGGAAGGGAATCCAGAAAACAGGCTCGATAGTTTTATACAGCATAATTACATACATATCATCACGTACATCCCATCACCTTTGATGTGTGCTATTGGTTAGAAGCAAGTGATTGGTCCCGCCATGCTTAAGGGGAGGGGAGCACGTAAGGGCATGAACACCAGGGGGCAGGGATTTTGGGGGCCACCTAAGTTAAGAGTCTGTCTACCACAGCCTATAAGCATTGTTTATGGACTTTTGTAATACACTTTCTTGGAAAATGTACTTTCTCAGAAATAAATGCTTTTAATACTAATTTCCTCATTTATTACTGAAGTATTAATGATATCAATTACACTTCAAAAATAATGCTCCCCCGATTCAGCTGTGTTCTTTTTCTTTTCTATACAATTAAAAAATGCTATAGAGTTAGATTTTGCATTTGTAATCTTATACAAATGAAGTACAGTCTAAATCATGTATGCAAAGATACTCCTGTAGCATACACAAAACATATGTTTACTGTGCCTAATGGATGATTTTAAGCATTTTAATGATAATCTTAATTTTACATAATTTTTCTCCACACCTACTAATTTTAACCATAACTGCCTTGTAAGATACAATTCCACTGCATCCTCAAATATCTACTTTATCCTGATACTGTTTTTGGCAGTGACATTCTTATCAAGGAAGTTTTGAGAAAAAAGTTTATTTGCTTGCTGTAACTGTACATCAAATTAACTTGATTATTTTTAATCCAATCTTTCCATAGCCTGTTTCTTAGCCTTTCACTTTCCAGGTTATGTATTTAGTTTTAAATAATTTATTCCTCTTGTTGTTATTATTTAATTTATTCTTCTTTATACTCTCTCACTTCTATTTTGTCTTTCTTAGAGTAGAACTATTAGGCTTGTGTGCACCTTTCCCAGAAAGTCATGAATTGGAACAAGTGTTGATTTATATTTGTAGATGACGTGCTGAATTATTGGAGCTTTATTTAGGATATAATTGACAATAACTTATTTGATAGCAAGTACACAGTCACCTTCTATCTATCATTTTAGGCTTCCATTCCCGTACTCTTTTTCCTACCCATTTTCAAAGTATCATACCGTTTTCCACTTTATCTCCTGCCTCTGACTCCAAAAGATCATATTTTTTGAGAATTTGGAGGTTTCTCTCATTTTTATTAATTTTTTTTAGCTAACTAATACCATGTATTATATCTTATTACCAAAATTATATACCTCTTTCACATCAATGTTTTTAATCTACCTTTTATTTTCTTTTATTGAATTTTTTTCTTCATTCTCAACAAAACACTCCTGTACACTTCTGATGACCCAATTTAAAATAATTTTCTTCTGGAGCCTTGACAGTGGCTTTGTATTTTTTTTCTCATTTGAATATAAATAATGCCCTCTGGTTTTCAACCAGTTACCTATAATTAAAACCTCAATTTTCCTTTTACTAAAACCATGTTGCTTCCTCTCAAAAAAAATGTCTAAGCATGTAATATCCTGCCCTTTTTGATGGAAGTGAGGTACATCAGCATTTGGTTCCAAAAATATAGTTTCACTAGCCAATGGCCACAAACCCACTCTACTAGACTTCTAGAACATGGCTTTTTAAAATGCATAGTTTACTCACCTAAAACTATTGAAAATATACACATTTCTTGGTTAGATGCCATTTCAGGTCAGTGTCTTGTTGAGAGTATAAGGAGAATTGACATCTGTTTTTGTTTTTTTGTTTTTCAATTAGATCTAGAACTGTGCTATCAAATATGGCAGCCACTGCCCACATATGGCTCTTGAGCACTTGAAACGTGGTTTGTCTGAATTGAGATGTGCTGTGAGTGTAAAATAGATACCCAATTTTGAAGATTTAGTACAAAAACATATATAAAGTATCTCAATAATTTTTATATTGATTCCATGTTACAATGATAATATATTTAATATGTTGGGTTAAACAACATGTTACAATTAATTTAACCTGTTTTCTTTTTACTTTTTTTAATATGGTAACTAGAAAATTTAAGTTAGATAAGAGGCTTACATTATATTTCTATTGGACAACACTGGTCTAGAAAACCTTACACTTTTATTAGTTTTTGATAATCACTGTCTCTGAATTGTTTGCTTCCAAAGAAAATTTAAGAGTAAAATTCTAAATCACTCTAAGCAAAAAATTTACTTCTCTCTGATGGTCCCACTAAATACCTAAATATGTCACATACCAAAGTCAGGAAGTGTAATAAGGACTTATTTGGGGTGGTGGGGAGACTGTGTCAGAGTCCCTTATAAGGTATTTGTTAAATTTTCTTTGTCTCATTTTTAAAGTCTGGTTATATTTGTACAATAAAGTCAAATCTCTTCCTCAAATAACTTTTTACAGCTAACGGGCCACTGTATAAGTGAACAATTGTGGTGGTCTGCAGCTTTGCACTAACGTATAGTGACTTGTTCTTATGGAAATTATGAATGATCGAATGTATCAACAAATTCAGCTTCTAGTTCCTTTACATTCTGAAAACTGACAGCAAGAAGGGATGACCATTTATAAGTCAGTTCATTGAACTGGGAATATGGATATAGGCAACAAATAAACATTTTGCTTTTTACACTTAATAATACCTGTAATTTACATTAATAATCTATGTGAATGAAACATCAGAATCAAAAACCTTTTTTTGGAATTTCTAATGGATTGTGCTAGTATTTTTTTGCACTCATGTCTTTTTTATATAACAGAAAAGAATAGCTTTATTAGAAGCAATAGTACACTTCCAGAAGTGAAAGCGAGCCTGAACAAGAGAAGCGTGGCTCAAAGACCCCCTCATGTCTTTTTTTATAACAGCTTTATTAAGATATAATTCACATATCACATGATATACCCTTTTAAAGTATATAATTCAATGTTTTTTAGTATATTTAGTCATGCAACCATCCACAATCTAACTTTAGCACATTTTCATCACCCCAGTCCTAGGCAACTACTAATCTACTCTTTGTCTTTATGGATTTGCTAATTCTGGACATTTCATCTAAATGGAATCATACAATATATGGTCTTTTACAACTGGCTTCTTTCACTTCGCATATTTTCAAGGTTCATCCAGATTGTAGTGAGACTTCATTCCTTTTCGTGGCCAAATATTCCATTGTGTGGATATACTACATTTTATTTATCCATTCATCAATCATTGGAAACTTTTAACACTTAAAATATTAATGAAGCTAATAGTTACATTCAGTAATACCCTTCCCGTGTATTCTCACATTGAGCCTCATAGCCGTTTGTTTAGGTAGGTGTTGTTACAGTCACCACCATTTTATGGGTGAAGAAATAGTCTCAGAAAGCCTAACTAATTTGCCTAAGATCGCAGTAGTTAAGAACTAGACCTCAGGGGTGGCTCCATAGTGTAGTGGTTAGCATGTCTGCTTTACATGCAGAAGGTCCTGGGTTTGCGCCCCAGGTGGAGTCACGGACCAGGTATGTCAGGTCCTGGCATGCACGCTGTGTGTTTATGTGGGGGGAGACACCCCACCCTCAGAGATCCAGCTCTTAAGAGGAAGATGACAATATCCATAGGTCAGGGGTGGAAGTTGGGGGAGGGAAGTCAAAGGGTGAAAAAAAAAAACTAGACCTCAAACTCACCCCAAATCATATGTTTTCTTATTGCCACATCCTTACACCATGCCTTGGCAATATTGTTATAAAGAATAACTACTTTATTATTTTGTAGTTAGCTTCTTTGCTAACTTTTTTGTTGTTGTTATTAACTGTTACATATGGGAAATGGACTTGAAAAAAACTTTTAATATCGCTTCTCCCAATAGCTTTGTGGAAAAGATGAGAATGTATTCTAGGTGATAATATACCTCAGTAGCTTAACAGATAGAACAATTAATTGTACAAGAAGCAGACAGCTGAACACATTGATGTCCACCTATGGGGACAGGCCAAAGGGTGTACTGGAGGGCTCTCTTTTTCCTTGTCTCATGAAAAACTTCTATAATAAACTAGATAAAATTATGTTTATATTATGACATTTGTAGAAATCCCAAAATGGAACTTTTTGAACTTTATCCATCTGGTAGTATCATGCAGAGAGAATATACTCAGTAAAATTTTCTATATTGATAACATATATATTCTTTTGGATTCCTTTTTCTCTCATAGGGTTCTGTAGCTATAGCTGGTGCTGTTATTCGCTGGCTAAGAGACAATCTTGGAATTATCAAGACCTCAGAGGAAATTGGTATGTTCTCACAAAGGGTTAGAATCTAAATAATGAAAAATGTTAATATTTTACCTTTGAAATCTTAGTATTTGTGCTTTTGCCCCCATACAATATTAAATTATATGGATCTCTATTATGAGTTTGATTTATACATAAAAGACTGACTTTTTTGTGAAGATTTATAAAACAATGAATTGACATTTAGTGGTGGTTATTAATAAACTGGCGAGGTAGGACATAAAAATTACCCAAGTATAAAATTGAACACCAAAGAATGCCAGAATCTGCAGGTGAAGCAGTCCAGTTAAATTTATCTGATGAGAAAGAGCTTTAACTCTTAGGTTAGAGTGAGCATTAAAACTTCAGTACCTATAATTTAAGTATTAATATGGCTATTTTCAGTTAATGGATAATTATTTTGAACTCACCTATCCACTCTTTTATCTAACTAGTTTAATTTTGCCTGAAGGTGAGATAATCTGAAACACATTTCTGATTCAGGATGCAGTGGAGGCCACTTCTTTATCTTTTTGTCAGCAACCTTAAAAATAGTGGAAATGAACTAAAATACCTTAACAAAACTAATCTAATTCCTTTATTTCTTGAGCTGGGTTCCATTTCAGTGGTGATATTCAATGTAGGGAAATTTCTTTTTGTTGCCCCTAGCATACTACAATTAGGAACATTTTGCTGTGGTAATGAATAGGAAACCAAAAGCCTTGTCCTCATTTTTTAAATAGATGTGTTTATTGACCAAAGTAAGTAGAATATATTGGAGTGATTTTTGTTTTGTCTTTTTTTAATGTTAGAAAAACTTGCTAAAGAAGTAGGTACTTCTTATGGCTGCTATTTCGTCCCAGCGTTTTCAGGGTTATATGCACCTTACTGGGAGCCCAGTGCCAGAGGGTAAGAATTAAAAATAAGGTATGCTTTTATGGATCTAATAACTTATTAGTTAATAGTTTCCTATCTATTTTCAAATAATTATAAGTGTAGAGAAAACCTTTTCTATTTGGAGAGTACAATTTTGTAACCTTTAAACTTCAAGAAGTTATAAATCATCTGACAATAGGCACCCACCATATCCATATTCATGATAGTGTCATTATATTTTATCTTCAAGGCATCTGCAAGTTACGTATCAAAGGGACATCATCTAGATCAGGGTCTCCAACCACCAGGCCATGGACCAGTACCGGTCCGTGGCCTGTTAGGAACTGGACCTCACAGCAGGAGGTGAGCGGTGGTCGAGCAAGCGAGCTTCATCTGTTTTTGCAGCCGCTCCCCAGCGCTAGCATCACCACCTCAGCTCCACCTCAGATCATCAGGCATTAGATTCTCATAGGAGTACTGGTCCCTGATACTAAAAAGATTGGGGACTGCTGCTGTAGATGAATACTGATTTGGTTTTATATTTTTGTCATCTATTCAGATAGATCATGAACTCTTTCATATGTGGATGTAAGGACTTTCCCAACTAAATATTTATGTCCAGTTTTTTTTAATGTCTGTTTTTTTTCTCCTGCACATTTCTACAAAATTCAACCTTTCCATATTCAGGCCATTTCAGATCGATGACTCGTTTCTTATCATGTTTATTACTCTAAACTTAAAAATCTGTATTTTTAGAATCATCTGTGGGCTCACGCAGTTCACCAATAAATGCCATGTTGCTTTTGCTGCCTTAGAAGCTGTTTGTTTTCAAACCCGAGAGGTAATAAATATGAACTTGTTTTCTCATACTTAATCTGCTTTTATCACTCTTAAATTATATATGAATGTCAGAAATTTATTAAATACTTAAAAATTAAACCCCACCTAAACACTAATGTAATAAATGTCAGTTTTTGTTCTTTTTCCATCTGTCATTACCTTCTAATTTCCTATCTTTTGCCAGGCACTGGGCATCTTGTGGTTGGGGGGATGCTGAGGAGAACATATTAGGCAAATGGAATAGCACTAACATAGACATTGAACCCTGGGTATAAAATAGAGTCCTTTCATTTGGCTGGATATGAGGGTGAGTACAGAGGCATAGGAAGAGAAAAGGATGGTTGTGACCAGACCAGGGAAGGCTTCTAAATTTTATTCTGTAGGCTTTGGGAAGCTCTTAAGCCCTTTCGAGTAGAAGATTGTCATTTTCAGAGATGTTACTATGAAATAGTTTAATCATGTTCATTACCTTGGTTTATCTAAGATTTTGGATGCCATGAACCGTGACTGTGGAATTCCACTCAGTCATCTGCAGGTCGATGGAGGAATGACCAACAACAAAATTCTCATGCAGCTACAAGCAGACATTCTGTATATCCCAGTAGGTTAGTAAGCATTCGTTCCTTTAAACTCTGAGAGTAAGTTTCTTATGGAAGAACTAGTTTTTTAGACATATGTAAAAAAAATACAAGAATACTGACGTAGCTCTCTTCCCTCAGTGAAGCCCTCAATGCCGGAAACAACTGGCCTGGGAGCCGCCATGGCAGCAGGGGCTGCAGAAGGAGTCGGTGTTTGGAGTCTCGAACCCGAGGATTTGTCAGCCGTCACAATGGAGCGGTTTGAACCCCAGATCAACGCTGAGGGTACATTTAAAGAATGAAACTTTTCATGGTATACTGTGAAAACACTACAGTGAGAGAGAGCTTGCCTTTCTGTTTATTCAAAAGTTAAGGAACTAAGTACAATAGCAAATACTACCATTTCAGGTTTGGCTACTGAGCATATTAGGCTACACTGAATGAGTGTGTATGACAGAAATAGTTCCTTATTTAAAAAACTTCTAGAATCACATTTTTCTTGTTCACTTTACTGTTTACAGTCCTTGTGTATAGGAGGACAAAATTGCCACTCTGTCAGTGCTATAGCTTGTTAGAATAACCTTTTTAAAAGGAGAAGGGAGCTGTATCAGTTACTCACCTCTAATATCTACACCGGATCATCTTTGGTGCTGATGGCTTGGCTTTAGAATATGATTAGTTGGGACGTGGGGCATTCTGGTCACTTTTAAGTACAGCAGGGCTAGCCTGACAAAAGTAGCAGCAGTTTAAATAAATGAGCATTAAATATCCGATTCACTTCTTAACAAACTAAGCTAAGGCCCAAGCTCTGACGGACACCTTTATTAAATTATAGTGATGCATCTCTTAAATTGAAATAAATGTGAGTACAAAAATAAGGTTTTATATATATTGGATTTGTTTCACAACTTTTTAAAAAACCCATGCATAAAAAAAGCATCAAAGTAGATTTTGAGCTATTGGAAAATAAGTTTCAGATGCAATTTTACTTTTCTGGAAGACTATGCCAGCACTTCTTTAATTTTATGCATTATTTTCCATATATAAGAAAATGGATTGTAACACTAATAATTTTTAGGCAGACAGTATGCTATGTACCTTGATATAGAAATGTGTTTCGAAATCTGATATTCTCTGAGTTATTTTTCACTTTTGTAATATTGGATAAAATTTTAAGTTCAAAAATTTTTTATACTTCTGAAAAAAAATCAACTTTTTTGTAAGCAAATAATGTTCAGAGCAAGTATATGGTCTTTAGATGCTAATCCCACTCTTAAATCAAGGGGGTTTTGTGCAGAGTTAAGGATTACTATTTCCTGAGGAGAACAATCTTTGCCGTTTTTAAGGTCCTAGCCCAGAGTCGAACAGTTATGTCAATTTTCCTTCCCTTCACCAGCCCCTCACCTCTCCCAGCAACAAACACACACACACACATGAATGGGCACTTCGATGTGTAGATAATTCATTCTTCCAGCAAACATTTGTTTAGTGCCAACTACAGGCTAGAAACTGTCCTTATGTGGGACTATAGAGACGAAGAAGACCAAGCCCTTGCCTATTGGGAAAGGCAGGCAAAACCATGAAAATTCACTGTGGTAGCTGATATCCTGAGGTGTATGTGAGGTGCTGTGGGAAGTTGGAGGAGGGGGCCATAAGTGAGGCACTGGAATGCTTTCTGAAGCTACTGATACTTGAGCAGTGTCTCACAGGAGTTGCAGCCTTTGGATGCTATGGAAAGGCTGGGAGGCTTGAAGGAAGGGTAGCTTGATACATGTCCCTTATTGTTAGGAGGAGTACAGTGCAGTATATGTGTGGACACCCCAGTGCCCATTTTTGTTTAGTCCTCTTATTGTGGACTTCCATCTTAAAGAAATCCTGTCTCACAGGAATGCAATTTGAATCTTTTAAGAAATCAATACTTGTTATATCCTTTGGCTGGACCAAAAATAATTCTCCTTTTAGTCTTTCCACATTATAGCATACCCCTCCTTGTATCTCAAGCACCACCCCCACCCAAGAAAAAGAGAAATCAGATTCAATGAGATTCTTCTTTCTAATTCATCATCACTTGTTTGCAAATGGCCTGGTCTTAGCAGATAGCCTGTATCCCATTCTCCTGTCATCATCACCCTGCAGACCATGCTGAATTTCCCCTCCAAACTTCCAAGCTGGCTTTTCTCCCACTCAACGGCCATCACTAGCAACCATGTTCTTCCAAATCTGAGTCCTGGTAAAGCCCCACATCAGTTTAATACATGTAATAATTTGTCAAGAATGCTGAGTGAGCCTGAGTATGGTTCTTAGAATGTCTCAGTCAACTATCTTTCATGTGTGTGTGTGTGTTTACTATCTTCTATTTCTAGAAAGTGAAATTCGTTATTCTACCTGGAAGAAAGCTGTGATGAAGTCAATGGGTTGGGTTACAACTCAGTCTTCAGAAAGTGGTAACAATGTTTTTATTATTAGTGCCACTTTGTCTTAGTATGTCAAATAGCTTATTTACATATCTGATCATTTATACATAGCAAGGCTGCTCTCAAGAAAAGCATTATTATATATCCAGAGTTTCTAACATTTTGAATGCACTTGAAAGTTGTAAAGATAAAATGTAAATTATCAGGTTGCCATACATACATCCTGCCATATCTTTCTTATTAGTCTATTCCTATTACTTCAATTTATAGCTTAGTTTTCTAAAAGTAAAATTTTTTCTAGTTTCTTCTTTTATTTCTGGTTTCTTCTTAATGAAACAAATCAGCTACAGTCTTTTTTATTTTCTCTCTCTTAATGTCTTACTTTACCTTTTTGGGTGGCCATCTTCATAACTTGAACCAACCAAAAGCTATGTTAATTTCAAAATATATTTTGCTACTTCCTAGGCTGATTCCAAATTCTTACCGAGTGTACATTATGAGCATTCATTGGCATCAGAGCAAGAAATGTACCAAAATAGTAAATTTGAAGTGTCATAATAGATTTGGAAACGCTCTTCAAGAAACAGAGGACTATATTTTTAAATCACTTAGGTGGAAAGATATTCAGCATAAGTTAACCATTTCACCTTAAGCTGCCTTTAATATGCCTTTCACATTTTTTAAAAATTAAGACTCCATTAAAAAAAAAAAGTTTGACGTTCACAGCAAAACTGAGGGAAAGGTATAGAGAGTTCTCATATACCCCCTGTACCACATGCACAGCCTTCTCCATTATCAGCATCCCCCACTAGAGAAGTACATTCGTTCCAATTGATGAACATCATAATCACCCAAAGTTCATAGTTGACATTATGTTTTACTCTTGGCATTGTACATCCTATGAATTTGGACAAATGTACAACATGTACCCATTATTATATCATACATAGTATTGTTACTGCCCTAAAAATCCTCTGTGCTCTGCCTGTTCATCCCTCCACCACACCCCCCACAGCCCCTGGTAACTACTCATCTTTTTACTGTCTTCATAGTTTTGCCTTTTCCAGAATATCATGTAATTGGAATCATATAGTATGTAGAATTTTCAACTGGCTTTTTTCATTTGGTAATGTGCATTTAAGTTTCCTCCATGTCTTCTCACAGCCTGATAGCTCTTTTTTTTTTTAATTTTTTTTAAGTTTATTGGGGTAACATTGGTTAATATAATTATAATTTTCAGGTGTACATTATAATTTGACATCTATATATTCTAGTGTGTGATTACCAACTTTTCTTTTCAATTAGAGTTGACATTCAATATCATTTTACATTAGTTTCAGGTATATGCCTTCCATATTTAAACAGCCTTAAATATGTTTAATATGGCATAATATTTTAATTCTTTGCTAAATATAAGATTTGTCCCATAATGAATGGAACAATGGCCAATAATAAATTGAAGCATATACTCTAATGAAGAAGAGTTTATAAATGACATGTAAAATGCTTTTCAACCCCAAAGTGAGCATAGAATCACTTTCCCCCTACCTCACTTCCACCCCCTAGAACCACTTTTTTTTAATTTAAATTTTAATTTTTTTAGGGGAGGCAACCCTTAGTTAACCTCAGATTGCAAGGACCTTGTCAGCTTACAATCTTTTATTTTTTTTATTTTTTACGCCTACAGCACCTGGTCTTCCTAGGTGGTCTCCCATCCAAGTACCAACTAGGCCTGACCCTGCTTAGCTTCTGAAATCAGACAGGATCAGGCTTATTCAGGGTAGTATGGTCATAGACTAGAACTACTTTTAATTAGTGTCCAGCTTTTAGGAGAAGCTTCTGGAACCATCTACTACCACATCACTGTGATCTGTATTTTCAGTCCTGGATGTCTGACTTGAAACTTTTGTTTTTTCTCCTAACTAAGCTTAATATCCTTTTTCTTTCAAATTTTTTCCCCTGAGACTCAGGTTAGAAAACATCAAAGCAACCATGTCCTCAGGCAATATTTTAGAATGTAGATTTAATGCAATTTAGTTTTCAAATTAGAGTAATATTAATATGTACATTTCCTTATACATTGACTTCTATTTTTAAAAAAAAAGAAAATGAAACCAATAGGGGTTTAAATTTATTTTCAGTAGACTAATAAAACTCTTCTCTGATAGCCAAAGGATTTACAATTTGAATTTTGGGGGAATTGGATTGCTTACTTAGTATCTTTTGGGGAAGAATCAAGAAAGCTAAAATCAACAGCCTCCCAAAAAGTGTTCTCCATCAGCTTTTTCTGGCTTTGCCAGTGGAAGGCTTATGGTCTATATGCACTACATTCTTGGCTATTTGTGGCATGCTATCTGTATTGTTTGTTAATTATTATAAGCCTTCAATATTGATTATATTTTTGATTTGAAGTAATAACTCTTTGCTAGCTTTTATGAATATACTATTTTTATAACTTATTTTGTTTTGCTATCATGTGATTCTTAACACAGATATTGTAATTATGTGTCTCTCTTTTGGTTTGCTTGACTGGAATTCCCTTCTACTTGGATGACCACAGGTGACCCTAGTATCTTCTGTAGTCTACCCTTGGGCTTTTTTATAGTGAGTAGCATGGTAATGTTAATCGGAGCAAGGTACATCTCAGGTCAGTTACTCTTTAAATTAGACAATTTTATTAGTTAGCGTTAATGTATTTGTATATAATGGCAGAAGGTTTTCAGTGTTTTTCATTCTTCCTGTGGTTAGTAATCTGGAAAATCCATTAAAGGTCTAATTTGACTAATTAATCTTTTGCGGCAGTCAGAATGAAGGACCATGACTCTGCTTAGCCTCTTTTATTTTTAGTTGATGATCCTTTAAGGAGCTACATTTATTCTGCTGTCAACTACAGCAATGAGCAAAAGTAAAAGTACTACTGTTAATGCTAAATGAAAGGACTTTCAGAGTGACAGATGAAAATTCAAGTATAATTTCTGATATTAATTAAATTGGCTTTCAAATGTACATAAGATGTTTTTCATACTTACAAAAATTTGCTATACAAGTCTTAAGATTTCAATTCTAGTAAGAGTTTTGGCCAGAGTATATTAAGCAGAATTTCTGTAAAACTCTAGAACTGGGGAAAAATTATAGTCACTTTTATTTTAGTTAAAAGAATTCATTTTGTGAACTGAAGATTTTTAAATTATTGCTTAAATAAATTGGTGTTGAATTAAAACTGAATTATTATTTTACACAGTAACTTCTACTGAATAGTCTTATAAAAGTAAAATTGCTCAGCATGTGATGAAATACATTACATAATCTGTGTTAATTTAAATATAACAATCATTTTTGGAAAGTATTCCTGATGGTAGCTCAATTTTTCAAATTAATGGCTTAAATGGAAATAATTTGTTCCATATGTTGCCAAGAAAGTGAAACATTTTAAAAATCTTGATGATTAAGGAAAGAGTTAAATTATTTCTCTTAATTAATTAGATGATGATCTGGATTTAAAATGTAAAATTTAAACTTTGTGGATATGTGAGAACATCTGTAGAAATCTGACATGCCTTAATTCAGCTTGCCATAATCAGTTTAGTGCTATATATAAATATGGGATGAAAACTGTTTATATCAGCAGAATATTAAATTATCTCTTAATTAATGATTAAATATGTGTTACTTGCATGAGAATTTAAAACTAGATTACCTTTTTCTGTATTTTTCAAATTTAGGATAAATTTGTTCTAATCTTCTGCTTCCATAAATAATACTTTATGTTGGTGTTAGTGCTTTATACCTTACAAAGAAAGAGCTTCTGTATATATAAATCTATAGCAATTTAGCAGATATCTATCGTCTGGATGGAAGAGTCCAAATATTCCCCAGAAGAACTATAATTTAAATTTGTAAAGAAACATATGCTGTTTGGGGAAAAGTTCCATTATTTTTTCAGTAGCCTGAGATTTTTTGGCTGCATAATAATCTGAAAAAGTAAAGAAAAAAACATTGCAGCTGAGTGTTTTCACTGATCTTCCTGGCCTCTTGTTTCCCCTTTGGTACCATGACAGGATAAAAAGGCCTGGTCTCTATGAAAATAGAAACATGTGGCATATCTCTAAGCTAAAGGATACATTCAGTGTCCAAATTCTTAGGCTTCCAAAATGGATATGGTTACTATTTTAAGTTACATCTTTAAATTCTCTCTTGGTAACTAACATATGCTGAGATTTGAGAACAGTGGGAATTGTTTGCCTTGGTAAGCAATTAGTAATAGTGTTAATATTTGCTAATTTGAGGATTGGCTGTTATATTTGTTGCATTTTTAACCATGAAGCAATATTTAGAGACCATATGAAATTTCTAACTCTATAAATGATTGAATAGTCTTCATTGATTTAACTCCTGAATTGCATATATGCTATTTTTGACATTGATGGTTTTTGTCCCCCATTTTAGGTACCCTGTAAATAATACCAACTCATGGAATTCCGACAATGTGAGCTCTTTACCTAACAAGAGAATCCAGCGATTCTGTCTCTTAATGTGATGACACTATTCATAGACTCTGATTTTATTTATAAGCCACTTGCCGCATGATCCTCAAAGTAGACCTGTGGCTTGAAATAAAAAAAAATGCAGCAGAAAGAATGCTCTAGAAACATTTGGTGTGTTTTTTAACATCAACCATTAAGATTGGACCAGGGACCTTTGGAGCTGACTCCTCCTTTGCTATCACTTCCTGCCCCATTTCCTCTAAGATCTAGGAAGAATTCAGATCCTGTCCATTGGCATCTTTCCTCAAAAAATAATCAGATGCTGATGGACCAGGATTTGATCCTCTGTACTACACACACTTGATTATTACTAACCAGGTAAAAATGAGCAACTTTGTGTTTTCTTTAAGCAGGTTCCCAAAAGTCCTCTTTTCTGCATATTAGGGATACTACAGCATCATCACTGAATGTTTAAATGAAAACCTCTACTAAATTCTTAAAATAGAAATACTCTCATATCTTAGATATTTTTTTCAAAAAGCGTTTGCCAAAACTGAAATTCTTCAGACATTTCACATGGTCTCATTAATTACACTGAATTGCTGTCTGGATCTTATAAGAAAGGACACTTTTTCTTTTTTTGTTTTCCACTTCTCCTTTTTATATTTTCTACTTTCTATGTATAACATAAATACTTATATATTTTATATACTGAGGGTAGCCCATTTATAAATCAAGAGTACATTTTACATGGCTCACTAATTACACTGAATTTCTGTCTGGATCTAATAGGGAAGAACACTTTTTTTCTTTGCATCTCTTTTCTATATTTCTTACTTTGTATTGCATACATGCCTATATATTTTATATGCTGAGGGTAGCCCATTTATAAATTAAAAGCACATTGTATTCAGTAGGTTTTAATGGGGCCGGTCTTAAGTGGACCACTATATGTATAAATATTTTGGAGAAAACAGCTGTATACGTTTTTGGGCAACGGTTGTGCATATTATTTATCAGGAGAAACATTTTCTTAAAAAGCCAACATTTAAAAAAGTATATGTTCTATGTCAATAAAAGAATATACTTCATTGTGACTTCAACTATATTTCTTATACCTTACCTCTTCATTGAATTGTTGTAGCTGGATATATGCTAAAGAAAAAAGAAAAACTGTGGAATACTACAGTAAATATTGCTTTCAAATACAAGTACTAGTCGATATAAAGTTATTTTCCTTTGACATAATTTTAAACATATTTGGGATCCTTCTGAGGGGATGTCAGAAAGGTTAAAAAGTAGAAAAAAAACTTTGGGAATAAAGCCAAGAATCTCTTTCCATCTAAATATGTCATTAATTGCTGATAGCAATTATAATTTCTATTAATTACCTCTGCTTACTGTCATTACAACTGAAAAAGGTTTACTGTTAGAAGTGGCTTCCAATAAAACCAAGAATTTCTCAAAATATTTAGTATTATGTGTTATAAAAACTTACCTAATCTAGCTTCTTACTGTCAATTTAAAAATTATCTTAAAATTAACTTATTTACTACAAACAAGAAAATACTGCCTCCTGATTGATTTTTTTTGATCACTGCTGAAAATGGAAAAATATGTATATGTTAATATAAAAAGTTTTGTTTGAAATGAATGCTAACTTGCATTTGCAGTCTCATTGTGTTCCTAAATTGTTCAATCTGCTGGGCTTTATTGATGCAGCTGCCACTTTAGTGACATTTATATAGAAAGGTACTGTGAAATTACTACTTTGTGGCAGGGTACTTTTAAGCATAATTATGTTTCTACAGAGGTAGGTTGAGTTAATTGTAAATAATTGTGAAAATCACTGTTCAAATAATGTTATGGTTACATTAATTTTCTAGAAATTACAATATTTATAAATGTTTGAATTTGTACACATTAATATTTCATGATAAATGTACTTAAAATAAATTGACCCCTCATTCTTACTTGCATTTCTCATTTACAGACTCTAGAACTCGATCACAGTTAAATTAAGAAGGATGTTTCAGGAAACATGAAACTCAGCTCAATCAGGCACATTCTGAAGAATTAACTAACAGTTGAGGAATGATGAGTACCTTAATCATTCTATTAGAAAAGTTTACACTGTCCCATCTTGGCATCCAGATTTACCCTGGCAAGGTCACCAGCCATTACCAGTAGGGTCTCACTTGACTAACCATGACTTTCTATTGGTTTTATTCTGTGCTGCTGTTTTTCTCTACCTGAGTTAGTCGGTGGAGTCAAGTTTACCTTTGTTCCCTCAATCCATTAGCCAACACCTCAATCTTTTTTTCTCCAACTAATCAGTAAAATAAGTAATGCATCTTTGCTTCTGTAATGATATTTTAGAATTTTTTAGTATGTTTCTTAAAATGCCCAAAGTTCAATTCCTTTGGTTTATGGGTGTTTTATTTCATGTGAGAATGAAGAATGATAGTTATTTGGGAGAAACCACCAAGTGAAAGATGACACAGCACAGAAACTAACAACATTAACAGTAGAATAGGCATCACTTACTTTATAGTGTCTACCTAATAGTAAAAGTACAAAAAGTATTTTTTACAGCTTTAATGAGGTATAATTGATAGATATAAAACTGCACATAATTAATGTATACAAGTTGATGAGTTTGGACCTATGCATACACCCATCATAGCATTACTACAATCACAGTAATAAACATATCCATCATCTCTAAAAGTTTCCATGTGTCTCTTTGCTCTTTTGTGTGGGTGTGTGGTAAGATGCTTAACATGAGATCTACCATCTTACATTTTTAAGTGTACAATACCATCTTGTTACTTATAGGCTCGCTGTTATACAGCAGATCTCTAGGATTTATTCATTTCATATAACTGTAACTTTATACCCATCGAACAACTCCACATTTTCTCTTCTCTCAGCCCCTGATAACTACCAATCTACTCTATTTCTATGAGTTTGACTTTTTTAGATTCCACAAACAAGTAGATGATGCCATATTCGTCTTTCTGTGTCTGGCTTATTTCACTCGGCATAACACATTCCGGGTCCATCAGTGTTGTCACAAATGGTAGGATTTCCTTTTTTAAGGCTAAATAATATTCCACTGTGCATATACCACATTTTTTTTTATTCATCTGTCAGTAAACATTTAGGTTGTTTCCATATTTGGCTATTGTGAATAATGCTACAATGAACATGGGAGTGTAGATTTCTCTTAGATCCTGATTTCAATTATTTTGGATATGTCCATATTGCTGGATGGCGTGGTAGTTTTATTTTTAATTTTTTTGAGGAACCGCCATACTGTTTTCCATAGCAGCTGCACCAATTTCCATTCCCATCAGCAGTGTCCAAGGGTTCCAAAAATTATTTTTTAATTTATTTATTTTAATTAGTTTCAAGTATACAATACATTGGTTAGACATCTATATAGTTCATAAAACAATCCCCCCAATTGCTCCCTCCCTCCTCTGACCCTCCACGTAGCCAATGTATTAATGCTAACTGCATTCTCCATGCCGTGCTCCCCATCCCCATGACCATCTGCTATTAATTTGTACTTTAATCCTTCACCCCATTCTCCTAGCCCCTCAAACTTTCCTCTGTCCATCACCAAATTGTCGATTATATTTGTAAGTGTGTTTTTGATTACTTTATTATTTTTATTCCTTAGATTCTGCATATAAATGAAATCATATAGTGTTCATCTTTCTCTGTGTGACTTAAATACCTTCTAGGTCCATCAAAGCAATATCTTTTTCCATCCCCTTCCTTTTAGTGTGTGTGTGTCTTTTAATCTGAAGTGAGTTTCTTGTAGGCAGCATATGTAGGGGTCTTGTTTTCTTATCCTTTCAGCCACTATCTTTTGGTTGGAGCACTTAATTCTTTTCCATTTGAGGTACTTGTTGATAGGAATGTAATTATTACCATTCTTTATTCCTGCTTTTGATACATGATTTTTTTTCTTAAAGACGTTCCTCCAACATTTCCTGTAATACTGGCTTGCTGGTGATACATTTCTTTAGCTTATTTTTGTCTGGGAAGCTCTTTATCTGTCCTTCAGCTCTAAATGATAGCTTTGCAGGATAAAATAGTCTTGGTTGTAGATCCTGGGTCTTCATCACGTTGAATATTTTGTACCAAGCCCTTCTGTCTCCCGGTCTCATTAGTATAGATTGTGAAGTAGGTGTCCAGTGGCACAGTCCTGAGAGGGGTTCAGCTGCAGGCCCAATTTAGCCCAGGTTTCTGCCCCTCCGGGGCCACCTGTTAAGATTCAGCAAGCAATCTGCAGATGCTGTGCTTACAGTTGCCTCAAGAGGTTACACCAGAAACCGAGGCCAGCTGCCTCCAGTGTAAGCCTCAGCAAGGAGCACCTGACTCTCTGAGGATACACCTGGATGTGGTTTGGGTGGGGCCACGAGTTGGAGGAGGCGAGGTTTCAGGGCCAAGCAATCTCTATTATTCAGTTTGATGCCGTCAGGGCTATGGCAGCGCTGTGTCCGCGCACTGGGAGCAGGGAGGACTCAACAGGGAACAATGGACACCGCCAGCACTTCTGTATGGAGTGAGTCTCACTTTGGCCCTCACTCCAACAATGTCTCCCTGTAAGACCCTCGTGCCCCCTGCATGCAGCCGACTTGGCACTGGTGCTCAGTGCGAGCAGGTTCATCACCCCAAAAATCTGCTCATGGATGTGGCCCTTTTAAGAGGCTTCTGCTGCTACCAGTGCCTCAGCCTCTGTCTCACTCAGCCACTGGAGATGGTGCTGCCCCACGTCCTCGCCCAGTCCTACCTTCTGCCGTTGCAGGGTGATTTCTTGGATTTCTCCCTAGTCATATGGCTTGTTCATCAAGATTCCAGGTGATTTTTCCTTGCTGCTGCTCCATGTTTCCATCACAGCTTTGATTTGGTCACCAGAGGGATGAACAGAGCCTCTATCACCTATGCCATTTTTTTTTTTTTGGTCTCCCTCTAAAAATTATTTTTTAACTGTAACTTTAATAGCTTGTTTTAACTAATAATTCAATAATGAAGTTTACTTGATTTGTTGTTCTTGCAACCTAACAACTTTCATAAGGTCACATAATAGACAATTAGAAAACTGAGTGACTTTTTAAACCTACTTGATTGCTACTTGGTCTATACATTATAGATACATATCTTAATTGTGGTCCTATGATAAAGTATAAGATATGCTAAAAACTGTAGACAAATATACTCACAAATATTTCCTGAGATTACTCTGTCATCAGATTTATTGAAACTGACTCATTAAATTAAATTTGGGACTATAAAGATCAATATTCTGAGAAGGAGAAGATAGGTTAAAAAACAAATTGTTCAACTAGAGTAATGCCTTTATTTGTCAGTTTTCATCCTATTTCTAGAATAACTAGTTCTACCTGACTGCATGATAGTTGAAAGGATGACAATATTTTATATTAAAAAGTAGCCTCTGGCCTTTTTCAATTTTCCTGTTTAGTATTAAAATTAAGTGGCTTCTTTTATTCCTCATTATTAATAGGAATATTATTTATCTCAGTTGCTTATTACTGTATGACTAGTTTGCAAGTAGATTTTGTAAATATCAAATCATTTCAAGCATCACCAAAACATCTGCCAAAGGGAGACTGGTTAGATATACTGTGGGATAGCCACACGATCAAAAATGTGTAGCGGTAGAAAAGAAAGACACTATCTAGAAACTTGGAAACATCCAAGATAAGTGAAAAAGCAAGATGCAGAGGAGTGCTTCTGTACTACCTTCTATTTTACAAAGAAAACTAGGATTTCTGCCTATGCTGAAAGGACATATAAGAAGCTGTTAATAGTGTTTACGTATGTGCTACATGCCATTGAGTCAGCTCCGACTCCTGGGAATCCTGTGAATGAGTGATGTGCTTTGTGTCCTGTCCCCAACAGCCCTGTTCAGCTCCTGTGGACTCGCCTATGTCTTCTGTTGTGGAGTCAGTCCATCTCATTCAGTCTTCCTCCTTTCCCACTGCCTTCTATTTCCCAGGATTGTTGTCTTTTCCAAAGAACACTGCCTTCTCATGATATGCCTGAAATAGGACAGCTGCAGTTTTGTTATTTTTCCATCCAGCAATGTTTCAGGCTTAATTTGCTCTAGGACCCACTTGTTCATCTTTTTGGTGGTCCAGGGTATCCTTAGAGCTCTCCTCCAACACCATATTTCAAGTTAATCAGTTTTTTTCCTATCAGCCTTCTTCACTGTCCAGCTTTAGTATCCATTGTAGTAATTGGGAATACAAGGGTGTAGATGATCTTGGCCTTGGTCTCTAATGACACATCTTGCTTTTGATGATCTTTCCAAATTCTTCCATTGCTGTGTTTCCAAGTCTCAGCTTTCTCTTGATTTCTTGGCTGCCATCTCCATCTGAGTGGATGGCTAAATCAAGAGTAAGCAAAATCTTTAACAATGTCAATATCTTTGTTGTCTATGTTAAAGTTGTGTATTTCTTCTCTAGTTATGATTTTTGTCTTCTTGATGTAGAAAGCAGTGATAACTGAGCATATGGGAACAGGTGGGAAAAGCTTTATACACACACACACACAAAACTAATTTAAATTTTTTTCACTTAAATTCAGAGGTCATTATAAACAATTATCCATGGCAGAATTATTTATAATAGCCAAAAAGAGGAAACAACCAAAATATCTATCAATTGATGAATAAACAAAATGTGGTATATCCACACAACGGAATATTACTCAGCTATAAAAATGAATTAAATATTGATACATGTTACAACATGTTTGAAACTTGAAAACTATGCAAAGTGAAAAAAAGCCAGATGCAAAAATCCATATATTGTGTGACTCTACTTATATGAAATATCCAGAATAGACAAATCCATAAAGATAGAAAGTAGACTAATGGTTGTTAGTGTCTAGGGGGGATGGGAAGTGACCGCTAATGAGCATGGGGTTTCTTTTGCGGTGATGTATGACCAGGTCCCTGATGGTATGTGAGCTTGTAACCCCTAAAATGAGCCCTCTGAAGGAAAGAAATTTATTCCTTAAAAAAAATAAGTTAATAAATTTAACTCCTTTTCCACTTTCACTATTTTTCAAGCATTTAATATTGGAAATAAGAAAAATGCTTTAGTCACTAATACATAAAAGATTATAATGAAACGGGTTTTCATAGTTTGTCCAATAGAATATATTTTTACTAAAGGATACAGTTAACCTGTTTCCCCCAAAGACTTGATAAATGAGGAGTCAGTCTTCTTAAAGTATTAACTGAAATATATTATCAGAATTATTAGCAACTTGACTTTTCCCTAAATGGGTCCTCTTAAACTATGCTATTTCTTAATTTTCTTAAATGTTTAATTTCATCTGCTCATCATCCTTTTTCTCCAAATTCCATTTAAACCTTTAGTCTTAATTCACCACATCTTTTTCTTGACTACAGAGCCTATAGGAGAAAACAATAGGTCTGTAATCTACCTCTTCAATTGTAAACCTAATTCAAATGGCAGTGAATATTTGCAAGTTCACACTCTACATCACTGGTTTCTCAGCAGCCAAGGGAGCTTTTTAAAACATCTTTAAAATCAAATTGTTTGTTTGGAAATAAGGATAATACTGCTCTTGGAAAGACTGAAAAATAAAAAAGATTAGAAAGAAAAGTCTATATCCTAAAATAATGCCTGTGATCATTTTGATTTTTAACCCCCCCAAACTTTAAGGCAATATTTTCATACATCTTGAATGTTCATAAACTTTTTATATAAATTTTAACATGCAAAACAATATAAAAACGATATGAAATGTTATGTATATGGATATATACGACTGAAGTAGAGGTATAAAACTTACATAAGGATGATAGATACCAATTTTAGGATGGTTATTACCTCTGGAAGGAAGAGGATGGACTTAGACGGAAAAGGACTTCACTGGAACTTGAAAAGTAGTGTCGCTTAAAAAATTAAAAGGGCTAAAGCAAATATAACAAAATCTTAGATTTGACTGAGTGGTGGATACATGTGTACTTACTATATTCTCTGCTTTTCTGCATACTTGAAATACTTCATAATAAAAAAGGAAGGCAGACTGCCCTCCTAATTGTGTGTATGTATCCAAGCCATCACTCACTGTCTATGAGTGTAATTTTGCTTAACCTGATAGCTTTCTCAATTAAAAGGGCTGAAATCTTATTGATCTTCTGGCACAATTACTTCAAGCATCTCATATAAAGTATGAATATACAGAAGAAATCATGTGTATTAGGAACTCTTGCTTAACCATTCACTTATTATGAACTGAATTTAGCAGACTCAAAAAAGAATTACTCATTTACCTTATTTCCTATATAGTACCTTCCACAGATTCTAATGCACTGCTGTAAGCTTACCACATCTATAATTACATATTAAAGGTAGAAAAATTTGGGGCAGTAAAGTCTCAACTTTACACTTAAGTTAAATGTCAAGGGGGAAAATTATTGTGATCATTATCGTATTGCATTTTAAGTCAGGCACAAGACCTGTATTCCAGGTTCTAGTTCATTATGGTAGAAAGAAAGCACTTGATAATAAAATTGGATGAAATTTGTCTCCTGAAAATGTGTTTAAAAGACTACAAAGGCATGGATAAAATAGAATGATAGGGTGATGATCAAAATGACTAATACCTACTATGGAAGGGAAACTTGGGCTCTGAAATTGAACGATTATCCAGTTTTACCTATGCTGGACTTTTCCCCCCATTATGTCTTGATATCTCACTTCTCTTCACTCACACTCTGTAATGCCAATATTAAGTGACTAGAACATGGACAGATGCTGAGCCATTTCCGATGAAATGTCTCAAACATATAATCATAATTAATGTGTACTATACAAAATTCTCCTATCTTTTTAAAGTCCATCACTCATAGTTTATCTTACCAGCTTGCTAAAGGCCATGTGGAATAGGATCTAGTGACTGACTTGAAAAGCTGGTTTCTTGTTAGAAACAATTTCAACCCTAGGTGGCGCCGCTTTCCACACTCAGGCTCTTCTGTCCTCCCCGGCATCTTTCCCATCAGCGTGTACTGCGGAGGTTGCTAGGGTACTGGTTTTCTGGTAATCATAACTAAATGAAAGCATTGCAGTGATCATGGGAGATGTCCAGGATACTTTCATGCTAGGATCGAAAACCAAAGGCTTAAGTGAAGACATCAATCCATGTACACTTTCCTGCAGCTTTGATTTTCCTTATACTTTTCAGCTCTTGATAAAAGTCAGATTTATAGATAATTTTCTTCATAATGTATAACAATTATTTTAAAGCTGGAATATGTCTGCCAATTACACATTTTATACTCTCCTAAATTTATTCAGTCGTCAATTTCTTAGTTACAGCCTATTTTTAAACACCTGTTTCGACTCTATGTTAATCCACAAACATGGTCATGACAAAATTGTGTTGATACCTTATGTTGGTATCATCATTATTGTCTCAGTACCAAGCAAATTTTTAACTCTATTATCATTGTCATTAGCTTTTCACATATTGAGCTTTATGAACTTATTAAAAAATATTCTTTATTACTACAGCCCAGCATTTTGATCACATGTTCTAAGCACCATAAGCACTTTAAGCACCCAAGTATAATAAAACTTATTTGAAAAATGATGACTAATCTAATTTATAGAATATTTTGTAGTAAAAACACTTTCCACAGACAGTTGTATCAGACAAAGGGTATACTTTGGAAAAATAGTCACAATAGGTTCATATCAATGGTAAGAAGCTACAAACAAGGTTAAATTTCTTTCATCATAAAACAGATATTGAGCCAAAAATTTTAATGCCCTAATTCCTTAGATATGTTTTGAGTAAAATGTTTTTTAAGTGGAATTCTTTTTACATAAAGTAAGACATTTAAAAAATTTATTTGAATATACTACTCTAAAAAATTCATAACCTACTCTGAAACTAAGTAGTCTAATTTTTAAGAGAAGTAATGACATTTTGCTTCACATTGTAATATTAGTGAGAAATTTAATTGTAGGTGTATAGATCTAAAACTACACAAACAGAAAGGCACAGTGAAACACTGTCTTGCTCTCCAAAGTTTTTGGAGCTCCGCTGTAGAAAGACATTAAAAAGATTTTTATCGAAAACATTTGAGTACGAGGTTAACTTACAATAAAGCGAATGATCTTACAGTTACACTACTTCTATCTCTGCCTTTAGGTTTCTAGGTTAAGGAATGAGTTTTGTTTCTAAAAGTGCTTTTGTTTTATCTATCTATTTATTTATTTTATGGCGATGTTGGTTAATGAAATCCAATAAGTTTCATCTGAACTCTTTAACAGTAAGACATATATATATTTACACTGTGTGTTCACCTACCATAGTTAGATTTCTTTCTGTCACCACATATTTGACCAACTTTACCCCGTCTACCTTCCCCCTGCTTCCACCCCCTGCCCTCTGGTAACCACTTTAAAATTGCTTTTAATCTGTCGCCATAATAAATTTTAAAACATAATTATTAAAAAATAAAAATAAATAAAATTGCTTTCAGTGAAGTTAATTTTAGTCCCCTTGAGAAAGTGATTGGAGAAAGTAATGTAGAGTTTTTCTTAGATGCTTTAGGAATCAATTGACTCTAGTATATCCAAATGAATTTGGCCATTCTAACTATGTATGCTTAAAGATTTTCTGTAATCGAAAGGAAAAAAAAAGGATTAAAGTCCAACTCTGCCATCAAGTATGTGGTTACTAAGTAAAATATACTTAGATTATTAACTATGTAAATACATTCTCAGAATAATGAATAACAAAAATTTAAGTTAGTGCTTTTAGCATCAAAATTTCAATTTAGAGTAATTGTAGTTTTTGATAGATAATGAGCTGGGTGTATCAGTTATCTGTTGTTGCATAAGAGACTACCCCAAAAACTTTGTGGCTTAAAACAACTACCATTTCATTGGTCACAATTCTGTGGACCATCACTTTGGCCTGGGCTCAGTGGGGGCAGTTTTTCTATTGGTTTTATTTGGCTCACTCATGGACCTACAGTCAAACAAGTTGGCTGGAGGCTAGCTGGCCCCAGCTGACCTCACTAACACATCTGGCAGTTAGCCAAGGCTGTCAGCCACAGCACCCAAAGTTGTTATCCAGCAGGGTAGCTCAGACTTCTTCCCATGGTGGCTGGATTCCAAAAGGGCAAGAGCAGAAGTCATAAGGCCTCTTGAGGCCTTGACTTTAAACTCCACCTCTTGATAGGAAGAGCTGCAGATACAGTCTGTGGCCATATTTATCTATCATATTAGGCTATTTAGATCAACCTTCTCATTGAAAATGTCAAAATGATACCTTTAAAGCATCAAAGAGATGAAAAGGCAATAGCAAACCCCCAGGCCAATTTTTTATTTGGGGATGATAGCTTGTAATCAGAGATATAAGTTGTTAGAGCACCAAAAGTGAATAGGTTTCATACTTGGGATCCAGTAGTCCAGGACCACATTCGAAATAAAGGGAGTCTGCATTACAGAAGGATCCAGAAGGTTGACACCTCCAGGATAAAGACTGAATCTACTCCCTCGCTCCCGACCTCAGGAGACTACAGAGAAGGCTGCCAGAGCAGAGCTAGAGAAGAAGACCTACGGCTCTCTGCCTGGGTTTGACACAGTAATTAGTTGTGTGGCCTTTGTCTAGTCATTTACCTTGTTTGCATCATTTCCTCATCCAGAAAATAAAGATAATAACAATCTCCACCTTTTAGAGTTGTGAAGATTAAATGAAACAATACATACAAATTGCTTAGAACAGGGGTGTCATGAGCAAATGCTCAATAAATGTTAACTATTATCATTTAGGAAAAACAGTTATGATATGCTAAGGCATTACAAAAGGAAGAAAGTCTACTGGGATTTTTCTCCTTCTTTCTGGATCCTCCTGGTCCTTTAATGTCTTTTGCCCAGGTCAAAATGTTAAATGCCCACAGAGGCCAGGCAAGAAATGTAAAGAGAAAAGAGGGAAAGTATAGGAAACAGGGAGAGACAGAACTGTTGTAGAAAGAGACCACGCCCTGAATGAATGGGGACTGCCGCCACAGGGGAAAGCAGCCCCTGTTAACAATATCTTTATTAGCATGATCCTACTCTTGGAAAGTGGACTTTTGAGAAATAAGAATAGAATAGACGACATTAAAATCAGAAGCTCTTGGGAGACAGGTTACCAAAGCCTGAAAAATATTGCATGTCCTTTAAAAGGAGGAGTGTAGATCTTCATGGCAAAATGCTCATGAGGGTTAATATAAAGTATTGACCCTTTGGTTTATGAAATGTTGCTCACGTGAGGTGATAGGCAAGCAATAAAAATATTTGAGTGGTTACTATATATGCAGCTTAACTGTTTTACATATTTTGTCATACATGATCACATTTAATTCTCATAAATACCTTTAAACTAAATATTATTTCCACTTTGACTTGGTAATTTATTGAGCTATTAGAATGTGCTTTGTTTTTTTCTGTATGTTTTTTTTTTCCTTCCTTTTAATGCTTGGAGGGCTCTGTGCTACAGAGAGGGAGAAAGAGATAAATGCTGCTTAGAGCAGTGAGTGAGGAAAAAAAGGAAAAAAAGGGACAGAGCTCGGAGTGAGTTTCCACCAAAAGTGAGACTCAGATTCTCCTCCCTCCAGAGACTGGGAAAGGGAAATGGAGTGGGGAGCAGCAAGTGCTGAATGGTGCTTGAGGAGGCTAATCCTTGTATTAGCATCTTCCCCAGGAATAGGCAAGCTCCCCCAATCCCTAGAGTGTGTCTGACTCCAAAACCAATGCTCTTAACCAGACTTCTTAGCATCGTTGACTCTCTCCTGACTGTGATAAACTACTGTTCTGCCATATGCATTTCTGGGGCCAAAAGCTGGGTAATGTGCACTTTCAGAAATGTTAGCAAGAAATGGTAGTGGGACAGTAGATGGTGATGTGCAATTCAGCCAGCCAACCTGAAATCCTACTGGGTTAGCTTCGATTCCACATTCTAGCCTATGACACAGGCTTGCATCCTAGAAATGTGGCCAAGTTTCACTCAATAAGATGGCCATGATGAATATTTGCAGGTATATTTACTTGCAAGCCTTTGTTTTCTACTTGAGTAACCTTTGCCATTAATATTTATTATTAATCCATAAAGCATATGCAATTGTACCTAAGTAGGTGACCCTAAATTAGCAAATTCCTAACCCATCAACCACATAAGATTTATCCATTCCAGGAGTAATTCATTTTTTCATCACTGATTCTCTGGGGGGTTTTCAGAGCTACATTTCATGGCCACTGCTTCTCAGATAACTGGCACTATAGCCTGAGCAGCCTTTGAAAGTGCTGGATGTTTGATAAATGCCTAGAACTTTCATTTAAAGTTAAGGACAGAAGGTGATCCTTCCTCTGTGAATAATAATACCAGAAAAGGAAAGAATGTCTTCATATACTTGGGATAAAAAGGGCACAGTGAGTGATACACTTGATAGCTTATTTTAGTGAACAAATTTCTTACCCACCTGTTCTGGCAACTGACAGGTATAGAAATAATAGACAAACTAAAGTGTTTCTCATAAATAAAATGGACAAAAGAAAAGGCATCTCAGATAAACAACCATCATTTAAGAAAAAATTGGAAATAAAAAGTCAAAGAAATAATCTACAGTGTCTTAAAACTTTTTAAAAACCACATTTTAAAGCACATAGCAGAATGAGACAATGAGAGAAAAAAAGAGAGAGGAGCAAATGAAAAAGCAAAGCAACCAGCTCAGGAACTCAGTGTGGCTAGTGGATTTAAAAGAAGTTATTAAAAAGCCCTCATTAGGTAACCCTATGGATCAAGGACAATGAGAGACACTTACAGCTGACAAAGATTCAGCTTAGCTCAGCAGACTCCCAGCTGCCCCACAGATCTGTGAGCAAAATCAGTGTTTACTGCTGTATGTCGTAGAAATTTTGTGTTTTGTCATTACACACCAATAGCTAGCTGACTGATAAAATCACTATGTCTGTTAGAAAGGACATTTTTTAATAAAAAGTTTAAATAAGCAAATGTATAGTGAGTGATCCATGAAATACCCTGAGTCAAATACAAGATATTTGAGCTCAGAAAATAATGCAAATTTTCCTCATTTGAAACAAAAACCTCAAGAACTGCTCCTGCAGTGACTGAAGAGTCAGCTAGGGAATGAATGCATCAAAGCCATGTTGATTCAGGAGAGCTAAGGCGTTGAATGAGCGCATCAATTAACTATGCTCTGGCCTTGACTGCCGAGGACACACAGGTAGACACTAGGTCAAGAACACTGGGACAAATAGTAGTTGTGCCTGGATAATAATGTACTGATTCTACAAAAATGTAAATAAATCGCCGAGATCATAGGAAATCCTCCCACAAGTTTTGAAGTCACTGAGTTAAAACAATGAAACCATGTATGGCAGATTGTTTCAGTAATTGTTTCCAATTTGGTCACAACTCCCTATGTCCATGCCCCTGAGTGATCATCTTGTGGAATGACTATGGGCCAGACGATGTGACTTGCTTTTTCCAATGAGACAACAGTAAATGGGGTGCAAGCAAAAGCTTGAAAAGTGATGTAGCACTTAGGGAATAGCTTGTCTGGTTATTCTTTGGAGCCTTTAGACCACCATGCATAGAAGCCAGGCTTGCCCACTGAAGATGGGAAGATCATGTGGAAGAGTCAATAAGTTATCTCAGCTGAGAGCTTTTAGGCGGCAGAACTGCCAAGATGGCTACATTCACATGCTTGAGCCCAGATAGTAACAGCAGAGGAGCCAGCCATACAATAAATGATTGTTGTTTTAAGCCATTACATTTTCAGGGTGAATTTATAGCACGTTAAAAGCTGATACTCCATGTAACGAACTCATGAATTGCCTCTACAACTCTTATCCAAGAGAAAGTGTGTTATTTCCATCTCTAACAAGTTGGTGATGTGATGTTGTGATTTATAATAAGAAATATATATTTAGTCTTCATCCCGTCCCTGTTCCTGGCTCAAAGCTCCTAAAACCCTTGGAATTTCCTGTGCAGAGAACCATAAAGGTATCTTTTGTTATGTTAATAATAACTTTGGGAAAGCCCCTAGGTCACCTAGGGATGGGGGCTGGTTGCCTGGGAAACCAACCACGTGACGAGAGGGTTGAAACTTTCAGTTCCACCCCCTGACCTCATGGGATGGGAAAAGGCTGGAGGTTGAATCAATTACCAATAGCTAATAACTTAATCACTCCTGCCTGTGTAATAAGTCTACCATAAAAATCCAAAAGGACCGCGTTTGGAGAGCTTCCAAGTTGGTCAACACGTGGAAGTTCGGGGATAGTGGCGCTCGGAGAGCTTGGCAGCTCCGCGCCTTTTTCCCAGGCCTTACCCTACACGTCTCTTCCATCTGGCTGTTCCTGAGTTACATCTTTTTAAAATGCACCGGTGATCTAGTAAGTAAAATGTTTCTTTGAGTTCTGCGGCAAATTAGTCGAACCTGAGGAAAGAGTTCTGGGAACCTCTAAGCTATAGCGGGTGGATCAGGAGCACAATACATCTTGAACTCTAGTGATCAGCGTCTGAAGTGGGGGGAAGGGGGCAGTCTTGTAGGACTGAGCCCCTAATCTGTGGGATCTAATGCTATCTCCAGGTAGATAGTGCCTGAATTGAGTTGAATTATACCAAGCTGGTTGGTGTCGAAGAGAATTACTTGGTGGTGGGGGGAAAAACCCACATGTTAGAATTGGGTGCAGAATCATAGGTAGAAACTTTACTAAAGGTATTATTGAACCGTTTGGAGACCTAAGAATCAGCTTTGATACCTCCCTCTCCCTCAGTCTGCTTATACCCATCACCAAAGTCTGTTTTTACCTCCTATAGATCAGAAATCCATCTTTTCTGCATTTACACTGGCATCGCTTCAGTCTGGGCTCCCACCTGGACTAAATTGGGAATCCTTCTACCCATCTCCCCACATCCACCCTGGCCCTACTCGGATCTGTCCCCTAATGTAACAGCAGTCATTTTAAAAACAAATTGGACCACGGCTCCTCTCGCATTTAAAATGCTTCAGTCACTCTCATTTATCGTGACCAACAGTCTTTCACAGCATCAGCCGTCCCCATCCCCCACCGCCAGCCCCATTTTCACAACTTCCCACACTCATCTCTCTACCCCAGCCCTTCCTCGGGTTCTGACAATGGGCACTGCGCCTCCTGCCAGAGCCTTTTTGTATGCTGTCGCTTTTTCCATGGATTCTGCCGCTCTTGCTGCCCCCATCCCCTCTTCCCAACCTTCTCATCTCACTTCAGGCATCACTTAAAGAAGATTTTCCTGGCCCGGTGCAGGTTATGTGCTTTTCTTTATTGTACTTATCTCTTATTTCATTTTGTGATTGAATATACTCAACGTTTGTGTGATTTTAAGGTTAACATATATATTCCCACCTACAGTATAAACTTCAGAAAGTAAACAATGCCAAACTTTGCTCACTCTGGGAGCTCCAATGTCTACCCTAGTGCCTGGCACATAACTGATGCTCAGTACCTATTTGTTGATTGAATGAATGAGTTTGATATGCAAAGTTATAATTGCCACTTGGCATACATAAAATATACTTAATAGATATTTGCAGAATGAATGAATAAGCCTGGGATAGGAAGGGTATAGCAAATGAAAAAACTATCTTACATAGCCTTGGATTCCTTGCACATAATAAGCCAAATAACTATTTTTAGAATGTATGAGTAATCTAACGGGAGGATTTTTAAGGGCTAAATAAGAATATGAACAAAAAGAGAACAAGAATTTGTTTCCTTTGTACTTGAAATAATTAAGTAGTCTCCTTTGTGTAGATGTGGAACTAATTTGTAAACAAAAAATAAATTTAAGTGACTACTTCTGGATATAGATCCATAAACAATGGCGTAATTCTATAGGATAAATACCTCGTGATCATAATTAACATTTCTATAGTCTACAGAATGAATTCTCTTGGTTTGTAGAACACTAAATTTTCCCAATAGAAAAATTAGCATAAATCGAAGTCAACTTTCTTAAACATAAATAGAAATCAAAACAACATATATATTATTCTATCCCCTGATCATCCTTTTTATTATAACCTTATTTAAAGCCTTGTCATCTCTCGTATGTATACAAATGTAAACACACACACACACACACATACACACATACACACACACACACACACTCTCAGAGCCACAGAAAATTGCCCACAAGTTCTGAAGTAATTCACGGATGACACAGTGAAACCCTCTGCAGTAGATTGCTGCATAATAGTCCCCAATTTGTTCACACCTTCCTGTACCCACACCTTTGACTGGTCCCATGTGCATGGACTCAGGATTAGACTGTGCTTTGCTTTGCCCACACAATCATGATCAATAAAATGATTGTTTCTTTAAGCCTCTGTTTGGGATTCATTTTTTATACAGCAAAAAATTTCTAAATCTTGTTGCTCTAACAGAGTTTTCTAAAAACGAACTTGATAGGTCATTGCACTGCTTAAATGCCTTCAAGATTCAGTAGTAGCTGTGAGGAAGGAACTCTCAACTCTGAAGGGTCGGGGCTAGATGAAGAAGTCAAGATTCATTCAGGAGTTTGTTCAGATCTATGTGTGTGTGTGTTTGAGTTGGTCAGGGAAAGACTCAATGTCCATGAAATTACACGTTTCTGTAGAGTTTAATCCAGGGGCAACCTTTTCACCACATTGAGAAAATTTGAAAAGATTTTAAAATATGGAAACACGGATTGGGGATTTTTTACCACACATGACACTGACTGAAAGTTAGTCTTAGGAAAGGAGAGATGTTGGCAGTCAATTCTTGTTGAATTTCTTTTTCACACATACATGGCATCTTAATGCAATATTCTGGTTAGGCTGCAGCCTCCTTCGCATTCATTGTTAAACAGTGATAAATAGTCCAGATGCTTTACATTAAAAGGACATTTTAGTTAATGTTCCTTGAGGAGAAGCAATGGTAACCAGTGTTGCCCATTTGTCTGGTCATTCTTGGCTCCAGATGGCCTCATTGATGCTTGAGGAAATAGGAATGTTTTATTGAGCTGGAAGATTAAATAACATGTGCCGAGCCACTTCTGCCACTTTGAGAGGGGTTTAGGTTTAAGCTTCCAGCATTTCTGGTAAAATGCACACCAAATGTGACAAAGCAATCAAAACTATTTTTTTTTTTTTTTTGCAACAGGATGAATGGGCTGTTACTGTCTTTTCCACAATAGCAATTTATAGAACTGCCCCTCGGTGCCTACTAGCAGAAGGGCACTGGAGTGTTATTAGCTAATTTTTCAAGAGAAATAGTTTCAAGACAAATATGTATGTATACATATACATACATATACATAAATAGAATGGATATCTCCAAAATCATTAAATATCCTATCTAAAGTCCTTGAAAATGGGTTTTACCTTGTTGAAGTGCCAGTAGGCGATTACTTTGAAGTCATGTTGGTTTAACTTCAAGTATATTTTTTGTAAAATTCTGTGTTGGGAGGTTTTCGATTACTGATTCAGTCTCATTATCGGTCTGTTTAGATTTTCTATTTATTCATTATTTGGTCTTGGTAGGTTAATGTTTCTAGGAATTTATCCATTGCTTCTGGGTTATCTAATTTGTTGGCATGTAATTGTTCATAGTAGTCTTTTACGATCCTTTGTATCTCTGTAGTATCAGTTGTAATGTGTCCTCTTTCACTTTTGATTTTTGTCTTCTCTTTTTTTCTTAGTCTAACTAAAGGGTCACCCATTTTATTTATTTTTTTGAAAAATCAGTGTTTAGTTTCATTTATTTTTTAAAATTGTTTTTATTTCTTTGCTAATAAGTGTTTTAGAATTTTTCGGGTAGATACCCAGAAGAGGGATTGCTGAGTCATATGATAATTCTAATTTTTTTTTTGAGGAAACTTCATACTGTTTTCCATAGTGAAAGCACCAATTTACATTCCTACCAGCAGTGTGTGAGGGTTCCCTTTCCTCCACATTCTTTTCAACACTTGTTATTTCTTGTCTTATTGGTAAATAGCCATTCTAACAGATATGAAGTGGTATCATTGTGGTTTTGGTTTTCATTTCCCTCTTAACTAGTGATGTTGAGCACCTTCTCATATATCTATTGGCCAGCTGTATGTCTTCCTTGGAAAAGTGTCTATTCAAGTCTTTTGCCCATTTTTAAATCAGATTTTGTTTTTGTTGAGCCGTATTAGTTCTTTACTTATTTTAGATATTAGCTCCTTATTGGAGGTATTATTTGCAAAAATCATTCAGCCAGTTGCCTTTTTGTTTTATTGATGGTTTCTTTTGCTGCGCAGAAGCTTTTTTTGGTTTGATATAGTCCTATTCATTTATTTTTTTCTTTTATTTCCTAGCTATGCTTTAAGCTTTTTGCCCCTTTTTCCATCTCTTTTTCCTTCTGGAACCTTGATTGTTCTATTTGTTCTTTTGATGGAACCCCACAGTTCACATAGACTTTCTTCTCTTTTTTATTTTTTTGTTATTCTCTGGGTATTTCAAAATTTCTATGTTCTCACTCATTGTCTTCCATTTGCTCTACTCTACTGCAGATGTACTCTATTGCATTTTCCCCATGCATTGATTTAGTTAGCTTCAGAATTTTTGCTTGGCTCTTTTATGATTTCTATCTCTTTGGTAAATATCTCATTTTAAACATGTTTTTTCAAAATAAGTTCTTGAATTGTCTGTTTTCTTGTAGCTCTTTGAGTTTCTTCAAAACGGCTTTTGAATTCTTTATTCTCTAGATAACAAAATTTTGTGGCTTTCAGATTATTGAAGAATTATGGTCTTTTGGTGATGAGATGTTTCCTTTTTTCGTGTTGCTTATAGTTTTGCATTGCTGCTCTTGCATTTGAAGCAGCAGACACCTCTAAATCTTTGCTAGTTGCTTTCAGAAGGGGTATTCTGTTCCTTGGTTCTCTGATTGTGGTTTTCTCTGCTTTTGTAAGGGTATACCAGCTGCACTCTTCTTGCTCCCTCTTGTGGCAGACTTCTTAAAGTTTTATGTCTTTTCTGGTTCTTAACAACTTACCAGGCTGGCTACTAGAAACCTGTTTTGTTTTCCAGAAGGTGGCGCTACAACTCAAGTTTTTGGTTTCTGTCTCTCCTGCAGACCACCCTACCCCCACCTCCCCTCCACCGCGTGTTTTTCTAAGCACACTCCTTATGTACAAGAGCTAGTGAAGGAAGGTGTGTGTTTAATACTCAGGGTATTGGGGGCGCCAGTGGATCTGCTAGGGAATTCGCTAGGTGTAGTACCCCCAGAGACTCTTCGTTGGACTTCCTGCTGAGTGCGGTCAGCAGAGCAGTGTCCCTTTAGTGCCATTTAATATACTTAACTACCTCTTTCCTGTTTTCTTCGTTACTCCTAGTCATGGAGGTCCCTGTCTCTGTACTCTGGGTGCTGCTCCAACTGCATCCCACACTAGTGGGATAGCTGGGCGCACTCACTCACTGCTCCGCTTTTCCACTGCAAGAGAGATTGGCACCACCTGATAGGTAGTAAGCCCTGTGCAGCGTTGCCTTGGGGGGAGGGGTGTCGTGTGTGTGTGTGTGTGTGTGTGTGTGTGTGTGTGTGTGTGTGTGTTGCTCCAGTAGCATGATGGAATTTCCCCTTGGAAAGGCTGGACTTCTGCAATTTCTCTCTCTTTCGTGGGTACCTACCCAGGTCAGTACTCTTCAGGTTTTTTCTCAACTGCGATGAGGGGTTTGGGCAGGTATCTGGCTTCGCTGGTTCTGCAGCCTATACCGAGGTCTGTATGCCTATTATCAGATGCACAGGTGGGTAAAACTCCTCGCGTGTACCTTGGTGTTTGGGTGCTGGATCCTACGACTCCCACAAAAGTACTTTTTGTTTGCGGATAGATATTTAATTCTTTGTTGGGAAAGGGGGACAGAAAAGAGGAATGAACATCTTATGTCATTATAATGTTCTTATAATTTCTTGATAAAAGTAAGTTGTAGTGGGAAAATATATCTGTCTTCACAGTTTCAAGATACAAATGTTGAGGTTTAGAGAAGTATTGGCTCTGGGGTCTGACAGATAAGATTGAAGATAATCTATGCCACTATTTAGTTCTGTGATGTTGGATGTTGTACTTAACAAACCAAGCTACAGTTTTTTAACCCTAAGGTGCTTAAAACAGTAAATACTCAATATGTTCAGCTTTTTTATTAATTAGGGCATTAATAGAGACTCTATGAAATTACATGAGAAAAAATCTCATACATTCTTGTAGACTATGTTCAGATACTAAAGAGAAGAAAGTATATCTCAACTGCCTAAGCTTTATGTTACATTTTAATGGCCAGTGGGGGGCACTGTCTCACTCTTGTCCCTGTTGTAGTGATTGTAGAACCAAATGTCAGGATGGAGCCGCTTGCAGCCTGAGCCCCTTAGGTGACCATTTTGAGCAGAGGCCATAAATAAACTTATTGTTTTTAGCCACTGAGATTTAGGAGTTATCACAGCATAACCTAACCTATCCTGGCTAATAGAATATTCTTGATGTGCAGGGACATCAAGGAAGATTTTCTCCTTATTCTTTCATGACAAAAACACAAACGATTTTGGGAAAGAGAACTTAATGCTGAAAACTAATTGGTGTCCTCTTATACCAAACCTTGCTTTCATAGTTATCTTAATGTTATGAATAGCATATCTATAAGCAGAGTTAGCTAAAAAAAAAAAAAAAAAAAAAAAAACTGCTAAAAATGATCTCTCCTAGGAAATCAGTTTGCTTGTTGGTTATGGAATATTACTTTTAGGACATATTCTTGCCTACTACTATAAAACACAGTATTTGAAAGCTGCATGCAAAAAAATCACTGTCAAAAGTTTGATTGACTTCAGAAGACAATCAAGATTCGAATAACTTAATGCAAGTATTGCTTTAAATAGATTATAAATAGTAAATTTAGGTATGTTTCAGTGGTTTTGGTTTACCCAATCTCACTCCTGTAGCGAAAACTGAATGGACGGAAGTGACCAGGTTTAGAAGCACTTCCAGGTCATGTGTTTGACTGCTAGGTTCAGAGCAAATAGACCAGTATCTTGAGTCTAGCCACTTGTTTCTCTATCTCATTTCTCTTTCTTTGAAATACTATACAAAGTCAAAAATAAAGGACAGGGAGAATGTGATTATAAGCAAGAGTCATTAGAATACCAAATCTGGGTTAATAAATGTTTGGTCATACACAAGAGAACAAGAAAATTTTAAAAAATTTCTTATCAGAAATTTACCAAGAAGTCTTCATTTCCCTTAGTAAATTATTCTTGAATTAAATATTGTGTGTTAAGAGAAATTTATTAAAAAGCATAACATACTGTGAAGTTTATTTAATGTGCTGAAGAGGTATTTTGTATCATAGTATTTAAATTACTTTCAATATTTATTATGTGAAAAGTATCTGTATCTGCTACTTTTGAATGTAGTTTAAAATTAGTGATTCTGATTCCACTAAATAGATTTGTCCTTTTTAGAACAGGCAATGTGGCTTCAAAGGGCATTTTCATGATTATTATTTGTATATATTCTGCTACCAGTAAATTTAACTTCGTCTTCTCTGTTTGTGATATACTGATTACAGAGTTTACTTATGGGAACCTGGTTTCATATCATTTAGACTTTATTGCTTCCAGACTGTGGTTTTCTATTTTTGTGTAGCTGTTGTGTTTGTAAATGACATCATTGCTTTACCACCTACATAGTCATGTAAGTATTATTTTTTAAATTAGCTTATAACTGTCCTTTTGGTTAAATCGATACATTTTTTTCTTCAAGTTATTGTCCAGTATATTCCAAAAGTACAGATTATGTGCACTCACACATTCAGATATATTAATATTCTAAGAGTCTTATCACCGTATTTCTGTAAGCATGAATACTCTTGTTCCTAAACAGAAAAGTCCCCCTTTCTTTCCAAATAACACTTTAGACAAAAATAAAAAGTATGAGGACAGCTATTGGCTGCTACACTGTCTTCTGTGGCCAGAATTCCAGAACACCTATTAAAGTACTTCATGAATATGTTAATTGAGGGTATTCATTACAAAGAGATCAAACTGCCTTGCAAGGTGGGGGGAGGAAGGTGAGCAGAAATTAATCATCTCATGAAACCAACCAGCAGTGGAGCTAGAATCAGACACAAAGTTATCAGTGATATCCGCCTGGCTCCCAACATGCTCCCAACACGCTCTCGCATGCTGTCCCTCTCCCTCTCCGTCGCTCTCTCACACCATCTCTTCTCTGTGCCTTCTGGTCTCCTCTCCTACAGCAGAGAGAATTCTCCAGAGAAAGTACCTGAGATGGGACATGAAAGCCCTGGCCACCCATCTCTGACTAAGGAAGAAAAAGTACCTCTCTAGCTGCAATCCAGAAAAGTCTGGGGAAGAGTGTAGGCCCAGCTGGGGCCCTTCACCCACCCTTCAGATACTTCCTGTGTACAAGGGGAAGGAGGGACTATGGTTAGCAGTTCCAGAAACACCTGGATGGAGTGAGGGAGGAAGAGCTCCTTAAAGAAGATCATTGTTCTGGTGCAATAGATAATAAGTATTCTCCAAATAAAGTCTATAATCTGGTTGTGAGCCGATAGATCAAAACAGAACAGAATACAATGCGAAAAGCCTTACCAAAGATTCTTTTTAAATGATCACTGTATTGTGATAATATGCAGTTTCAATTTGCCTAGGAGTTAGAACAAGTAATAAATTGTATGTTCTTAATACAAATATAATCCAACGTAATAGATATTCAGTATATAATATATAAGCAATATAATATTTAATATATAATCAAATATAGAGCAAAAAGGAACAGAAATACAAAGATACACAAATTCATACTTACAATAGAAGATATTAATACACTCTTCTAGTTTACTATATCAAGATAAAAATCATCGAGGATACAGTTTGAATCACACCATCATATTTGCTCTAATAAAAAGAAATACTGCACCTGAGTGACAAAAAACATATTCTTTCAAACAATTTGTAAAAATTGGTCCATAAAACAAATAACATTCCAAAAATCAGTATCATACAGATCATATTCTCTGACTAAATATAGCTCAACAAGAGTCCCAATAGTGGTGTGGCCAAGTAGTCCCCAATCAAGTGACCCTACAAAAGACAACTAAAAACTCTGGATCAAGAACAACTACCTGAAGGATCCAGACGGTGAACGGAAGCTGGCACAGGTGGGATGGGAGTGAAACATGGAAGAAAGGATTAACCTAGAGTGACTTCACCATTTTTATAGTTTTTCACTTTAAATTATTTTTTATTGTGATTATAATTGACATAACAGTGTATTAGTTTCAGGTATACAAATGATTTGATGTATGTATATATTGCAAAATGATTAGCTCAGTAAGTTAATATCCGTCCTCTGACATAGTTACATTTCTTTTCCTTGTGATGAGAGTTTTTAGTATTTACCTACCCCCTTAGCAACTTTCAGATATACATAACTGTAGTTAACTGTAGTCTCCATGCTGTATGTTAGATCTCCAGAACTTATTCACCTTATAACTGGAAGTTTGTGCCTTCTGACCACCCATTTCATGTTCTCCTTATCTCTTGCTTCTGGCAACCATCAATCCATTCTTGGTACCTATAAGTTTAGGTTTTTTTATTTTTTTATTCCACATAAAGGGGATATCATACAGTATTTGCCATTCTATGAATTATTTCACTTAGCATAATGTCCTCAAGGTCCATCCACATTTTTGCAAATGGCAGGATCTCCTTTTTATGGCTGAATAATATTCATGGGTGTGAGTATGTTGTATTCATATTTTTATTCATTCACCAAGGGACACTTAGGTTGTTTCTATATCTTGGCCATTATAAATAGCACTGCAGTGAACATGAAGATGCAGATATCTTTTTAGTTAGTGATTTCATCTTATTTGAATAGATAACCAGAAGTGGAATTGCTGCATCATGTGGTAGTTTTATTTTTAATTTTTTGAGGAACCTCCACACTGCTTTCCATAGTGGCTTCACCAATTTACATTCCAAACAGTGCACAAGGCTTCCCTTTTCTCCACATCCTCACCAGCAGTTGTTATCTTTTGTATTTTTGATAATAGTCATTCTAAATGGTATGAGGTAATATCATGGTTTTGATTTGCATTTCCCTGATGATCAGTGATGTCGAGAATCTTGTACCTGTTGGCCATTTGTATGTCATCTTTAGAAAAATGTCTGTTTAGTTCTGCCCATTTTAAAAGTGGATTGTTTTTTTTTTGACTAATGAGATCTTTCCATAATTTGGATATTAACTCATCAGATATATGATCTGCAAATATTTTCTACCATTTTGTAGACTGCTAGATTATTTTCTAAAAAAAACTAAACAATGCACAAAAACTTTGGGTGACACTCCTCACTTATTCAGATTGCTTATGAGAGAACTTGGTTAATTTGAAGTAGAGATTTGGTAACTGCTCCGTAGATGTCTCTATTGTGATAGTAAATGCCTAATCCTGTCCCAGCCAAATAATTTCATATGGTTGGCCAAAAAAAATTTTCATCCCTCCAAAAATCAATTATGGTCTATGAATCTATCTACCCCTGTGGCTCTGTGGGCTCTGAATCCATTTAATCATGGTTGTGATACTGAAATAGTCCTAACTTTCTGTTACCTTCAAAAATTCATTTCAAAAAGATGCATATTTAATATGTAGACATAATAGAAAGATGACCTAAATCTTCATGATGAGGAAGTTAGAAATCACTTACAGTCCTCTCCCTCTGTTCTCCCTCCTCCTCTCTTTTCTTTCAACAAGTTGGTAAGAAATGCAGTGCCTCTGAAATCCTGTTGAGATTAGTAGCAGGTCACTAAGTCAATGATGGGTTTGTAATTACATTAAAGTTCTTTCTATTTGCCCGTATTACTTTTTTAACCATGTGTAAAGTCTCAGTAATGAAGTAGAAATCTGGTAAATTGAGACAATTTAAACTGCATTCATGTGGCTCACATATATTTTTAACCATTTTGAACGGGAAAGACCCCAAGGACACGCCAATACACTGTGGAAGGTTCAACAAGAGAGTCAGTGGGAGATCCCCCAGGGCAGCCACGAGCTGAATAAGCAGCACATGAAAAACCAGAAGTGGCTGAGAGAATAGAATATAATCTGTGCAAAAAAAAAAAAAAAAATTTAAAAAGTGGAGTTGCTTTATCACTCTTGCATGGAGGAGGTACTCTTGGCATATGGCCCTGGTAATGAATGAGTCAAGTAAAGGAAATGTTTTTGATCATGTGAGGAACTTTTTAAAGAAATAAAATAAAGTATATTTATTTATAACTTGTCAGTAATTGTTAGTTTTATGGCTGTGACTTCTTGTTTGCTGCCAAACAAGCAAGCAAATATTTCTCTGTGCCTCGGTGATCTCTCAATCACCATTCCTTATGCCATATTAACAAAAATTAAATGACATGTCAGGGCTTTTTTTCTTACACAAATATTTTTAATTTTCAAAGTGATAGTTAAATGTATATGTTCTTTTCAGAAGACATTTTAACTTTGAGTTCCAACCTTAACAGTTTACAACCGGAGGGAAAAGATCCATAGAAAACAGGGTTGAAGAGGAATCTGATGAGATGGTAAGAATGGTTCTCTTAGGAATGGGATCTTAGCTAATTTTACTTTAATCTTTGTACCTCTCTATCTTTTTCTACCATGAAGATACATTTCAAGATCAGGAATAAAAAAAAAAAAAAAACATTAAAATAGAAAGCATCTCTGACAAACGCCATGTTAAAACCCGTCTATTTCTCAAGGCAATTATTTTATTTATAATAAACAGCACATATTTACTAGTACCCTTTGTTTATATTTATATCCTCCATAGTTTCTAATAAGATCACATAACAAAGGGTCTAAGTGTAAGGCACTAAGCACTACAAACGATACAAACTATGTAAATACATATAAAGAATTAATAATTTATTTTTATAAGGACCTTATGATATTAATGGTATCTGTATTTTACAGATTAAAGAAACTGAAACTCAGTGGGGTGACTTGCCCAATGTCACATAACCAGAAAGAGGCTAGGCTAGATCGTTGCACTAATGGTCCCCAGAGAAGAACGTGTTATATACATGCCCTTTTATTCACACTGACTCTAGGCTATGGGACTTGCTGTGCCCAGTGGAACATTATTAGTAAAGAAGTACAGAGGCCTTGTGGGAGATAGAAAGTAGGCTTGGAGAGGTAGGCAGGGCCTTAGAGATCATGATTGAATAGGCTTGATCAACAGACTAAAAGTAGGATTTGATTCAATAGGAAAACAAACATAGATTTCTAAGCAAAGTTATAGTAAAGTGGCTCATAAAGCAAGCGATCAGAAGAAGAGAGGAGGGATAATTCAACCAGTTAGGGAAGAAGCAAGGTGATGGCCATATTGATGGAAAAGATGCATCAGGTTCAAAGCCTTTTGAAGCTGAATTGCCAGGACTTAGTGACTAAGTAGATACGAAGGATGAAATCCAACGAAGAAACATGGGTGAATAACATTTTGAAAAGTATATGGAAGAGGAAGTAATGTTTGATATCTGCTGTGTGCCACATATTTTATATTATGTTTCCTTTAATCTCAACACCAATTCTCAATGAGGTGAATATGATTCTTCTCACTGTACATAAGAGAAAACCGAAGCTTGAGACAGTTTGAAAAATGTGCCCAATTTCAAGCGGTGATGAAGTCAGAATTTGAACCCAAGCCTGTGTAACATCTGGTAGGTGGGGTAATAGTGGCATCATAAACACAGGGCAACGTAGAAGAAAGTGTTGAGCTTGAGACCTGTGTCTGAGGCTCTGGCAAGCATTCAGGTGTGGATGTTCACTCACTAGGAGGAATGGGGGCTCCTGAGGGTCTTGGGAGAGGCCAGGAAGCAACTTAGGGTCTGCTGTATATAACTTGCCTCGCACAGTATATTCATACACAGTGATTTTTTTTTAAACAAATTAAAATTTAATTCTAAGTAAAACCATGTATATCAACTTGGATTCTAGAAAAATTATTCCAAAATTTCATCTAAGCCAACCAAGTCAAATCTTTATCATCTTAAACAAACTGAGTTAATTCTCTCTAAGCCAAAAATAACTCATCTGCTAGTTGAAGCATTCTTTTAATGTTTTCAAGGTGACAGTGGCACAAGTAATCAACGTCTTATGTTACTGATATTGATTTACTGTTCAATTTGCAGGAAGCCAAAAACCAGAGAGTCAAATGTAGTTAAACATTTGGAGGGCATGATGAAATAACTAACAATCTATATTTTATATAAACATTCTTCTTTTCCCCCTTAGATAAGAGGTCGGCAAACTTTTTCTGTAAAGGGCCAGAGAGTAAATATTTTAGACTTTGCAGGCTAAGCAATTCAGTTCTGTTGCAACTACCCAGCTCTGCCATTGTAACAGGAAAGCAGCCATAGATGACTTACAGACAAATAGATATGGCTGTGTTTCAATAAAACTTTCTGTCCAGACAGTGGGCTGCATTTGGCCTACAGGCTACAGTTTGCTAACCTTGGTCTTAAATATTTATGTAAGCTAGTAGTGATATTTTCTGACTTACATGTATATTCTAAACCTTTCCTTGGAATGGGTACTTTATTTTTAAAAATTATTTTACATTATCTGTGAATCTGGAATATTAGAGATCATTCCAATTTTAAGAGAAGAAACCATTTCTTCTTTATATCTCCTGCACCTTGCTCAGTGCATAGAATATATTAAGTGTTCAGTTAATGCTCTTTATAAATTGCTGAATCAATTACATCTAGTCAGCCCCCTTGTTTCAGAGGCAAGGCTATGTATGGTACCTTTGAAGAAGTACTGTGTGGCCAGTAGCAGATGCTCAGAACTGCACAATGAGAAGATATAGGTTCTCGTTTTGCATCTGTACCTGACACTAAATTGCTACAAGTCCCTTCCCATTTCTGAACCTATCTTTACCAGGGAGTTGGATTGTGGCAGACTGTTGGCTGCCTAGCTGACTGCCAGTCCCAACCTCCTTCCATGTCTTTTTCCCCATAGAGGGTGAAAATACCAAATCCTCATTTATCTAGCCAACTTTGCAGTCAGAATTGGCCATATGACTCATTTCTGCCCAATTAGATAGAAGGGGAATTCTAGGAGGTTCTGGGAAAGACTCCCTTCCCCCCTCCCATGAAAGGAGCAAGGCTTGTAGTAAGGAGTGCTCCTTTTTTATAATGCCTGAGCTGTGGCAGCCACATCACAACTGTAAAGCCATAAGCCTTTAGGAAGCCATAGCCACCTGTAATTTGGTGCTGTTATTTTGCAGCCAATTTTATTTTTACCAATATGATGAACTTTAGGGTACCTTTTAGATCTGAGACTAAAGTCACATATGCAGTTAATCAAAGAACTGAGCCTTGAACTTGGCAATCTTAATTTATGTGCCTTTAATAGTATATTAATCTGCTTTAATGTTCCATTTTATATTTCATCCATTCATTAACTAAATTTATTGGGACTAGTCTACAGTGTAGTCATTAGCTAAAACAAACGTTGAAACCCATAGGCCATAGGTGGTATTTTGCATGGCCGATCTCAAAAAAAGGGCACACGGTCAGTTGATCCATGCCTCAATAAAGGCCGAGATTTGTGGTGGTGGTGGTGGTGGTGGTAGTGGTGGTTTTTCCAAATATGTGATCCAATACAAATTTAAAAGTGATTTTTTAAAAACTTAAAGTTGAAAAACACTTAGCAGTGTCATTTGATATTTGATGAAAACCGAACGGTTCTGTTCTAATTAGGCCAAACAGAACATTTCTAGTTTGGCTGGAAAAAAAGTAAGTTGCTATGACAACCTCAAAAACAAATACTCTCAGATCACATCAGAAACATTTAGAAGCTATGTGCTAATCTAAGTTGATTCAATTGTCCCTGATTCAGAATAAATGTTTTTCATTAGGTGTTTTCTCTCTTTTTACTATGAAGTCAAAATTACCCTTGTGTAATAGTGAAACATTTGAGACCAAATATTTAAGGAAGAAGATTCAGTTTATACAGCCAACGGACCAAAGAGGATTTTAGAAAACAGATAAATCTGAGAGCTAAAGGGAAATTAATCAAAATCTGATAATCTCTGTCATTATGGGACAGATGCCAATGTCAGGAAATCAGAATATAAAAACAGTATTAAGAATTAAGCTGTTGCTTACTATTGAATTAATGGCAGTATGGCATCTTGGAATAATTTTACAAATTTTAATTATAAGAAGTTTATGAAATAGAGACCAAAAAATAAAAACTGAGAAAAAAGGAAGATTCATAATGTAAGTAGGAATGACAAGTTAGATACCATTTGTTCTTCGTAAAGAATAAATTATTTAGAAAAAAATTAGTAGAAAATGATTTTTTTGGTGAAAAAAATATCTTATGCAGTCTATCTTTCAATAATGACTCAATTTTATGATTGTAATAATTATTAAATTTTTAATATCTTAATTTTGTATTTTATATTTGTTATATACCACAATATTATTTGGGTCATTCATTTTCCATGTCATTTGTATTATAGCATGTCTGTCTCACTTTCAAATCATGTAACTAACCAAGTTATATGATGGACTAACATTTTCATTGCCTCTGATATTTAGTCTTATATCTCTTGGTCCCTGGATATACATAGAAAGTTCCTATTTCAAAATTTAGAGTATGACTTTTTTAGTTTAAGTGTTTTTTCTCTCCATATTGTTTACCAAAATTCAACGGTAACTTTTTTTTTTTTGACTTTTCTTTTATTAACAGTACTAAATGAATACTGTTTAGGCTAGCTAAATTTTAGTCCAGATAACTTTACATTAGACAGATAAGTTCCCTTGGTGTCTGCATGCTTATTTTTATTCTATTATATATATGTGGTAGATTGCAAAATTGCCCACTGTATTTTATAGCTCTCACCACCAAGAGGTGAAGTCTCTTTCCTCACCCTTTGAATCTGGGCTGGCCAAGTGACCTTCACTGAATAGAATGCAGTATAAGAGATGTGCAAAGTTCTAAGCCTAGGATTAAAGAGGCCTTACAGATTTTGCTTTCTGTGGCTCTCTCTTGGAACCACCATGTGATCAAGCCAGGGCTAGCCTGCTAGAGGATGAGACCAAATGGAGCAGAGATAAGTTGTCCTAGCTGAGCCCCCCCCCCAACCCCCACCAAAACCAAATAGCCCTTAGCCACTCTGGCAGCTAACCACAGAAACATGAGTGAATCCAGCCAAGACGAGCAAGAAAACTTTCATACTGAGCCCAACTCAAAATGCTGACTCATAGAATCCTGCACTAGAGAAATTGTTCTTTTAAGCCAATAAATTTTAGATTACACAGCAATAGCTAACCAATACAATCTGCTTCTAAGGGACTTAGTGCAATACATTAGTGCACTTTTCACTTATATTTTCATTTCTACATGTTTATAATTTGGTGAGCCTTAAAGATCATGTAAGTGAGTCTGGAAAAAAGTCACTTAAATGATAGTCTTGGGTATGACAAAAAAAAAAAAAAAAGATGTACGTTGGAGTTTGAGGGAGATCAGTAATAACCTCTTTTCCCTCATTCTCCCACTCAAGTTTAAAATCAATTAAGTGACTGGCTCATAAGTAAAGCAGAAGGAGAATTACCGGTTAGGCCTGGCCTGGAAGAAATGGCCTAGATTATAAACTTGATGCTCCTGAGCTGCAGATTGAGAATTACACACCCACTCACAGCCTCTGGCTGAATTAAATAACTTCAGGCCACTCTCTGGGGAGAGGGGGCTAGTCACTATGAAATGTAGAGCAGGGGGGAGCAAAGTAGAGTAAATGTTCTCTGTAGGAAGGAAGTACCTGAGGACAGGAAGAAAAAATTGTGTCAAAATAGGCAAGTTCCTTCTCCCAGATTTACCAAAAAATAAGTCACCACCTTCAGCAAAAGAGCAGAGAAAGGCCAAGAATATTGCTTTAATGGACTGATTCTCCTAATGTAAATCTCCATCAGAACAATGAGTAAGTATTCTTGCCTAATACTCTCATGAACTGAAAATGATACAGATAACCTAGACATCATTCAGAAGTTAGTAGATTTAATATTAGAAATATATCACCTTGAGAAAAGGCAAAACATAGTTTTCATAGATAATTATAATAGCTAATGGTTTTCGAGCATTTGTTATGGCCAGGTGGTATTCCAATGAAAATTTTTCATTTCATCCTCACGTAACCCTATGATATAGGTATTCTTGTTATCCTCTTTTTACAGATGGGGACAGCCTAAGGAACTGACCTCACAAGAAAGAAACAAGATAGAATAGAGTTGGGATCTTTTCTGGGTTGTTTCCATCCAAGAGTAAGAAGTATACTTTAGAAGACAGATAACAAGTATTGCAAAGGATGTGAAAAAATTGGAAGCCTCATACATTTCTAATGGGAATATAAAATGTGGTGATTTTATTTCCTTCAGTTGTAAACCCAGAAGTGGGATTGCTGGATCATATGGTAATTGTATTTTTAATTTTTTGAGGAATCTCCAAACTGTTTACCATAGTGGCTGCACCAATTTACATTCCCACCAACAGTGTACAAGTGTTTCCTTTTTTTTTTTCCCAACCTCGCCAACACTTACCTCTTGTCTTTTTGATAATAGACATCCTAACAGGTGTGAGGTCATATCTTATTGGGATTTTAATTTGCATTTCCCTCATGATTAGTGATGTTGAGCATCTTTTCATGTATGTGTTGGCCATTGGTATGTCTTTGGGAAAATATCTATTTGGGTCCTTTGCCCAGTTTTTAATTGGGTTATATGGTTTTTCTTGCTTTTGGGTTATATGAGTTCCTTATGTATTTTGGATAATTATCCCATTAATCAAATATGTGGTTTACAAATATTTTCTCCCCTTCCATAGATTGCCTTTTTATACCCCCTACATTTTCTTCTGGAACGTTTATGGTTTCAAGTTTTGCATTCAAGTCTTTAATCCATTTTGAGTTGATTTTGTATATGCTGTGAGATAGTGGCCCAGTTTCATTGTTTTGCATGTAGATGTCCAGTTTTCCCAGCACCATTTATTGAAGAGACTATCCTTTCCCCATTGTCTATTCTTGACTCTTTTGTCATAAATCGATCATATATGCAAACACTTCTGGGCTCTGTTCCATGGATCTACGTATCTGTTTTTATGCCAATACCATAGTGTTTGATTACTGTAGTTTTGTAACAAGGTTTGAAATCAGGAAGTGCAATGCCTCCAGCTTTATTCTTATTTCTCAAGATTTCTTTGACTATTCTGAATCTTTTGTGGTTCCATACAAATGTTAGAATTATTCTATTTCTGTGAAAAATACCATGGGAATTTTAACAGGGATCACACTGAATCCGTAGATCACTTTGGGTAGTATGAGTATTTTTACAGTATTCTTCCATTGAGTGAACACAGATATCTTTTCATTTATTTGAGTCTTCTTCAGTTTCTTTTATCATTGTTTTTTTAATTTTCAGTGTACAGATCTTTACCACCTTGGTTAAATTTATTCCTACGTATTTTATTCTTTTTGATGCTATCATAAATGAGATTGTTTTTTAACTTTCTCTTTCCAATAGTTCATTGTCAATGTATAGAAATGCAATTGATTTTTGTATCCTGCAACTTTACTGAATTCATTGATCCGACAGTTTTTTGAAGGAGTCTTCAGGGTTTGCCACATATAATATGTCATCTCTGAACAGAGACAGTTTTACCTGCTTCTAACTTGGATGCCTTTATTGCCTTTCTTGCATAATTTCTCTGACTTGGACTTCCAGTACTATGTTGAATAAAGTGGTGAGTGGGTATCATTGTCTTATTACTGATCTTAGGAGAAAAGCTTCCAGCTTTTCACCATTGAGTATGATGTTAGCTGTGGGCTTGTCATACATGGCCTTTATTATGTTGAAGTACATTCCCTTTATACCCAATTTGTTCAGTTTTTATTATGAAAGAATGTTGGACTTTGTCGAATGCTTTTTCTAAATCTATTGAGATGATCATATGATTTTTATCGTTTAATTTGTTAATGTGGTATATCACATTTGTTTTGTGTATGTAGAAACATCCTTGCTTCTCAGAAATAAATCTCACTTGATCATGGTGTATGATCCTTTTAATGTACTGGTAATATTTTGCTGAGAATTTTTGTACTTATGTTCATCAGAGGTATCAGCCTGTAATTTTATTTTCTTGCACTGTCTTTGTCTGCTTTGGTATCCGAGTAATGCTGGCCTTATTAAATGAGTTTGGAAGTGTTCCCATCTTTCTATTTTTGGAAGAGTTTGAGAAGGATTGGTAACAGGGGTTGTCACTGAGGAGAACTGGACAGATGAAGGACAGGCGGAGGAAACAATTTTCATTCTCTGCTTTTGTGTGACATTTGGATGATGAGCCTTTTGGTCATATTACCTATTATAAACTAAATTTGGATAAGAAAATTAACCATTCTGAAAAGTATTTAATAGTTTCTTCTCTTTATAAGCTCAGTTTGGCCAAGGAAGTAAAAAATAATAATGGCTTATAATGATCAAATTTTATATCTATAGCATTATCAGTATTTTGTTTGAACACAACTATTTTTCTCCTTTTTTGCCTCTAAGTCTTTTTAATTAAACTTATTTCAAGACAACTGTAGATTCACACACAGTTGTAAGAAATAATACGAATAATACGGAAAGAGCCTGTGTAGCCTTTTTCCAGTTTCTTCCCATCTTGCAAAACTATAGTGCATACAAGTAAGTATATCATGATTGTGTCACATTGCTAAAGTCGAGATACAGAACATTCCAACATCACAAGGATCCCTCATGTTGCCCTTTTATAACCATACCCACTTCCCTCTCACCCTCACCAATTCTTAACACTTGTGAGCACAAGTATTTAAAATGTATCAGTGCATATGTTTAATGAAGCAAGAATTTTTTAGATGTGTGCACTTAACAATAAAAATTATAAGGGACCCTTTTCTTTTCCCTCCCTTAATATTAGTAAACTAGTTACAAAGTCTAATTCTGCTTAATAAGGTCATATAAATGGCAAACATTCATGATTTTTCAGAACAAGGCTAGTGGAGCTTACTGCTTTATTTAAAAAAAAACTTACTTTGAAATAATTTTAGACTTACAAAAAAGCTGTAAAGATAGTACAGGGTTCTCATACACTTTTCACCTGGCTTCCCTTAATGTTAAAATCTTAAATGACCACAATACATTTGTCAAAACTAAGAGATGAATATTGGTACATTATTATTTATTGAACTCAAGACTTCATTTGAAATTCGTCAGTTTTTTTCACTAATGTCCTTTTCCTGTTCTAGAATCCAATCCAGATACCACAGTGCATTTAATTATGGCATTATTTTAATTATAAGAATTCTTCCAGTGTGTGACAAAAAAAATATTATACTACAGTTCTATTTTTGATCCTAAAACACTTACATGTTAAGATGATATTCAATCCAGCCATTTAATAAATAATATTCGTTTAGCATTTTTCCAGGAAGATCTTGGTACCCAGAGAAAATAATAAACCAGTAAGGTGAGGGGCTATTAGGTATTTCAAAACTGCTTATGGAATTGTGTTCATATAGTTTTGTGGTTATATGCTTGAGAGAGAATTAGAACTCTGGGGTATTTTTAGAAAGAAGAGTTGAAGGTTCACAAAAACAACTGCCATTTTCCTTCAGCTTATTCCCACTTACTGGGTGGTGGAAATATAATTATTTTAGTAGAAATCTTCCTTCATACTTGTTCACTATTCATTTAATTCAGCATTGTTTAATCAGTTATTTGTTGACTGCCTACAATGTGCTGCATGGGAGGAAGAAACTTTCCTTTTCCCCTCCTATGTTCTTTTGACTGGTCTAATAATTAGATCTACATGAGGCAAATTAACAAGACAATATAACCAAATTTAATTACATACGTACATATGGGAACCTCACATACATGAGTCAGAGACCCCACATACAGGAGAGGTTCAGGGACAGAAAATTAAAATGAGATATATATGGCATTCTGAGCTAAGGATGGACATAAGGCACTTTGGGGCATCAGGGGAGGATGGTTCTCACAGGACCAAAAAAAGAGCAGATGTTCAGTAATTAGAAGTTTGCCCTGCCCGATAGATAGGTCATGAAAGGTTATTTCTGGTGATAACTGTTATTTAAATTCTTCTAGGTAGTCGAAATATGGGAGAAGTTCCTCTTGAGCCCGTGGGGTCTCGGTTGCCTTTAGCTCAAAATAATCCACATGCCATAGAAGCACAACTTGGGGTGACTTGTTCTGAAGCTCTGCAATGCCAAGTACTGCTTTAAACCCTTGGGACTCATCGCTGCAGTTGTGGACATCCTGATTATAAAGGGTCCTCAGTCTCCGCTCACGAATCCCAGCGACTGTCTTAATCACTCTAGCTTGTATTGATCTTATTTTGCCTCAGCAGACAGATGCATGTCACACTGAACTGCTGAATATTCACTCTCCTCCAATGAGATTATACTCCTGACTAAACCCCCCTTTTCCAGTAAGCAGTGGTTTCCTTAGCTGCTATGAGAAGGGTTTTATAGCTCACCCTGGCTTTTGTGGTAAGAGAGAACTTCCAGAGTGAATATGACTTGCAAGGTGACTCCTTATCTTCTAGGTTTGTTTGTTTGTTTGTTTGTTTGTTTGTTTTTATCCCCTGAATCCCACCATCAAATATCCTCTAGGCTATAGCAATCTTAGTCAAAAACTGTCCTGTCCACCACAAAACTCCACAAACTATATGATTCCTTTATATGAAGTTCAAAATGGGCAAAATTTGTCTATAGGGATAAAATAATGGTTATCCTTTGGGGAGAACAAACAAGTCTTCTTTCTAAGTGCTGAAAATGTTCCATATTATGTTACATGAGTACATATTGTAAAAATTTTCAGGCTATGCTTAAGATTTGTATATTTTTACATACCATCAGTAACTCATATAGGGAAACAGACCCTTATTATCTTCTCTCATTAAAATAATTCCCTTCTTGCTACTTGTAATATGATTGATAATGAGAAATATATATTTGATCTTTGACATTTTCCTGGCACATAGGTCCTAAAACCCTTGGAATTTCTTAAGCGATGAGAGTGATAAAAGTGTCTTTGAGGTGATTTTAGAAGGCCCCTATGCCACTGAAGGGGAACCAAGCATGTGATTAGAGGGTTGGAACTTTCAGTCCCATCCCCAGACCTCCAGAGAGGAACTACAGGCTCGCCACTGAGTGCAGTCACAAGTGACCAATGATTTAGCCTCCCTAAGAACACAAAAGGATGAAGTTGGGAGAGCTTCCAGGTGAACACGTGGAGATTTGGGGAGCGCGGTGCCCCTGAAGAGGGCATGGAAGCTCTGGGTCCCTTCCTCACACCTTGCCCTATGCGTCTCTTCCATCTGGCGGTTCCTGAGTTATATCCTTTTACAATACACCAGCGATCTAGTAAGTAAAATGTTTCTCTGAGTTCTGTGGCTGCTCTAGCAAATTAACCAAATCTGGGGACGTGGGTTGCATTTTCTTTTGTTCTAATTTGCACCTTAGCAGTGTGTAAATCAGGGGGTAGTATTAGATGGTAGAAAGATGTTGCTGAAACCTACCTACCAGAAGATTCAAGTCCCAGCTCCAAGTCAGCCAAAATACTGAGTTACATTTTTTTTTGAATGAAAGAAAACCTAGAGTGTTCCATGCAGAAAGAATGTCCATTACCCAAAGCTAATGTATTTATAGCAGTCCCAATAAGTGGTTATCAGGAAACAAGCCAGAATTCTGAAGCTAAAATTGAAAAATAAGCATGGGTAGGTGCAGGTGGGTGGGTGCAGTTGGGGGGTGTGGGAGAGTGCTTTTTTATTTCACTCTCCGGTGCCAAAAATAGCAGTACAAAATTGTCAGAGTTGAACAGGAGAGTTAATGGTGTAAAGGCACTTCAGGAAAAATATATTTTGATGAATATTTATTCAACCGAATCTATGTCTCAGTTACAAGGATGAGTGTAAAAGTCTCACAGGGAAAGAGCCCTAGTCCCATAGTTATTGGCAAAGTCAAATTGTTGAGACAATTGCTTCATGCACACAAGGTCTCAGGCGTTTTACTGAGGTAGGTAGTATGTCAGGAGGGCAAAATTCTAGTGCTCACTTTAAAAAGGCTAAGCTAGTCCAGTGGTTCTAATCCTTGGCTGGAGATTAGAATTACCTAGAGAGTTTGTTAAAATATTGATTCCTGGATCCTATCATCCATAAATTCTGATTCAGGCAGACTACAGTGAAATCTGACCAAGAACTAATCTCATAGAGTAGCACTGTGCCTTAAGAGGTTGCAGTATAAATATGTCATCCATATTGATTTAAAAAGATAATAAAGGGAATAAAACAACAATTCATCTGTCAACTGAAATTCTGTAACTCTAGCAATCTTAGAGGACCCAATCAGCAAGTGTCACACTCCAGACAAACATACTTAAAGACCAAACCAAGGACAAAGGTCATCTGCTCAAAGCTGAGGCATAACATTTAATCTCAAGTTTCTGTGGTAGAAATGGGCAAGTTCTGCTCCATTGCTGAGATGTGATATGGATCTCCCTCACAGGAGACCTAGAGACCAGAAATGAGATCAGCAGATGCTTTTATCAAAATACCCACTTGTGAGAGTTACATAGAATTTGGGAATATAAAAAAGCAGTCCATTGGAGAGTCCTAACTTGACAGTTGTAAACTCATCTGCTGCTAAAGCTTACCTAGTACTTTTGTAAACAATCATAATCAGTTTTAGCTTGGTTTGAGAACTGTGAACTTCAGCCACTGTTTAGAATTCTAAACCTATTTGTGTGTGCGTGTGTGTGTGTGTGTGTGTGTGTGTGTGTGAAACAATTAAAAAGACCCTAAAAATTGGACACATTTTTAAGTGATAATGATATTCACGATACATACACGTGTACACACACACACATACACACACACAAACTTTTACACCTACAATACATATTGCTTCATTTATTTCATTTTGGCGCTCTGCAGGTAGGGTATATGGAAGAATTTGCAACTGGAGAAGTAAGGAATGGTCTATAAGAATTTTTATCAGGGCACATACTGATTCTGGAGGAAAGCAGAAATCTAAGCAGACAGGGTCCACCTTTCTTGTCCTATAATTCTCTATGGATAGACAAAGATTCATATCCTCAACAGCACAAGCACATGCAATTTTTTAATGAAGATTTAAATTGACATAGAACATTATATTAGTTTCTGGTATATGACATAATGATTTGATATTTGTCTATGTTGTTAAATGATCACAATAAGTTTAGTTAATCTGTCACCATACATAAGTTACAGAATTTTTTTCTTGTGATGACAACTTTTAAGATCTACTCTCTTAGCAAATGTCAAATACGTAATACAGTACTATTAATTATAGTCTCCATGCTGTACATTACATCCCAATGACTTATTTTATAACTGGAATTTCGTTCATTTTGACCACCCGTTTGGCCCACCTGTCACGCACACCTCCTACACTGTCAACTGCCAGTCTCTTCTCTGTATCTGAGCTTTTTTTTTTTTTTTAGATTCTACACATAAGTGAGATCATACAGTGTTTGTCTTTCTCTGACTTATTTCACTTAATGTAGTGCCCTCAAGATCCATGTTGTCTCAAATGGCAAGATTTCATTCTTTTTTTATGGTTGAATAATATTCATTGTATAAAAATATATATACACACGCACACACACATATGTAATATACATATTACACCTTCTTTACCCATTCATCTGCTAATGAACATTTAGGTTGTTTCTATATCTTGGCTATTGTAAATAATGCTGCAATGATCACCAGGGTGCAGCTAGGTCTTCAAATCAGTCTGATCTTTTTATAATAAGCTATTCTAATGGTTTGAGGTGATAGTTTATTGTGCTTTGGATTTGCATTTCCCTGATGATTAATGATGTTGAGCATCTTTTCATGTTCCTGTTGGCCATGCATATGTCTTTGGAAAGATATCTATTCAAATCTACCCATTTTTTACCTGGATAGTTTTTTGTTTGTTTTTTGCTATCGAATTGTATGATTTCTTTATATATTTTGGACATTAACCCCTTAACAGATAAAATGGTTTGCAAATATCTTCTTCCATTTCATAGGTTGTCTTTTCATTTTGTTGATGGTTTTCTTTGTTGTGCAGAAGCTTTTTAGTTTGATGGTGCTCATTTTTGCTTTTGTCGCCTTTGCTTTTGGTGTCAAATCCAAAAAACCATTGCCAAGACTGATATCAAGGAGGTTACCACCCGTTTTCTTCTAGGAGTTTTGTAGTTTCAGGTGTTACATTCAAGTCTTTAATCCATTTTAGTTAATTTTTGTGTATGGTATAAAGTAGTGGTCCAGTTTCATTCTTTTGCATGTGGCTGTTCAGTTTTCCCAGAACCATTTGTTGAAGAAACTGTCCTTTCTCCATTGTATATTGTTGACTCCTTTGTTGTAAATTGACTACATATGCATGGTTTTACTTCTGGGCTCTCTAACTCTGTTCCACTGATCCATGTGTCTGTTTTTATGCCAAAACCAAACTTTTTTGATTACTATAACTTTGTATTATAGTTTGTAATAGGATATGACAAAGATTCTCAATGGTACAAGTATATGCAAATTTTAAGACCATAGTTTTACAAAGTAAGTAGTTTATTTTTTTGTTTCTTTTACTTATTTATTGAAATGTTTTTAACATTTCTAATTGTACAATTTATACAAAATTGTATAAATGTAAGGTGTATAACATGTTAATATAATACATTTATATTTAGTAACATGATTGCCATTGTAGGGATAATCAACACCTGTATCAATTACATAATTATCCTTTTTAATGATTGGATTAATGCCATAGTTTAAAAAAAAAACCCTATGACTGAGAAAAGAGTAATGAAATACTTTTGGTATGTTGTTGAGAAAATCTCTATAATTAGGTTTACAAATCAAAGTGGAAATTAGGTTATGATTCCATTGTATTAACAATGAGGTTTGCTTTGGTCTAATATAGATTTTTGAAAGTCAGCATTACAGAGCACTCTTTTATAAATGAGGGTATGTACCAACATTGTGAAAGTAGAGTATCTGGTCTGGATGTTCAATGAATCACTTTGGAGAGCACTGGGTTATGGTTTGGGTACCTAAAACAATCTAATGTCATTTTTTTGTTATGGCATGTTGTAGACCATATTGCAATTACCCATTTGCATGTCTGTATTTTTTTCCAGACTCTTTTTTATTTTTCAGTTACAGTTGACATACAATATTAGTTTTAGGTATGTAACATAGTGATTAGACATTTATATAGCTTACAAAGTGATCACTCTGATAAGTCTAGTACCCATGTGACACCATGCATAGTTATTACAATGACAATTTGAAGTTTTTACAAACTTTCAATATTGTTTTAAAAACTTTTTTTTACTTTGAAATAATTGTAGACTCACAGGAAGTAGCAAAATAGTACATAGCCCTGTGGAACTCTTCACCCAGCTTCCTCGTGATGGTGACATGTAACTATAGTGTATTACAATGACATTATTTGAGATTAATAATGGTTTTAAGTTCAGTCAGGATTTACAGCAGAGAAAACAAACTGATTGACAAAACAATTTTATCTCAGATATAATTTCATCTAGCTCTACTGAAGATTGCATAGAAAAAGAGTGGTGACTTGTTCTTTTAAGATAAAAACCTTTAATCATGTAAGAGATGGTAATCTGTGTATGTAAAAGACCCCTTCAGTTGTTAGAATATGTTTTGTTTAAGCAACATATTTAAATCTAGCACAGTGCATAATGGTTAAGTGACCAAACTTTGATTTTTTTCCAAAGTCATATCTCCTCAAAATTTAGTTGAACATCTTCTATATTCAGTTGCTTATAATTAATGTGACAATTCTTAAGTCACATCATAAGACATTCAATTCTGTAGCATAAATTGTCCTAATATGGCAGTTTAAAACCTAATGATGCTCTTACACATGTATATCTCTATAAATAATCATTATATTCATTACTTGATATCTGCTTAATTGAAGTATATATAAATATTTTGGCAAAGCTGCCCATCCATGTGAATGGCTGAGAGTTCCAGTATCTTACTTTAGGTTTATAATCTATTCCATAGGCATTTTAAATTTGCCTTCCAGGCATGCTGAGACCTCAGTGATATGGACTAGCAAAGTGGAAAAGAAGCTGAGAACCATCAAGGCCAACACCAAAAAGAGCTAATTGGATCACACACCTGGTCCTAGGGAAGCACATTTTGCATTTTTAAAACAAATCTATTTTCCATAACTGAACCTTTAAATATGTTGATATGATATATGCACCTGTTTTTCAAGAGGAGGAAGAAAAAACATATTTTGCAGGAAAAGTCCTCAGTTCAGAGCCCATCATTTGCTTTACCTTTTTATATACAAAACGAGGCTTGATAAGTCCAACCATATTTTTAAGAAATAATCTTTATATGAGGGGACTTGCACTGAGCTGATCTTGGCATCTTGTGGACAGTGGTGTGCCAACTTATCTGGCTGGGACTTGGGACATAGTCTGGATCAAGAAAAAAATATTTTTAAGGGATGGAGAAAATCTATTTGTGTTGTAAAGAAATCATGATGTCAATATATTTTTTTGGACTTTGTCAAAGTTTACATATATATTACATTCCTTAGCATTTTGAAATATATCAACTGATATATTTATTACTAGACTTAATAACTTGGATTTACCAGAAAAGGAAGAAATGCCAGATGACACAAGTTTAATCATCTGAAATGGGTATTCCAGAAATTGTAGCAGTGCAGCTGGAAATGGAAACCACTCTAGTTATGTCAACAGAAAGTTATTTAGCATAGAGAATTAGATGCTCACGCGATCATTGAGAAAGCCTGAGGAGTAGAAGTTTGGAGGAGTCTGCCATGGTCTTACAAATCATTTTAATGGAACTGTGATGCAGAGTGAGACAAGTCCAGGAGACTCCAGATAAGGATCTAGTTTCCACATCCTTCTCCCAAAGCTGATGTCTAATAGTGATGTAGGGGATCCAACCACTGCAAAAATTCATATCTGTTAGAAACAGAAACTGTCAGCTACCTCTGCTGCAGGATGATTTATTTGTCTCTTCTCGGTCATTCGGGTCTCACACACATCGACTTAAATTGCATCAGTTGCCTTGGTGGAAGTCTGTCTGGAAAATAAAATTTTATTTTATTTTATTTATTGTTTTTAGGTGAGGCAGCCCTTGGTTGACCTCACAGATTGCAAGGAACTTGTCAGCTTACAATCCCTTATTATTTTACTTTTTTTAATTAAAAAAAAATTTTTTTTTTACCTGGTCTTCCTAAGTGGTCTCCCATCCAAGTACTAACCAGGTCCAACCCTGCTTAGCTTCCAAGATCAGATAGGATCGAGCTTGGCCATAGACAGGAAATAAAATTTTAAAGAAGGAATGAAAAAGATACCAAGTACTAACCGACAGTATCTGGGAGAGGAGTGACATATGTGCTTTTGGAAATACCATATGTGTATGTTATATGGTTAAGCATGTCCCAAAGAATATTTCATGGAACATTCATTCTTCAGGTATCAGGAAGAAATAGAACTCATTATCAAAAACATTTAGACATCCCTGCATTCCCATCTTTTGGAGAATCCTGGTGCATATTAACATATTACAGACTCTGAAAGGTCTGCAGCAAGAAGCCCTCTTTTCCTTTCTGGAGAGCACACATTATACTATAACTGGAAAGTGGAAATAGAGCATCAAAGGACCGTTACATGCCACTTTCTACCCTTCTGAACAAATAGAATTTGATACAATGGTGAGAAATTGTTATCTTTATAAAAAACAAAGTTTTTCTTCTATCTAAGTTTCAAATAAGAATTTTAGGTGTAAGATCCCTGTGGAGGAAGGGACCCATGTCATATTTACAACAGAGGACTCAAACAATACTCGTGTTTTTTAGAGCGAGTTCTTTGGACTCCCTATACCAGAATCACTTGGGGGAAGAGTGGCTTATTAAATAATTCTGGAATTCTTTTGAGATCTGAATAGGAATTCCTGAGGGTGGGACCTGATTATTTGCATTTATTAAATAGAGATCCCATATATTTTTCCATTTTTTTATTGTGGTAAAATAATAGATATAACAAAATTTTCCATGTAACCATTTTTAAGGGTATATTTCAGTGACATTATATTCACAATGGTGTGCAACCATCCCATCATTTCCAAAATTTTTTCATCACTCTAGAAACTCTGTAATCATTAAGCAATTGCTCCCATCTTCCTCTCCCTCAAACCCCAGTAGCCTCTAATCTACTTTCTTAATTTGCCTATCCTAGATATTTAATATAAGTAGAATCATACAATATTTGTCCTTTTGCATTTGGCTTATTTCACTTAGCGTAACATTTTCAAGGTTCATCTGTGTTGTAGCATGTATCAGAACTTTATTCTTCAAATAAAAAAGGCTAAATAATCCATTATGTATATACCACATTTTATCATTCCTCTGTTGATATACACTTTTGTTGTTTCTACGTTTTGGCCATTGTGAATGATATTACAATGAATATTGGTGTCCAAGTATCTGTTTGAGTTCATTTTCAGTTCTTTTGGGTATATACTAGGGCAGAGTTGCTGGGTCATATGATAGTTTCATGTTTAGCTTTTTGAGGAACCCCCAAACTGTTCTCCATCGCAGCTGCACCATTTTACAATCCCACTAGCAAAGTACAAGTGTTCCAATTTCTCCAACACTTGTTATTTTCTGGGTTTTTTAAAATAGCAACACTAATAGGTTTGAAGTGGTATCTCACTGTGGTTTGGATTTTCATTTCTCTAATGAGCAATGATGTTGAGCATCTTTTCACTTGCTTATTGTTCATTTGTATATCTTCTTTGTAGAAAGACTCTATTAAAGTCTTTTGCCCTTTTTTTGAAGAGGGTTTTTGTTATTGATTGTAGGGGTTCTTTATAAATTCTAGATATTTAATGCTTATCCGATATGTGATTTGCAAATATTTTCTCCCATTTCATAGGTTGTCTTTTCATTTTCTTAATAATGTCCTTTGATGCACAAAAGTTTTAAATTTTGCTCTTCACTTTTTAATTTTATTGCTCATGTTTTTGGTATCATATCTAAGAATTTGTTGCCAAATCTAAGGCCATGAAGATCTACACCTGTGTTTTCCTAGAGTTTTATAGTTTGGGCTCTTATATTTAGGTCATTGATCCATTTTGGGTTAATTTTTGTATATGTTGTGGAGTAGGAGTCCAAATTCATTTACTGTGGAAATCCAGTTGTCCTGGCACCATCTATTGAAGAGACTATTTTTTTCCCCATTGAATGATGTGGCTCCCTTGTTAAAAATTAAAAATCAATTTCCCATAGACACATGGATTTATTTCTGGGCTCCAAATTTTATTTATTTTTTTAATCTAATTGTCTACCCTTATGCCAGTACCAGACTGTTAAGATTACTGTAGCTTTGTGTAGTTAAGTTTTGAAATCTGGGGAGTCCTCCAACTTTCTTTTTCAAGATTCTTTTCACTATTCAGGCCCCTTGAAGTTCCATATGAATTTCAAGAACAGCTTTTGCATTTCTGAAAAAAAAATAGTTGGAATTTTGATAGGGATTACACTGAATCTGTAGATCACTTTGGGTAGTATCAACATGTTAACAATATTAAGTCTTCTTAGTCATGAACACAGGATGTCTTTCCATTTATTTAGATCTTTGATATTTTATTATTCCTAGGCATTTTATTCTTTTAAATGCTATTGTAAATGGAATTACTTTCTTAATTTCCTTTTCAGATTATTCATTATCAGGATATAGAAACACAACTGATTTTTGTGTGCTGTTCTTATACTCAGCAACTTTGCTGAATTTGTTTAGTAATTTTCATGTGAATTGTTTTGGAATTTTCTATATATGGAATTATGTTTTTTGAGAATAGAGATAGTTTTACTTCTTCCTTTTCAATATGGATGCTGTTTATTTCTTTTTCTTGTCTATGGCTCTGGCTAGAATTTCCAGTACAATGGCAAAAAGCATTGATCAAAGCAGGCATCCTTATCTTGTTCCTGATCTTAGAAGGAAAGCTTTTAGTCTCTTGCCATTGAGTATGATCTTTGCTGTGGGTTTTTCATAAATGCCCTTTATTGTGTTAAAGAAGTTCCCTTCAGAAGCATATTTTCCTGAGTGTTTTTATCATGAAAGTGTGTTGATTTTGTCAAATACCTTTTCTGCATCAATTGAGAGGATCATGTAGGTTTTTCTCTCTTTGTTCTATTAATGTGATGTAATAACATTGATTTTTCTTAAGTTGAACTATTCCTGCATTCCTGGGATAAAACCGACTTGATCAGGGTATATAATCTTTTTTTATATGCTGTTGGATTCAGTTTGCTAGTATTTTGTTGAGGATTTTCACATCTGTTGAATAAGAGATATTGTCTGTAATTTTCTTGTGATGTCTTTATCTGGCATCAGTGTGATGCTAGTAGCCTCATAAAATAAGAAACAATTATTTGTTCCCTTCATTTCTGTTTTTTGGAAGGGCTTGAAAAGGATCAGTATTTATTTTTCTTTAAAGGTTTGGTAGAACTCACCAGTGAAGACATCTGGTCCTGGACTTTCCTTTTTTCGAAGGTTTTTGATAACAAACCTAAACGAGCAAAGGCATTGAATCAGTTAAGATTTTGTTTTTTCTTAAACCAGTTAGACAATTTGTATGTTTCTAGAAATTTGTCCCCTTCATTTAGGTTATCTTAGTATCTCCTATAATCTTTTTCATTTCTGTAACATCAGTAATATTCTCAATTTTAGTTTTGATTTTAGGTATCTGTATCTATTTTTTGTCACTCTAGCTAAAGATTTGTCAATTTTGTTTTTCAAAGAGCCAACTTTTGGCTTTATTGTTTCTCTCATTTTTCTATTCTCTATTTTATTTATCTCTGTTCTAGTTTTTATTATTTCCTTCCATCTGCTAGCTTTTGGTTTAGTTTGCTCTTTCTAGTTCCTCAAAGTGTTATTGATTTGAGATTTTTATATTTATGTATGTACGTGTGTGTAATATAGGCATTTATAGCTTTAAAATTCCCTCTGAGCACTGTCTTTTCACTGCATCCCCAAAATTTTGCTATGTTGTTTTCTTTTTCATTCACCTCCAAGTATCTTCTAATTTCCCTTGTGATTTCTTCTTTGATCCATTGGTTGTTATTAAGAGTGCGTTGTTTAATTTCTACATATTTGTGAATTTTCCAATTTTTATTGATTTCTGATTTCATCCCATTACGATTGTAGAAGATACTCTATGATTCAGTCTTTTAAAATTTACTGAGACTTGTGTGGCCTGATGTATGGTCTATCCTGGAGAATGTTCCATGTGCACTTGAGAATATGCATTCTGCTGTTGGATGAAGTAGACTGTGTCTGTTAGGTATAGATGGTTTATAGTGTTGCTCGAGTGCTCTATTTCTTTATTGATCTTCTGTCTAAATGTTTTATTCATCATTTAAAGTATTATAGTGAAGTCGCAAACTGTTTTAGAACTGTTTCTCCCTTCAGTTCTGTCACTTTACTTCGTATATTTTAACAATGATAATTTTAAAAGAGTAATAACAAGATAATAACAGCTAACAGCTTTTGAGCATTTAGAATATACTAGGAACTATTCTATCTGCTTTAAATATAACAATTCATTTAATCTTCACAACAACCAAATAAGAGTACTATTATTGTCCATGTTTCACAGATAAAGTGACTAAGTTTAAGAGAAATAATTTGTAGATCACACAGCTGGAAACCTTAACCATTAACAGTTCAGGCACTTTTCACTCCTTAAAACAACACCAAAACACTGTCATAAGAATTTGTGTGGCATAAAAAAAAAGGTGTGGATGTGTGTGCTTGTAATTGGAACATTATATTTATTTTAGAGAATGAACATGAATGGAAGAGTTAATATACTGCTTCATTCACTGGCTATTTAGAAGATAAACTTTTGTTTTTTATACCTAAACATCAATCCTGAGAGTTCATATTTGCTGTTGTAAACTAGCATATTGATGGGGTAGAAAGATACATTTATTCTTTTATTAAATTTTTACTCTTTGGTACAAATTCTCCTAAAATGAAAATATTCTGATACAACAGCTGATATTCTAACGTTTACGTCTGCCCCAACAACCTACATATAAAAAAATTTTTTTAAATATAAATAAAATTGACAAGACTTGATAAGCCACAAAAGCTACAATCTTCTTGATTATCTTGATTACTTGATTATCTATGTAGATCCTGTAATTGTCTCACAGATTTCTAATTCAAGATGTTCCCATACATCACTTCTTCATTGTTCCTTAGACTTCCTGATACTTGTGATTGTTTCAGTAATTTTTAGATCTTACATATTATAGTCAGAAAAATGTGGCCTATATAATTTTTGAAAATCGACTTTCTATAATATTTTTTTGTAAATGTTTGGTGGACATTTAAACATTTAGTTCATATGAGATACAAAATTTTATTATGTGGAGATTTAACCAAGCTGATTATAATTAATGTTCATAAGTTTTGCATGTCAAAATCAGCATTATATTCAACTTTTACACAAAAATGTAGAATTCTGATGTCACCTTTGTTTATTCATCTTTGTAAATTATATTTTTTTAAGCCTCCCATACCCATATTTTTTCTTTCTTTATTGCTTCTCCCCTGTCTTGCCATGCTCGTTCCTTCTGGTATTCCTTATTGCATCTCCTGGATCTATGATTTCCATTTAAGTGTTAGCTCCTCCTTTTTTTTTTAGCTCCTTTACTCTGAATTCTGGAATTATTTCTCTATTGACTCAGTTTTCTTAATTTTCACTACCTGTATTAGTAGTCTAGAATTTCATTAAAATTAGTTTTAATTTGAAAGCAACCATTCCTGACCTGATTACTCCTTTTTAAGAGATACAACATTACTATAAATTTTGTTTGGAATTGAATTTAGAAATTGCAGTTTTTTCTTCTGCTTAGATTCGGTAGAATGAGGTCCTTCTTTCAGAACACTCTTTCCATATGTTCACTGATTTTTAAGATCTTTTTTAAAGATTATGTGGACCACTGGTCAAATATTTTTTTAATTAACTTTTTATGGTGACATTGGTTAATGAAATGTGGTAAGTTTCAGCTGTACATTTTAACAGTAAGGCATATATATAAATATATATATATATTTACATCATGTGTTCACTTCCCTTAGATTTCTTTCTGCCACCATATATACTTGACCCCTTTTTACCCCATCTACCTCCCCTCACCCCCTTCCCTCTCCTGCTCTGGTAACCACTAGTCTATAGTCCATGTCCATGAGTCTGTTTGTTCTGTCCTATTCATTTGTTGCTTTTAGGTTTATATCCCACATATAAGTGATATGTGATTTTCAGCTTTTTCTGTCTGGCTTATTTCGCTTAGCATGATGATCTCGAGGTCCATCCATGTCGTTGCAAATGGCAGTATTTTTTATCTCTTTTTATGCTCAAATATTTTAATCTTTAATAAAAAAGCATAAAAGTTTTTTTCCTGTAGCTCTATTTTTCTCGATTAGAAAAGACTTGATTACAGAATATAGAAAAGACAAGGAAGTACAATGTTTTGCTAAGCATTTTTTAGCTGCTCACTAAGCACCAGTAGATGCTGCATTAGGTACTTCACTGTAGGGTTAGAAATTGTTCTCAGCAAGGACAAGGAAATGGTTCCTCCGTGTTCACTGTGGCAGCTTTAGTTACTTGTGCATCATACTCCTCATCTATGTGACCAAACCACTCTCATTATGTGCCTTCCATATTTAGTGAATCGTGGCACAAGACAGAGAGCAAATGCCACAATCTCTGTGCTTCCTGTCCAGCACACAGATCCTTCCCGTTGTTGCCTGCTGCTCAGAGTTTGGGGATCTTCATGGGCTCTTCTGGGGAGTCCTATAAACCTGTTTTTGCAAGGTGACCTTCACTGGTGGCTCGACTTGTGGGCCGGCTGACACTAGTTGCTATTGTTCTCAATACATCCTTATCTGCAACCTGTCATTTCCAACCCCCTGAGAATACCCTTCCCTGCTCTTCAACCCTTAAAAATATTTTAGGCTATTTCAGTAGAATTTGGAAAGAGAAACTCAAATTGTGATCTTGGAATGGGAGTCCCCCTGCCACGTGGGACCATTTGATTCATTGTCAAGTGTATGGGGAATACAGGCTATTTCAATACAATAATCCAAGTTTCTTCTACCCCAGCCCCAAGTGCCTTTTCAAATAAAGACTTTTTGAATCACGCACACCCAAAGCAGACTATTCTTAGTGATTTAAAAGAAATAAGAATCAGGGGATAGTATTTCGAAATGGGTATAAATGTTAGTGGTTCTTGATCAAGGGAGCCAACTACCTGAAAACAGCCTCGGTCTCCAAGAGGGTAAATGCACAAATGAGTCAAAAGAAAGCAAAGTATGTAATACAGACTATAGTACCTAGTATTTTGTTCCCAAACTGTAATGCAAAACTTTAAGAAGCAAGTCCACATCTGACTCTTCCCACACTATATATTCTTACCATTGGAATGTTGTTAAAAAGGGTGGTGGTCAAAAGCACACCCGCCACTGTTCAAGAGGCAGGACAAGTGAGATGGTTTGACTGCTTCAAGAATCTAGAACTGACAAACCAAATTCTCACCCATATATTATATACCATATTAAAATCTTTGAAACCTCCAACAGAAACATTCCCTGGGCAATATCCTAGAAAAATGCCAACTGGCCAAAGTCAAGTCTGGAAGTCTTCAGAGGAATGCCAGGTGGATGACGAACACTGAGCCTCCTGTACCCAACAGTCCCCCACACTACTGTGTGGAAAACTGAGCTAATACCTAGAGAAATCATTATACAGATAGTGAGATTAGAGATAATGTAAATTACCAAAATGAGCACCATCATGAATCGCTATTGTGGTAACCAGATTACTTCTTTCCTATTTCAAAATAAATCAGTTGTTTAAAAGAGACAACCCAGGATATGGGAAATAAAATACTTCACATGCTCTTTTTGAAGTTGTTTTTGATGTTCTTTCTATGCGTTACTGTACTGTGAGATGTGGGGGAGGGTAACCAAATAGTTGAGGGAGTTTCCTTATGATTTGACAGGAAGGGGAAATATGAGACATTAACAACTTCAAGTGTTCTATTAGACCCTGATTTAGACGTGCTTGTAAAAAAAAATGAGATTTGAGAATTTAAACTAGATATTTGATAATTGTTTTGGTTATGTTAAAGTTTATTTACAGATGACTTGCTATGTATGAGATTTGTTTTGTAATAATTGGGGGGAGTAGATGAGAATATAGATGAAATAAGACTGCTTATATATGGATAATTTTGGAAGTTGGGTAATGAGTAAACCATTCTGTACTTGTCTATGTCTGCAAATTTTCATGCAGCAGAAATTATTCTGACTTTAAATGATAGCATATTTAAATTCATCTGTGGTGATTTCTGTGCAAAAGTTGGAAAGGTTGACTACAGACCCCAGTAAAATGAAGTTGAGGGCTCTGAAAAACTAGCTACAGATGACATAAAAATTTTAAAAAATTACTCTTTTGTAAATAACACATTGAAATGGAATAAAAATATAAGTTCCTAACATCCTACCTTTTATATAAAATTTGTTTATACTTTAACCCATTTTAAAATTAGAGTAATGTACACTTAATACCTCAAATTTAACATTACTACATGTTCTAATAGAGGAACACAAATGTGATGAAAGATTAAGTTTCTGAGACAGCATATTGGAACTCGGGCAAGTTTGACACTGTAAATCATTTCTAACTACACAGAGAAGATGCAGAATGTAATGTTTGCTTTTAGTTTATTAATTTATTTTGCAGGAATCGTTGACTTTCCGAATATGTACTGTTTGGAGGTATGATGCATGCATAGCCTTTTTAAATGCCTTTGTACAATTTCACCTCAAAATAATTTGATTCACAGCATACAGAGAAATCTAAGAGACATGGTATTTACAAGATTTAATTAAGTTTTTGCTGTTTTAATGAAGAATTGCTTTTACAGAAAGAAATATGGACATTGAGTGTCATTATAAATAACTCAGAATTGTTCAGTCTCAAAGCAACTTTTCATGGCTTTAAAAATTAAAATCGTGTCATTCTATTAATCTCTGAATGCCCAAGCCATGCAAAACCTACTTGTTTTAAATATTTGGGGATGCAAAAAATACAGAAAAAATGCATGTCTGGTGAAGGTGAAAACGTCATCAGAATTAACTTTTACAATAAGAAAATACTGTTAATTCTTTCAAAAAGATACAGTAGTGATGCAACACAGACAGTGCCTAATTTATTCTGATTTTTTAAAGTAACATTTCAATTGTCATTCTTTCTCTACAGATATACAGACACAGAACTGTAATATGAACTCATTCAAAGTCTGAACAAACATTAACAATATTAAAATAAATCAATTTTGACTATAAAGGGACACCTTCACATTCCAGGATACAATCATTGATATTTCCAAAGAACAATTTTTCTATGCCTTATATTCTTTTTGTTTATACTGTCAAAGACATTACTATTACCTTATAAAATACTATATAAAACTTGCGTTGCCACAGAACGTTGGATAGGAACTTTAGATAACTGGAACAAAGCAATGACAAAATTTAAAGAAATTATAATTAAAAAGTACTAAAATTGAGACCAGCTCCTTAAAAATTATTAAACTGTTTATCACACATCCCATTTCTTTCATGGAAATAAACAAATTAGCAACACTTTCCCCACCATCATTAATGTGCTCTAAAACTACCTTTTTTTTTACAATGCATTTCTTTGTTTCTTTAAAAGCCCCTGCCTCTACCCTCTCCCAAACAAGGTCATTATCAATTCAAAACATTGTACAATGCTTAGAAAGTTTCTGGCTCCTATTACCACTTTAACAAAATGGTAAGTGTGCTTTCTAAAACCCAGTTTACAAAACAGTGAATTTAAAAAGTATATGATCAGGTCTGTGTGCTACCAGATATATCAAACTAGTCTTATTTTAAGGAAACAAAACAAAACAAAACAAAACTTGTTACTAGTAAAAAGTACACCAACTGATCCAAAGAGCATAGGCACCTCCGCAGGCAGGCATCATCCGATCTGTGTTTTACCACTTAGTCAGATTATGGATTACATATCAATCCGACTAAGAGATCCTTTTGAAAAGACACCTTGAAAGTCCACTGAATTCTTCTTATTCAAACTGGTCATAGGCAAGAAGTAGTTGATATATGGAACACAGTTAAATACATCAAATTCATCAGTATCAAGTATTTGGTTACTTTAAAAACTGAATACAGCCTATATTGGCGTATGAAACTTGTACACAAGCAGAAATGAACACATACAAAAACTTCCTTCAAATCAATCTCTGATGTCTCATACCCCACCCTCTACACCTAGCGAATAGACTGGTTTCTCATTTTTTCCTGGCAGGTGAAAAATGACTAGATATATCACCAAAGGACTGGAACCATGCATCTACTGTATGATAACAGCTTAATAACCTGGATGTATGTTCATGCAATAGTTTTAAAGTCATCTACATGGTTTTAATAAATCAAACTGTTTTCATACATGCTACTTTCATTCTCAACTGACAACTGCCAAGTTAACTGCTGTGCTGCCACTTCAACATATCATTAAGAATACTGGTAAACCTTTAGCTACAACAAACACTGAGCAGTATATATATTTCTCCCTTAAATTGTTACTTAATACCAAATAGGGTCAACCATCAATAAAAAGATATGAAACCATACAAAGGCAAAGGCAGTGGCATATTACAGAACAGTAGTACAGATAGACTGCTAATGGAGACTGACAGATACCAGTGTTACAAAAGCCTTTAAAGAATGCTGTCCATCTGCTTTCTCACTGTTTTTTTTTCATTTTCACAGTTTGCCGCAGTTGTTTTATGAGAGATGTTTTATCAGTGTAATTACATAGCCATGCCTACTTTGTGAGATAAGTGGATATTTTTAGGAATTTTCCACACATGAAAACGTGTTTTCAAAGTCGTAGGTAGAGTATGAAAGTATGATTTTGATGGAAAACTATGAATTATTATGCCTTTGGTTTCATTATGTTATTAAGTCCAACTTATTTTTCCAGATCTGCTAGAGACTACTGCCAAATTAGAATACAATGACAGCTGGGTGGGTGGGTGTGTGTGTTCCTGTGCGTGTATGTGGGGGGAGTTCCTGGTTGGGATGGGAGCTTGGATATTCCTAAAGTTATAGCCTCGGGTAAATTCCTTCAGGATTAGAAAACTTTATTTTATTGCTGTTTATATTCACCCAAATAAGGTAAGATTCCAAAATCAATTCTCGACAATGCTGGAGACCTTACTTAAATGTCCTATTAATAATTTTCCAGTGGTGCATTCTAGTGAATTAATCATATCATTTTACATCTTCACACTCTAAAGTTCTGGTTTCATAAATAAGGAGTGCTTCAGTGTCACATGAACCAATTCAATGCTATTTCCAAATACAGTATGTTAAATATGAAAAATTGTTAGTTTCAAAGTCCTTTGTATTCATCAACCTTTCTTTAAATCATATTTCTTGACTAGCCTTCTCTTCCTCCCCAAATAACGCAGTGTGCAACTTTATGATATTGGTGGTTTTCCCTCACACTGGTTTATTAACATATGTGCAAATAAATACTTATTGAACAACTAATATATATTTTTTCAGCTAAGTTAGGATTATGGCACAAAGTATTATCTGTGCTGTAAACATCATGAATTCGTCACAAAATTGGAAGGGAGGAGAAAAAAAAAAGCCCTATGCACTGCAAATATTTTTTTTTTTTTTTTGTAGAACCACAGCTGAGATCGAGATTTCCAAATGGATTTTGGAATGGATTTAACATTTGGCATACATTCACTGTGCTATTGGCAAAGCGCAGTTTTACCAGAAGGTCATTCATAAAAATCATACTTTGTAAGAACTTGTTATTTAAAACCAATGACCTAATAAAAGCATGCAATAACTTAAAAATTATATCTATTATGTGGTGTGATTAGGTCTTAGTTACCAGTGTTGTATATATCTTGACGAATCATTGTACAAGCAAAAGGGATATTAACACCTCTGACTGTACTTTCGAACAAAGGGCACAATATCCCTAATTCCTGACTGCTACAAATCACATTTTAAAATATCTGGTGTGTTGGAAATTACCCCTGAAAAAAAAAAAGCAGCAATTACAAATACCCTTATTATTTTGCCCCCAAAGATCATGTTCTGAGTGCTTTTTCTTGCCCTTTTCTTCAGTAGGAAGAGACAGGAAGAAGCATGGGGAGCCTTGGTTTTCCAGAGAGCTGTGACCAGGTTAAGTCTGCTCTGGGAATTCACAGTTTGTCTGCATAAACTGTAACATATCACACTATGATTCAAAGTTCTAGTTTATAAAATAAGGGCCACTCAGCAGTGACTTGAATAGATGGGATTGCACAGAAGAGCTCTTGACTTCTCTGTGTACATTCTTTCAGGAGTGACTCCTTTCCCAGTGTCAAGTGTCCCTTTCTGTTTCTCATTCTGTAATGAGTTAAGAAAGGGGGGGGGGAACCCTTTCTTAATGGGGAACCCTCCCCATTTTTCCTTTAGTGAGCTCCAGCAGCTACAGTGTCTGTCATTCCTCCTCCCCTCTATGTAACCTGAAATGAAGATTCCCACAGTTTCTTTTTCTTCTCATGGGTGCTGTAAGTTTCATTTTCAACCAGGTGCAGACTCTTCTGAATTCAAGTGTACCGGGGCATCTCACACTGCTCACAACGATTTAGTGCTGGGTGGTTCAGAAAGGTACAGCTGTCACAATTCCATGGGGCCCCTTCATAGTCTTCATCTTGGGGATGTGTCCGAGGACTCTGTCTGGAGCCAGGTAGATGCTCTGAGGGAAGTTAGGATTGAAAGAAACAAGAGATTGAGTTTCTTTTCAAGTATGACCCAACGTGAAATTAAAAACTACCCCCTCCCCCCAAAAAAGCTAGGTAAGGTAGGAAACTACCTCCCTTACGTGAAAGCCAGTTAGTAGACATAGCTATCGGAAATGCATAGCCAAACAGGAAGTGTATGATACATATTTCTTCAAAGTCCAGCACTGATTACCTTCCTAGTTCATTATTCATAGACAGTGGATAGTTCAAATGAAAAAACTGAGAAACGTTATATAGAATGTTAAATTCTGCGTCCTGCCATCTTCTGCCAACCATGACACCCCCACACAGTATCTGCCACAGTATTAAACATCTGATTAAACGTATGCCCTCTTCCAGAAGACCTTCAGTTTCACGACATGCATATGTTTAATCATATATAAGGTTGTCTTTTATTCTCAGATTCTTTCCTATCTTTTTGACATTGAAATGGCCTTCAGATATTAGTTTTTTTAAATGTCTATACCTGGCAATATAAAATACTGGTAACCTTATGTTGGTCCTCAGGATTTTAATTTTTAAAATAACGTTGAAACTTAGTCCTCCTAGGTCCTCATTCTCTCTGGCCTTGTTCTCAAAAAGGCTATCTGCTTCTAGAACTAATTTGTAAATCCTGCCTTTTAGGAACGGAACAGTCCCTACTGAAAAGTGGTGCCAGTGACTGGAACGCTAAAAAGCTCTCCCATTCGAAATTCACCTTGGAATCTGGAGCAAGGTCAGGAACCTGGGAAAATCTACCTGTAAAACTGGGAAATCTTCACTGTGAACTGTAAATGAGATCACAATCTAAGGTAAGCAGCCCTTCTAAGCAGGTAACAAAAGAAAGTGAGATCTGGGGAAGCTTTAATCAGTTATCATTTGGGGTTAAGCATATTTTCCATTGGAAGTTAATGAGCTGACTGGTTTATCAATTTGTCTTTCATGACAAATGGCTGGTGTGAACGTTCCCTAAGAGGTAAAGAGAACTGAGTGTTAGAGCCCGAGCCCTTACGCAGGCGCAGTCTGGCTCTGGTTCAAATGGGAAGGTGATCACAGCCTCAGGACAACAGAAAACCAACCACTTGGTTCTCCAGATTATTCCTGTAATTATAAAAAGAAGATGGGCTTGTTTCTCTGGTTTCAACTGCTGCTTTTAACTGCGATTATCACTCATCTTCTATCTTTTGGCTCATGAATCTAAAACATGTAGATTTAATAGTTTTCTTTTTTGTCTCATGGAGGAATAGAAAACACAAATGTTCTATATGCCATTACCAGAAATGGTCCTCTGTGGTATAGTAAGCTTTTAAAAGAACAAAATACTTTCTCAGGGTAGGTGACTATTTCATGAAGCATTTATCACAGAGTGAAAAAATTTAACATGTTAAAACCCTTAAAATGCTATATCTACCTTTCTATGCTAATTCCAAACATAGCCTTCAATTTTAGATTGTGACAGTGCAAATGTTTAATATTAAAGGTTTTTCAAACTTCTCTTTTTTCTAAACTGAAAAACCTGTTTTAACCTAACTAGTCCAGAATACTTGGGGGCTCTTTCTTATTCACTGTTTCACACTGTAAGGAAGGAAAAAGCAATTCCCCTCTACCCTTCTGAGTTCTTAGCTAAGACACCTCCATCCCCTTGTAATAAAAAGACATTAACAGGACAAAATCAAGCAGTTAAATAACATGTATACCTCCTATATACAAGGGAGAGACCCAGGAAAACAGTAAATACCTAAATGGCCCAAGCCACCACCTAAAATACCACCTCCAGCTAAAGACAAAAGAAAGATGTTGGGGGGTGGGGGATCCATCTAGGGGAAGCTTATTAAAAAAAAAAAAAACACACAGTAAATAAGGTAAGGTTTGTTATGTAAATTTAAGTAGTTTCCTTTCTCCATTGCTAAGATTCTCTTGAGGTTCAGAGACACAACACTCTGGTACCAGGGAAGGCTCCCTTACAAATGGAGATTGCCTTTACAAATGGAAATGTCCCTTATAAAAGTGTAACTTCTACTGTGTAGCTTCTCTTGCATCCGCCTGTTTCTTCGAAGTAATCCTAATACCAAAGAGGCATGTTTTGGGGTGGCATATCCTACTACTCCTCAGGACCATAACAACTGAATTTGGAAAAAGAAATCACTCTGAAGTTACTTATCAAAAAAGATACTTAAAAGCCACCTAATTTTAAAATTATTGCATCATTGCTGGTCCTAAAAGAAGACCGCTCATTTCATCACAGGGAAGTACTAAAACACCAGAGACATTTTAGACGTCTATTTTCATTTGATTTACAGGTGTGGAATCTTTTTATGGAATATTTAAAAATTAAGATATTTTAGGCCTCATGGAAAATAAAAATATGCACATTTATACACAAAAACTGAATAGCTTTTTCCTTTGATAGGCTGTTTCCATAAAATATATATTATAATTAGAATATATAAGACAAAATGCTCAAAAAGTCGCAACAAAAATTTTCAAAAATTTAATTTTCTACATAGTTTCAAAGATAGCTTTTCAATAACGGGAAACATGCCAGTGGTAAAGGAAGGAGAATTTGTTTTTTAGCTATATGAAGTGTAATGTAGTTTCATGCTTGGTTTATTCTAAAGCAGAATAGTTGTACAAACTCAAACATGTACAGTATTTTTAGAAACCTTATCTTAGATTACAGGATAAAGTTCAAGAAGCATTAGGAAACTTCACTGAGAAGTTATAAAGCCCAGAGCTTTCAAGTTATTTTTTTTATTTATTTGGCCTTGCTTTCTAGTTGCTATTATCTTAGAGCAATGTGTCCAATATTATGGTGGCCACTCTGAATTGAGATGTGCTTAAGTATAAAACATACACCAGATTTTGAAGATTTAGTATGAAATAAAGAATGTAAAATATCTCACAAGAATTTTACATTGATCTCATATTGAAATAACACCATGTATATACTAGATTAAATAAAATACATTAATTGATTTACTAATTTTCTATTGGACAGTACAGCCTTAGAAACTCAGTAAAAGAGTAATTTTTTAAAGTAAAAAGTTGTTCTTAATAACTCCACACAGGTTAACACGTGTCTTTGGACACTGCGAACACACAAGTACAAACCATCTGCAGTTGCTGCCTGGGCATCACAGACATCCGCCTGTATTTTTGAGGTCACACTAATTCTTCGGGCTTTCCTCTCAATTGTGCAGAGGTCTGGTGAGTCTGCACGAGAAGAAGCAAAGCCAGGTAGAAGGGATCAAGCCATTCATTTAGAACAGGGCATGGACTCACAAAAATCTCTCACGGGACATGCACAGTTGACTGTTCTTGAGGGCAAGTGTCAATTAATACTGCTCTTACAACTTTTCCCATCCTCTCCAATTACTTAGAATGAATGTCTTATTTCACCAGTTTCCCACTTTCTAGGGCTTAGGTGAGACACTAAATAACTAAACGTCTGTGTGAGAGCAAAATTTGGGAGATTATATTTTAGCAATTCCCTAATTAAGCAATATAGTTAATGGAAAATTATGGGTTGAAAGTACACTACCCATATAAGGCTAACGAATGAACCCATTACAGTAATAACATTAGTTAACTCTTAGCATTTTATAATTTAGAACAAGAACTATCTGGTAATACATGCTCCCCAATCATTTCATAAATTCAAGTTACTTACTACACTCTCTACCATGGACTGCAGGCATCCCAATTTCTTGCTAGAATAGTGTGTCTATTAATTTATAGGTTATTAGTAAGTAGCCTTTTTATTAAGTAAAAACAAACAAACAAAGGATGGCAGATTTACATATTATTTGCCCTTAAAAAACAAAAACAAAAAAAATCTTGCATTTTCTAATCAGTCCTAAGCCCACAACCCAGTCCCCTGGTACAACCCACCTTTGGAAATCAGTGCTCCAGAATCCCCCGTGCGGTGCTCAGGCACTAAAGCACTCCATTACTAGAATAAGTGTCTCCACGGGCTCCAAAGACTACATAAGGTAAAGTTCTCAGATTTGTAAAACACTTGATAGTGTGCATACCTCCTTTCTCTGACCCTTACGTAGCTTCTGTATTTTCCAGACCTGATCACCTCTCTGGTGCACACACTGAATCTGAACAAGGTCAGGTGGCCAAGACAACCAGGGCCAGTGCTCAAGTCATGGGATACCAAGGTTAATGCTCTCACCACTTTATCAATGATGGGCCGCCGAGAGGAACTTACATTCACACTGTATTGCTTAGCTGCTAAATCCAGCGCAAAAAGGTTTCTCTGTCTCCCTTTCTGTCTTTCATTCAGATAATCGTCTATATTCCACTTGGATTTCTAGCATGTAACTAATAACCCCAAAACATCTATTCTGGTATTTACACTTTTTATTTATTTACTTTTTTTCCTATGTGGGATGGTTGATCTTGAGCCTGCAGGGAGCAAGCTGGCCCCAGACTTCTCCAAGTCCATATTTCTTTGCCTCCAATTCTTACGTGTCCAAAGATGGGAAACCACAGACACGCCTTTGTTAGGAGGGTTTTACTTGCTTTTTAAATTTAAGTGGTACCGCAAGAGAATTTAATGCAAACAAAGTTTTTTACAATAAGTACATTTAAAAAAAAAAAAAGTAAAAGAGAATCTGTTTTCAAATTTGACCTCATAGAAAAAACAAAGACCTTTTATAAATGTTATAAAGTCCTATTATTTATAAGTTTTAATAGAAAAAGGTAAAATGTTTAAAAACTATAGGGTATATGTAACAGCACCATTTTAGACGCTCACCAACAGTATAATATAATTGAAGCTCAATTCGATTTCTAAAATAGAAATCCACTTTTAGTGAAGACGTTACTTTAGATGGCTTTTTCGTCTAGTTTTTATTAAAGCTGTATATGTAGAGTATCAGTTGCTTGGGGCAGGAGTCATGTCTTACCTTCATAGGATCAAGCATTTACCTACTGAGAATTTGATACATAGTAAGAAATTATAATTGGAATCCTGGTACAACTAATTCTAAGGGGCTATCTGATATCAATTTTAGCAAATTTTGTTAGAATTAAAAGTGCCATGGAAAAGAGTCTTTTAAAATAAGTGTAAAGGTACTTGTAGGAAACTACGTATGTGAAGCTTGATATTAATGCAAGCCCTGCACAATTCCAAGCTGAGAAGTATACCAAACAGGAACTTCCTAATTCAAATACATGATGTTGGTCTCCAAGACAGAAGGCAGAATGACATGTCTACAACATTAATATCACCACTGCTAAAATAACCTGAATATATGAGCTCTTGGCAGCTGATCTATCACATTACTTCAAAAAACTTTCCTTTTTATTTCTTTGTGACTTTTTGAGGTAAAATTTATACAATGAAATACGGAAACCTTAAGTTTACCATTATGCGTTTTAACAAATGCACATACATCTGGATAATCCAAATCCCTACCAAGTCTTAGAACATTATCATTAGCCCAGAAAATCTACCCGTGCCCTTTTCCTTGTATTTGATTTTTCATTCCACATTGTGTTGTTGAGATTCATGTATCAGTAGTTCAGTTTCGTTGCTGAGCAGTATTCCATGCTATGAATATATCAGTCTGTTTAACTATTCACCTGTTGATGGACACTTGGGCTATTTCCAGTTTTGGGGTTATTATGAATAAAAATGAAATGAATCTTCTAAAACAAGTCATTTGGTAGACATACATATGCTTAGATATACTTGATGGGCTACTAGGGCAACTGAATCATTTTATAAGAAATGACCAGACCATTTTAAAAAATTTGGGGATTTAGCTATTTTGGTAGATGTGCAATGGTATCTCAGGATTTTAATTTGCATTTCCCTAATGTCTACTACTCAAGTTGAGCATTTGCATGTGCTTAATGGCCATTTATGTATATTCCTTTCTAAAACGTTCAAATGTTTTGCCTGTTTTTTTGTAACTGGACTGTCTTTTTATTGTGTCACAGACTTTCTTTATATAGATTCTCAATACCAGTTCTTTAATTGATACATGTTTTGCAAATATTTTCTTCCAGTCTGCCTTGCCTTTGTCACTTTAATAGTGTCTCTTGATGAGAAGTGTTCAATGAAGGCTAATTTAACAATTTTTTTCATTGCTTCCTGTGTCTAAAAATCTTTGAAGATATTCTATGTTTTATTCTGGAAGCTTTACAGTTTATCAAAATTTGTTTTTTTTTTTTCAATATGGATATCCAGTTCTTCCAGCACTGGTTGCTGAAAAGACTTTCCTTTCTCCACTGGTTGCTCTGGTGCTTTTGTCAAAAATCAACTGGCAGTGTAAGTGAGGGTCTATATCTGGGCTTTCCATTCTGTTACGATTACCTTTTTTTTTTTTTTTAAAATCTCTATGCCACACTGATCACTGTTGCTTTACAGTAAGTCCTAAAGTTGGTTCTTTTTTGAGATTGTTTATTCTGAGTCTTCTGCATTTCCATATGAATTTCAAAAAAAGAAAAGCCTATATATAGTGGAGTACAATTGGTATTACATTTTATCTACAAATCAACATAAGGATACCTTACATAGCAACATAAGAATAGATAATATGGATCTAATTAAAAATTACATGATTTATTTAGGTCTTTAGTTCCAATGCACATAATAAAAAATTGTATTATAATTATTTTTAATTTCAATTTCCAATTAAATAAAAATGTGGTTTTTGTATACTGACCTTATATCCCAAGACCTTGTAAATTCATTTTCGTTCTAATAGTTGTTTTTTTAGTACCCTTAGATTTTCTTTGCAAATAATTATGTCATCTAGAATCACTGCTGAATTTTGTCAGATGCTTTTCTGTCAACTGCATCTAGTGAAATGATCATATACTTTTTCTCCTTTAATACTGCATTCCTGAGCTAAGTCCAACCTGGCCATGATGTATTAGATTTTGTATATATTGTAAATATTTGATTTTAAAGGTTTTTTTTTTTTTTTTTGCCTTTATGTTCACAAGTGCTATTGATTGATCTGTTGGGATGGGTAGGTTTTGGAATCAGGGTTCCGCTGGCTCCATTAAAAAAAATTTGGGATGCTTTCCTTCCTTCTCTGTTTTCTCAAAGAGTTTGTGTTAAGACTGGTATTATCCTTTTCTTACATGTTTGATAGAATTCGCCCAACAGTGAAATCATATGGGTCTGGAATTTTCTTTCTGGAAAAATTTTTGATATTAAATTTCTTTAATACACAGCTATTATTTCCTATTTCATCTTGTTTTCAGTTTTTGTAGGTTACATTTTTCAAGGAATTTCATCTAGGGTTTGAGTTAATTGGCAGGCATATATAGCTTTCATCACATTCCCTTATTATTTTAATGGATAAACCATCTTTCATTTCTGATCTTGATAATTTGTGATTTTTTTTTGATCAGTTAGCCTTATGATTTTATTGATTTTCATCTTTCAAAGATCAAACTTTTGGCTTTATTTCTGTTTTCTCTCATTGACTTCTCTTTCCTTTCTGCTACTAACTTCGTCGTCGTCGTTGTTGTTTTTTGCCAGTTTCTTAAGGTGGAATTTTAGGTCACTGATTTTAACATCTTCTTTTCTTATGCCAGCATTTAAAGCTATAAATTAACTTCTAAGCACCACTTTAACGATTGTGTAGCAAAGATCTGACCTTGCCCAAAGAAAGAGGTCTAGCTTTGTCCCCAGCTCCTGTGAGATAACTTCTAAAATCCTGAAAATTTCCAAGTGATGGAAGTGTCTTTGTTACTTATGATAATGAATTAATTCATGGTCGACATACTGTCCACTATTTCTTATCAACTTGGTCCTTTGTTCCCAGGTTAGCAACTTTTTAATGCACTCCCTTAAATAAGGTGATTGTTCCATGACAGCCCTTGAATCAATTAACTGAAGTTTATCTGGTGGATTACCAGTAGGTAATGCTTTCTTAGTAGATACTCAAGTAAAATCAAGTTTAAAGGCTTGTATATTATTAATCTAAATGGTTAAAGTGATCAATAATATGTAGCCCAGTGACTTTCAGCTTGAAACTGTATGTAATGTTGCCACAGTGCCAAACCTGGCACTTGGCAGTCATCAGCTAAGATTCTCCTTTGTACCATTTTTAGAAATCAGTAGGCTATTTTAAATACAGATCAGATGAAACATCCACATTAGTATCAAACAATAAAAAAGAACAGATACGGTGTTGCAACCTATAAATGAAATACTTAAAACAACTAAAACTTAAGTAATTTAGGTCAGATAACATTATTTAGATAGAATTATACATTCTCTGATTATTAAAACCCTTAGGTGATTTTTTTTAAGTAAAGCATTCTCCATTCTTCACAAGCAATCAATTTTGAGTTGCTTGCCTTAAGGATTAAGATCTGAAATGCATTCTTTAGCTCAGTCTTGAGAATTAAAACAACATGGGACATTAATAAGAATGGGTCAGAAAAAGTTTAAATTCAAAAACTCAAATTTAAACTTCTCGTATATAAAAATAAGAGATTTAATCCCTTTAATATTACACAGGAATGATTTAACAATTATCCAATAGTGATTCCTCCAAATCTTGGATTTATGTTAAGATCTAACTGTTATGCTCACCTGTTGAGTACACAAGGGTTCTTTTGTAGCTTGTCAATTAAATAACATATCTACTACAGATCAAACTTCCATTCCAGTCAGTATAATACCTTTAAAATTCTCGTTATAAGAATTATCTTTATCTAATTATAAATATAATAATATGCTGTTTCATTTAAAAAAGTTATAATTTTAGTGCTTTTTAAAGGGCATTTTATTATTGCCACAATAACATCAATTTGGTAACTTTTTATTCATTTACTTGAATAACGAATATTCATTATTTAAGTAAATGAATAGCCCTAATAGAAATTTCTTCAGCTACAAATGTGAACTCCCAAAGAATTTTCATATTTATTTCTATGATGTTTGTGACATTTCCCTACTCACCTTTTTTAGATGGCTTGGGTGGTACCACTGGGCCAGGTTCTATGGTGTCATAAAAATTATTCATGGCTTTAGGATCAAAGTTTCCTATAAAAAAAATAAAATCACCAGATATTTAGGGCTCTCTCTCCTGTTATTTGAAATTTTTGTTAAGGAAAATATGGGAAAAAAACATGTAAGAAGAGAAACTGTTTTCCAAGGTTTTAAAACTCATATTATCCTACCCTCTTCCCAGTGAAATTGATTTATTGTTGTGAGAAAAGATCCAAGCAAACTACCACACCTGTGTCTGTCTACAGTGTTCACCTAAAGGAATATTTTTCTAACTGTAAAGCTAGTCTCTCTAGACAGGATTAAGCATGTGGCGCATTTAGGGAGGTAAATGAAAGAGAGCAATGAAAGGATGGCTGAACTGTTTTTCTGTTCTGATTTTAATGAACCATGAGAAGATGATTTCAATTTTATCTATCATAAAGATTAATAAATTATGTTAGCAGCAGCTCATGGATTCCTATCTTCAAGACAAGGAGAATTTTTAAAATGTTCCCTACAGACTTATCATTGATAAAAGATGATACGGTGCCAATTTCAGAACAACAGAACAATCCCTGAGAATTTTGTCTTGCCACAAAATTTTCAGATCTAAAATGTTCACTCCCTGATCTAGTGTGTATTTCAGCCCCATCTCCTGCCATGACTCCTCCAAGGTCAGTTTTGATCCAGTGACAGCTTTGGGTCCTACCTTCACTTCTGTGAACCTATCATTGCAACCTACTTGCTCTGCACATAATTCCAGTTAAGTTTTTTAACCATATCCATGCTTATTCACAGAGGATGCTATATGGTACTGATAATTCAAATATATTGCCTGATTTTTTTTCCCAACAAGTTTTCCTCAAGAAAACCAACAGTAAAGTTGCTTTTCATCAAATCATGCATTGATTTGCATCTAGTCTAAATGCCCCAAAAAATGTCTAATTTCTTCTTTTAAAAGTTCAGATTGGAAATCTACATAAAAATTTTCCAGAGCATGAAAGAGTAGAATTTAGTATAAAATGGATACATTTGAACCCCTTATGTAAGGAGATTTAGAAATGCTTAAGCACCAAAAAGAGCTCTTTGTTGCTCAATGGAGACCAAAACCACAGCTCTTCACTTATAAAATCTTAACAGTGGTTTCCCTTGCAGGTCCTATTACAAATGCTTTTATCCATTTGGATATGCTATTTTAAGATAATTTCCTGAAAATAACTCCTATGATGGTTCATGAAAGCCACAATGCTATTTGATATATTAATTGGATCTTTTTATGCTATTAAGATGCTGTATATGTATTTCTTCAATTACTTAAGTTATAGCTGACATTCTAATTTCTAAACCCATAAGGCTTACTATAAATATCCTAACCAAATGTTTGTGTTTCTTGTTTTGCTTCAAAGAACACAAGCAAAAAAACTGATGCACTCTTCTAATATAGTAGCAGTACTTTGTATAACCCCCACATTATGCACAGCAATTCTTTCTACAGCCCACTAGCTTTAAGCAATGAAAGAATTACTGTGACTAGGCTTCTGAAAATAATTTTAAGGGCACATAACTGGACTGTTCAACTTTCACATTCAAATTTGCTTCTATTGTTCCAGACAGTTCCACCTTTTGGATTCCTTTGCTTCTACTCTAACCTTGCCTAAAAATGGCAATGGGGCACTTTATTGCATACTCCTCAAATACAGTAGAAGCTCTCTTAAGAACAGTAAGAGGAGGGCTGATTAAAACACAGGATTGTTAATAAAAATTACACATCAACTTTAACAAAACATAAACATAGCAGTATTTTAATGTTGGATCGAGACCTTTTCTTTAGGCTGTCTATTGACTGAAGGTGCTATACTGTCTTATATTAACTACACCCGTGATGACCTAAAGTGAGGTGGGCAAACTTTTTCTGTAAAGGGCCAGATAATAAACATTTTAGGTGCTATGAATAAGTCTGTTGCAAGCCCTCAACTGTGCTGCTGAAGCACAAAAGCAGCCCGGAGACAACATGCAAACAAATGGGTGTGGTTACATTCCACTAAAACTTTATTTTAAAAAACAGACAGCTGGCTAGTTTGCCGAACCCTGATCTATAATTTCCTGTTTTGACTGTTAGAATAGAGCAATAAAGACACTTTTAATAAGAACGTTTAATTTGAAGATAGAATCCTCTTAGATTTTGATGATTTCCCCCTTAATCCTTTCCAGTTGTTTTCATCCATACGTAATTCAGCCCCTATTTGATTTACCTGAGTGTTTAAAAAGCATTTGCCTTTGGTTTTTACAGTAGTATAGTAACTGGCACAAGCAGGTTTGGGAACAGGACTGACTCTTGGTAAGCAGACTTGGTCAGTATGTTTTACAGAGGGAATGAAGAATGTCTCTAACCTGACGAGCTGGGTAAATGAAAGTTAGTTAAGAGAGCTTCTACTGTATGTGATACACTTCTATACGAAAACCAACCCCCACCTCACCCCAAAAACTCTAAGATATAGTTGTATATTTTCATGTAACAGATAACATAATGGTATATGGAATTTACTTTAAAACTGAGAAATCTGATATTCTGATTTGAGATTCCTACTTTAAAAAATATTTTAGGTGACTATCATATAATATAATCTACTAAGCTTTAGAATTAAAACCCATCAACTTATAAAATATTTACAGTAAATGACTATGAGGATAAACGCAGAGAAACAACATAGAATAGTGATAAGAACTTCATGAAATTGCCAATGTAAAAACTATTTTTGATCCCCCACATATATCTGCTCTACTATGACCATATGGGGGTGAAGGGATCTGTTTACCAGGATTATAATCTTATAATGGATAAAAACTCTCTCTTAAATCTGTAAAACCAAAATGATAGCTATTTAAGCAGCTTAAAACACCACACTATTATGGTTTACCAAATAATCAAGTCTATACCTCTAGATTGAAGGAGGTCAACTTCTTTCAGTGTACAGTCAACATTTATCTGGAGTTGTCTGTTCATGCTTCTCAATCTTGTCATTTCCTCAGGCTAGTAAGAAAGGACCCAAAATAGCAATTGTGGGAAAGTCATTATCAAGCCCAACATTTAAGAACTGCTATTCATGTTAATTGTTCTGATTGGTTATTAGCAAAAATATGGCCTTAGTCCATAAGAGGGCATGTTTAAGAAGTCCTATATATGTTTTTCAATGAATAGTCCAATAAAATGGGGCATCGATATGGCCACATATAAACAAAATCTGCATATAACGTGGCACGGTACAATACTAAACTGTTCTACCATATAAAACACTACCATTTTTATCACAAAGCACTGAGAATATTTTATTTCTATGTATTTATAGTAAGGGACAAATATCAACCTTTTAAACAAGCAACATCCATTTTAGTCTTGTCCAGGATGATAAATTATAACAGTACTAATTTTAATTAACACTGAGTGGCAGGCACTGTGTTTACCAGAATTCTCATTCTTTCCTCAAAACAATCTCTCAAGAAAGTATTAATATCACCCCCAATTTATACATGAGGAAGCTAAGGCACAAGTTATATAATTTTACCAAGGTTATAAAAGCTGATAATTGAAAGAGCCAGAATTTATATAGAACTCTTTTATATAAACTTACATAGAAATCTTTTTTTGTGTTCATTTTAGGTCAACAAAGGCAATTAATATAGTATATGAAATTTTCAGGAACAAACAGACTCTTCTTCCTCCATCTTTGTTTCCTTTTGCCTTGACCTTTCCAGCCCAGCCTACACCTTAAGCCTTTCGGGGGCATACATGAAACACTAAAATGTGAAGAGAGCCCTATTCTTTTGTTAAATAAAGCTTTTGGAAGCCTTTACTTTCCCAACATTCTGAATTCCTTTACTATTTTACATATATGTACATTAAAAAATAAAATCAGAGTTTAGACTCCAGAGGCACAGGGTACTAAAGCTTTTAGCACTGCCTTAACTAAATTTCTAAGGTGATTTATAAAGTAACAGATAAAAATCTGTTATGATAGGAAGACAGAATAAAATCCCATTGTGTTGAAAACATGTATTTTGCTAATAAAAATGAATATTAATAGAATGAAGAAAAATGAGCAAATATTTTAATTCACAATAATGCAAGATCTTATGCTATTAGGAGGTATTACCAGAATAATTGGGAATGCCAACTTAAAATAAGTGCTATAACAGGCAGAATATAATAAAAGCAACAATCCCTTAGAATGCCAGGAGAACACAAAAGTCATTTAGAAATATTTACTAGGGATTGCTTTTCTTTTCTCATTCCTATGTGTAAACCATGTGACGTTAACATGTAAAATGCTTATACCTTGCCTACCAGGCAATATTAAAAAACATACCTAAGCATTTATATTAAAGATAAAGCACCTGTTCGAGGTTTTCAAAGAGTGATGCTGTCTTCCTAGGAATATGTGAAAAGAACCTATTTTCTTTGTAGAATCATATTGGGAAAGCCAAGCACCTAAAGGAGCTGGATCCCTCTACATATTGGGCGGGGGGGGGGGGGGTCAGCCACAGTATCCCTGAATAGTTAAGTTCTGTAACTAAGTATGGAAATATTATAATACATTTTATAGTCAAGAGGCTACTACATACACATTTGCTTAACAATTAAAAAACAAAACAAAACAAAAGCTCTCAACAGGCTCATTTCCAACAATGGTAGAACTACTGGAACTTACTAAACAGTTTATCTATAAAATTCCTAAGCTGCTTCCAAAAAGTTACTTCCATTTGTAAAAAAGTAGTTTTTCGTGAAGAAGGGGTTTTAAGATTGGCTGTGAGTGATTTACAGTTGTTTGTAAAATACCAGGATTTTTATATCTGACATTGTGAAATGAAAAATTCCAAGCTTTTGTCAAAAGGTAGCAAACACCTTAAGTCAATTGTTTAAGCACTTTAAGAAGTGGTCTCACAGAGACCAAGGTCCACTGATGTTCTTTGGTGGCTTGGCCCTAATTATGCATCTGGGACTCAAAGCTGTGGGTTAGTCCAAAAACCCAATTAGTCAGAATAAGATGAATGGGAGGAAAAACTTGGGGGAGGGGGTAATTGGCAGCTCTCTGCTTATTAAAATCTAATTTATCCTTCAAGGTATAATTTAAATTTCCCCCTCCTCCACTGAAACTGTCTCATCTTTGAACCCATCAGCAAAAAACTAACATTTCTATCTCAGAACTCTTAAAAGTACTTAATATCGCTACCATTCAGCTGGCCAACACTTCTGATTTACTGCCTTACATCATCTCTCCTCTCTGTCACACACACACAAATATAGGTTCATAGGCATATGTACATGTATCTTTTTACATACAGATCTCTTTAACATCTTCCACAGCACTGAATACCCTTGGGAAACGGATTGGGAAAAATGATGGCAGTCATGCATCTCACATTTCTGCCCTCCTTAGATTATTTCACTGCTTATTTCTGCAACTGTACACAGCTGGTCACAAATGTGCGTTCCAGTCTCATTAGGCACACACATTTCTACGTAATTTTTTATGCACTGCTTGATAAGAAATTAATTTGTCTGAAAACTTGAAAGTACCAATATGAGCTTAGTAGCAAATAAAAAGCTAATTCTCTATATTGCGTAATCCTGTAAGAGTGGGATAATGATAAAGATAGTCAGTTTTTTAGCACGTACAACAAGCTGGGCGCTTTACATTGTCTCTTTACCTTGACAACATTAAAATGTCCCCTGTCCAGAAAAAAGTACATCAACTGCTGAGAAGTTAAATATAACCAGCAAGTGCAGAGCCTATGTAGGCACTCTTTCAACTATGTCATGGGGCCTCAAATGAGCCTCTATGAATAAAAAGGGAATTCTTACTAAATGCTTTATTTTCTGATTAATATCCTACATATAATATACCCTTGTGTTATGCATGTTCCTAAATTTAAAAGGAAATTACAAAATGCTTCAGATTTGTGTATGTATCTCAAGTAGATTTTTCCAATATCTTGCAACCAACCTTCATAAAAATACTTACTCTTTGTTGGGCATTATGTAATCTGTTTAATGAGCTATTATTTAATCCCGACGAAAATCCCATGAGATAGGTACTCATATTACAGGTAAGAAAGGTTACTTATCCAAGGACATATGAGTGACACATAAATAACAGAAGTAGGATTCAAATTCACACCTGAATTGAGAGCTCACTGTCTTAACCATTACTGTCTCTTGGCCATGTACTTCTAATAGTCCTCCATCTTACTCTAGGCCTGGCAGCAGACATACATAGGAATCACACACTCAAATTTCTCATCTCAAATATCACCACGTAAGCTACCCATTTCTGAAGCTGGGTGATGGCTCCACGGGGGCTCGCTATATTATTTTGCCTATTTTATGTATCTTTCAAATTCTCAATAATAAAAAAAATTAAAAATTACATCCCAGGGCAGCAATTTCACTAACTTCCCTTTTTTTCTTTTTCTAAGGAAGTCTCATCAATAAAAGCTTTCATCTAAAATTTGGGGGTTTTTGAAGCACTAACCTATGCTACATTAGTTCTCTACTTCCAACAACAAAAACAGGGCTTTATTTAGCAGGGGTTATCACACAGCAAGAGACTGCTAATCAAAGCTTATATGATTGGTTATGTTAGTGAAAATAACTTGTATGCTAAGAAAATGTTTTTATGCTCCACGAATACCTAAAGGACTCCAAAGTGCCCAACCACCAAAGGTGCTTTCACATGAGTTACATTTTTCAGTATCTCCCCTCATCAGAAAATTCCGTTGAGATGTCAAGTGAGAAAAACAGACTTATCTATAACAGAGAACAAACTGGTGATTGCCAGATGGGAGGGGGTATGGAGGACTGAGTGAAAAAAGAGAAGGAATGAAGGAGTATATAAATTGCTAGTTACAAAAGTCACAGGGATGTAAAGTACAGCATAGCGAATATAGTCAATAATATTAAAATACCTATGTATAGTGCGAGGTGGGTACTACTAGACTAATCAGGGGAGTCACTTCGTAAATTACATAAATGTCTAACCACTGTACTTTACACGTGAAACTTTATAATACCAAATGTCAACAGATTTCAAGTGGGAAGTGAGGCAGAAATATTACCTTCCAGGTGTTTTAATACCCTCCCTTCTCACTTCTAATATCTACTATACTTAGGAATTTAATCAATATTTTTCAAATTTTCAAAATTTCATTAAGTATGCCCATTTCTCAATCTCAAAAACATCCACTGGTTTCCCATGACCAGTAAAATAAAGTTCAAATATGTCAACCTAGTGTTCAAGGTCTAAGCCTCACCCTCCCTATGCACATTAACCTGTTAAGACATCAGAAATCTCAGCTTAAGCTAGGGAACTGTAATTGCTGCCTCCTGAAGGTCTTGACTTCAAGTCTTCATTACCTCATGTCTGTTTCCCTTCTAAAATGCCTCCCCTTTCCTCTCTGCCTATATAGCAACACTATACTGTTTAGGGCACTGGTTCCTCACCCTTGTTTCCTTCAATCTAATAACCTTATAAAAATCAGACGAAAGCTATAGACCTGCTTCCCATATAAACACATACGAAACTGCATATAATTTCAGGGATTCACAGATCTCCTCTGAAGCCATTAACCTCAGTTAAAACCTTTTCTATGAGAGCATAGCTGCAGACATGCTGTTTGCAAAAGGCTAGCATATATGCCCACTTCTTGAAACTTGTAAATTCAGAGAGAGATTACCCTTAGTTTACAGAGGGTAAGAAAATAAGGAATGGCTCTGTGGAAAAAGCAAAGATTGAGTTGAGCCCTGAAGAACAGACAGGATTTATACACACAGAGCTTTCGAAGGGCATTCCAGCAGCAGGAATGTGAGAGAGCAGAGAAGTGCGCTGAGTATATACAGAAACTAGTTGATGTACGAGTTCTGTCATTAACTGCGAGCATATGGAGCACTTAGCCCACTGTATTACAGTTATCTGTTGATGGATCTATTTCTCCCACTAGAAGGGTATGTGCTAAGCACCTAGCATCAGACCACGGTCGTAAAATGTAAAATATGCTCATTGACTGAATGTTAAAAAGTGAAACAACAGGTTGGATCGAAGAAAGCTTGTGATATCACAAGATTTTAGAACTCATGAATATTAACCATCATATTAAAATATATTATCCCAATATTTCATTAGAGCAGTTCCTGTTAGGACCATGCCAATACTGTTATCTTAGTTTCTACAATTACTTACACTTTACAAAATTGCTCTGCCTTATAATAGTCTGTAGTCAGTCAACACTCTCAAAATTCATACTGATCTCATATGTAGCTCATTCGAATTAATGTACTTAGAAACAATTTAAGTGTTTGGAAAAATACATACAATATGCTTAGAATAAATGAATACGTGAGAACAACTTATAAGATATTTGGTCAGGGTACACTTTTCATTTCTATTTTGACAAAAAATAATTTATTATAACTGAGATGCTATAGCTTGATTGTAATTGTCAGTATTTGAAAATACTGACTGATGAGTCTGCGGAATTCACACATGGAAAAAAAAGCATCAAATTATTTTTCTGAGAACTACTGAAGGTAACAGTCCTTCATCCATTGTTTAACAAAAACTTAAAAACAAACATCCTGGACAGCCAGCATCCCCACGTGGCTTCCTAGCTACACATCCCAACAGACCACTTACCGTTGGGATCGAAGTGGTGCAGCTGACCCTTCTGAGCCGTCTCTGCATCAGGTCATGCTCCATACTGTTAACTTCAGCCTTCAACCGTTCTAGGGCCTCTTTCTCATGTTTCAATTGCTTTGCTAACCTCTCCATCCTTGCTCGCTGATGTAACAGCAAGGCTATATAGCATTACAGATAAAGTCATTGCAGAGAATAACATTGAACAAGTAACCAGAAAATTTCTATACTCATTGCTAATGTATAAAATCTCTGTCATCCAACTTGAGTTGGCATTTACTCTCCTGTCTAATGCTATTCTGCCTCTGTATCTGCTTTAATTTAGCTCTTGTAACTGCTGCTGAAATGACATCATTCTATCCATCCCTCTTGTTCTGTTGTCCTTAGTTTCCCTAAGATTCTTTTTAACTACATCTGCCTGTTTCTAACAGGTTCAACACAAGGCATATTCAATTACAATCATAATTACCTCCCTTCTTAGATACTAAAAGAGCACTAAGTTCTCAGATATATTGAAACAATCTGAACAGACTCTGAAAAAACTATTCTTTATATTTAGTTTGTTGTAACAACGTTCTTCATTACCGATCTCACTTCTTATGATGACATTTATAAAAGTGGAATCGGTAATGACCTGAAGGACATGATATTTATATGTATAAGTAATTTATATCCTTCAGGCCATCTTCTTCAGAAAAGATTCTAGTTTTCTCACCTAGATGAACTTTTTAGTCTACCATGTATGAATCTCTTTCCCACTCTGTACTTTGTATTTTTCATTCCAATTTTAGTATATGTGCTGCCGAAGCGAGCACTGTACTTTGTTTTTGACCCTTTCATTTATCTATATTTTTCCCCCAATAAATGTTCTTCCTTAAAAAATAAGTCTTATTTAGGTCATTATTACATGCTTACATTTTCATATTTTAAAAGAAAGTCTATAGATGACTCTCAAGTACTGACTCTATTCTTAATAGCAATAACTAAACAGCTAATATACATTATTTTGAATAAGAGCCACCCCACCACAAAGATTAAATCTCATGAAAGGACTAAAATTACCTTGGGTATAGGCATAGTCATCTGATCCAGAACTGGAACTCCTCTGATATCTATGGCTTCCCTTTTCTCCCCCAGAGCCTGGTATCACTGAAATGGGCTGAATAGGTTCTGGGGCTGCAGAACGTTCTTCTTGGTCCACTAAATTTAAAAGATTTTCAGCCACTGCTCGGCCTACGGTAATTTTAAAAACTGTAGTTGGATTTGGTATCACCAGAGGAGACGGTGATGGAGCGCATGAAGGTCCAGTTGGCTGTGTATATGTAATATACACAGGATTAACACTAAATGGAGGTTTTGGTTGACCGGATAGCCCTCTTGAAGGAGAATTTGAAGGTGGAGTGGTGGCTGTGTACAGTGAGTGCTGATTCCGTGGAGACGGCTGATTACTGATAGGTGAAGGACTCCTATTAATTGCTGTCCCAGGTCTTTGAGAGGGTTCGACTGTAATTTCTATCTTCTTCATGGATCCTTTGGGTAAGCTAGATGTTGTGTATGGGAGATAGGCTACTGAATGGCTCCCCTGTGTCTGATAGAGAGGTCCTTGTTGATATGGATGGGGTGGAGTAGTTGAAGGGCTAGGTGGCATGAAGACGTGGGAACTCGGGTGGCCCAACTGGCAAGGCTGCACTTGATGCTGTGGAGAGCTGAAGGGTGAAGGACATTGAGAAGGAGGTGGCGAATGGTAAGCAGGTTGAGGGATCTGTTGTTGTTTGGGAGAATACTGAGAAGGTTGATAGTTCTGTTGATGTGTATAAATAGGTAAAGGACGTTGGCTATAATGAGGCACTGGGCCCTGTGGTGAGGACTGCCATGACGTATTCTGAGGAGTTTGTCTTCCTGATGAACTTTGAGATGTTGGTCTAATATAAATAGAACCAGGAGACCCATAGAGATTACTTGGAATTTGTGGAAGAATTTGTAAAGCTCTTGGTACAGTCTGTCCCGAAGGGAGGTTTTGGGATACTGTAACAGTAATTGGATTTGTACTATACCGAGGTAAGTGCATGTATGAAGGAGGTGGCGGCTGTGGTGGTGAAGGCCCTTGCATAGCAGAAGGATTCATTCCTGTTTGCATGGAAGATGGCTGTTGAGGTGGCTGTGAAGGAGGAGTAGCTGCACTTCTATTCTGTTCATTCATAAAAAATGGATTGTAGTTGGGAGTAGCAGCCACAATAGCTGGAGCTGAGTGTGGTTCCTGAACTAAACATATCAGCTGTTTCCCTGCTGCATGTTGTGGATCGATATGTCCATCACTTGAGCTATGTACCAGTGTTCGACCACCATTAAGTTGTGCTCCGTCTCCTAGGTGGTAGCTACCAGGAGAATGGATGCCCAGGTTAATATGCAAAAGGCGATTTCTATTCATCCTGTTGTCATCAGGACTATGGTATTCCATATACAAGTATTTGCAACTCTCCTGGGAAAGGGCTCTGCAACAGGCTTCAAGATTATTGTTATTCTAGGGGAGGAAATGGTAAAATAACGTTAGCAAAATGGAAGTCAAGCTTTGCCAGAGTTGTGCAAATATGATTGACATAGAATAAGCAGAGAACACAGTAATTTAAACACAAAAGGCTTCATGTTCATCTATCCTGAAAAGGAGATACCTCCAGTGATTCATATTATTTTACAGACATTTAGCTCACATGACTAGTACTACTGCTACTGCTACTGCTACAGAAATGTACAGTACCTACTAATGAACATTGTGACTCAACCCCAACTTTTCTGACTCCAAATCCAGGACTCATTTTATACTTGCTGCATCTCAACAAATTAAAATGTTGGGCTAATCTTGGATTCACCACAATTGCTGCAATATACAAGTATAAGTAATAGCCATCATTAATATTTAAACTGATAAACATGAAAATAACCATGCTTTAGTTTTCAAAAGGCACTGAAACCAGAAAAGCAGAAAAAAATTATATTAGAATTACTAGTCAAAACAATAAAAATTATAAAGCAGCCTTCACTTTTACACTATATAACTTCGACCGTCTATCATTATGAAAGATTAAGCTAAACAAGTTTAAAAAGTCTAAGATGGTTCCATGACTTTGCCAAAGTTACAGCAATATAACATAAAAGCAGATCTAGAATGCCTTAATGAAATTCATTCACTCTCTTACAGCCTCAAGTTTTCACCCTACAAAAAGGTAGGCTTGGTAAACTTTCAAAATCATTTAAGGATCTGAATTTTTGAGTTCTACACACACAAAAAGACAAATTGGCAGTAATCAAACTAATAACAGGTTCACTCTTTTAAAAATTACAAAATATAAGGTAGTTTTTCATTGAAATACAGAATTCAGAACTATTTTATTAGCCTAAAACACTACTGGTCATTGTCTTTGAAATCATCTATTAAATTTAATTATCCTGACCTTCTCTATAGTTCATAAATATACATACAGATGTGCACATACGTACACATGACCATATATTTATTTTATTTTATTATATTTATTTTAAGGAAAAGTGTATTTTATATAAAAAGAAACACTACATTTCTGTGGAGAGGCAAATAAAGTTAAACTTAAAACAGGACATACAGTGCCACAGTTTTATAGATGGGAGAACTATTAGGGTTCATCCACTCCAACACAAATCATTTACAGATAAGGAAAGAGATGCCTGAGAAGTTATGTGGCTTGACAACAAGCACTTAACTGGTTAACTAGAGAGCTGTCTAGATTCTTGGTCTCCTGCCTTCCAGTACTCTTTCCATCACAATAGGAATTTCGAGGGAGAGGATGTTCCACCAGAAGTACATTACCATACTGAAAGCTTTAGAAGTAAAAGAAGATTCAGTCAAGCTAACATCTGCAAAATGAATTCTCAGGAATTTAAAGAATGGGCATTATCAAAACTCCTTAGATAACTTTTATTCTTTTCCTTATATAAAATTGTTAATACTCAAATAATTTAAAAATACTTTAAGCCACGGAAATAGAAATTTAAGAAGAAAATAATCAGAACGCAAATTTGTTTTTTTTTTCTTATCTTTCTTGGAAATCATGCTCATCAAGGGAGAGAAGTTAGATATTAAGCAGATTTGCCAGCTAGAAAATGTGACTGATAGAAAAATATAGTATCTCCTTCAAGTGTTTTATAAACCTATGGATTAAGGAAAGAAAACTAGTGAGTTACATTTGAAATCTAGACCTTTTGGAAGATGGTGGACTAGGTAAAATCAGGGTTCATCTCCTCCCAGGACCACATTGAAATTACAACCAAATTATAAAATTATAAAATAATCACCTGAAGTGGAGAATCACCTGAAGTCCAGCTAATCATAACACCTACATCTAATATTTGAAACCTAACGCAGTCATGGACATGTTACTCTTTGACATTTTTATTAATGATCCTGAATTTCATGTTTCCTACACTGAATTAGGTAGCCTAATTAGCATTGCTGCAAAAAGGATCCAAATTCAAAATGATAAAAAGTTGGATTTGTCAGCCTATTTGAAATATGTCTACAGGAACAAGGTGAGTAAATTTTCCTAAGAAAAATTTTAAACCACAAATAACAAGACATTTAAATATTATCTTTACAGAAGTGTTTTTAAATACCACCAGAATAGATTCAAATGTCAATTTGACCTGCTAACGTCTTAAAAAGAAAAAAAAGGATTAAAAATTTATCAGACAGTGAATTTGAAAAATAGTTAAAGAAATCAAAATTGTTTAAAGAGGCCAGAATTTTTAGGTAGACATTTATGAACATGAACACTTGAAAAAACCAAGACAAAAAAAGCATCATACTCCTAAAAAGTAATCCTGCAGAGAGGCTGTAAATAAAACTTTTCTATGAAATGCAAACTACTGAGTCTCATATTTTAATGCAAACAGAGAAACCTGCCAGACCCAGATGGTAAGTTCTATACCAATAAACTCTTAATTCCAGAGGAACAAAATTAAAAAACTAAGGACAGTGTAAATTATCAACAGATGTTCACTGAGTTGAATTCACAGTTCCATTCATTCAGTTTAGTGAGATGAAGACACCAAGCCATGAAAAAAATACAGGTCATAAATAAAATTAAAAAAAGGTCAGAGGTAGGTGGGGCCGGCCTTAGGACAGGTGAAGAAGGTGACTGCTAGGAAGTGATTTTACACCAGAGCTTCCTATGTCTGGTTTTACTCCAGTGGGCAGAAATTCAGATCAGCAATGTGTGTTAGAAAAAAAGACAAGCTATAACACTAAAATCATAAGCCCAAATGACTAGACCTAGTAGAAGAGCTTGCAAACGAAGGAAGCACCTCTGGTACAACCTTTGTTCTGTGAGTCTCTCTACTTGTAATGAACCTCAACTGTATATAGGCTTAGGCTATATCTTGAGCTGGTCACACTGCAGTAAGGAGGAGGCTGTGTATTATGCAGTGGAGTTTGAACTGATTGTGTGAGGAGATCCAGGAGGCCAGGATAGAAGTGCTGCTCCCAAAAGTCAACTAAATAAGGAAATGCTTTAACCCCAAACACACCGAGATCCCATGAAGGATGATGCAAAACTCAATAAAGGGCAGGCTAGGCCTGTTTCTCTGTTGCTCCTTGAGTGGGAAGATACATTCTCTAAGAGAGATGATTTATTTCAATAGAAGACAACTAAAAAATATAAATAAAGTGGCCTTATACTTAAAATTACACATATATATAATAAGCATTTACTAAGTAGAAAAAAAGCAAGAAAGGGAGTGGACTCTACAAACTTTTAAAAATAGGCTCTAAAGTATACAATCTAAGAAGTTATAGTGATAAATTTGAGATTCAAAATTCAAATTCTAAGGATTTAGGGACTGATGACACACACCCAAAACAATTTTAAGTGAAATGTGATAATTTTTTCCCCTTTTTGCTACATTTATTTTCTCTAAATTAGTGGTTCTCCAGAAGGTAGATTTCACCTTCCATGGGACATTAGGCACTGTCTGGAGATATTTTTAGTTGTCACAAGTGTAGAGATGCTACTGGCGTCTAGTGAGTGGAGGCCAGGGATACTGCTAAACACCCTATAATGCCCAAGGCAGACCCCCAACACAACAGATTATTCAGCCCAAAATGTTGACAGCACCAAGGTTGAGAAATCCCGCTCTAAACGTCACCCCTTCCCCCATACACGAGAAAATTTAACCGAGTTCTAATTACCACAACACAAAGTCAGCTCTAATAAGAAAAACTGTAAGTTAATTACTAAGTGTGATTGGTGGATAATCTACCTGTAACATGCACTGAGACACCACACCCTCTGGAATCTCAGGGAAACGTTGTCGGAGGTCATGGAGAACCTGCATGTCAAGCTGTGGACTGCTTTGCGCCATGCCAGAGCAAATGCTGGTCAAGTTTCTCTTAGGAAATGGATGCTAACCGGCCTTCCAATAGTAATAATCTTCCAACACCACAGTCATTTTCTATTAAAAGAAATTAAAGTATGGTTAAATTTAATTACGTATTTCACTTGATTCAAATAGAAACTATTACTCTATTAAAATGGAGAGACCTAAAATAAGAATACCCAATTCCAAAGTTGGAAAATTGACAAATTCAACTTAGCCAGACTTTTCTGATATAATATAGCCAATCACTGGTTTAGAAACAAAAAAAACTTTCAGTTTTATTTTAGTGCTTAAAAAAATAAACCACTAGATTAAAAATACAGAGTATTATTATTTGACAACCATTTTTTTCTAGCCTTGAGAAATTCTACTTATGTATAATCACTCATGTTTTCCCAAGGGTTGTCACATCACTCCTCTAAAGCAGAGCAATTAGTTTGACGTCAAATAATAAAATAAGGAAACAAGGACTTGATAACAACACCAATAAAAGCACACTTGTCCTGTTTGTCTTTATATTCTCCCCATACTTTGGAGCCAAAAGGTTTTAATTTGAAGTCTGAGTATGCGAAACCCAATGTCTAAATGAAACAACTGGGCAAACAAAAAGGGAAATGTGGAATCCTTTGTTTTCAAAGATGCCAGTGGAACATCACTAGCCAGACCTGCCTACCTACGATTTTAGTTCTGATGCCATTGGCACAGGTGCTAATGGCAGGATGTGGGAGTACAGTTTGAGCAGAGGAATCTGATCCCCAGTCTTACTGGCATTCATCGAGTTAAGTACTCATATAAAGAAGGCAACTAGTGCAGTATAATTAATAAAATCATAAATCAACTGACAGCATCAAGGGTTGATTAACCAACCAATCCACTTTTTGATTCACATCTCCCATTTTTTAAAAGAGGGAAAAAACAGACAGCATATTATTACCATACCATCTTATAATATTGTTGCTGTGTTCACTCACTATATGGTCAAACATTTTTACAAATGAGAAGCAAATACCCACATCTTCACAGGATTTGTGGAAACCATAATTATTAGATACAGGTGTAAAGCACACATAGAAGGGAGGGTCATATTTCTTGCAAATAGGTCCTGGAACTTTAAATCATATCATTACTTAGGGCAACGTAGAGTACAGAGACTATTTTTAAAGTAAAAAGTATTTAAGGAAAATATTGAATTAATTCTTCTGGTTTCTAATTAAACAAATGAATAAATACCATGCAATCTCTAATTTGACTTTTATATAGACACAGAATTTCATTTTGCATACAATCTGCTGACTTCTTACTGGGCATCTAGCTGTCTCTCTTCTTCCTTCCAAGCCAACATTGCCAAGAATTACGTATTCTGTGTCTACAGGGCAGCCACAGAGCCCCTATGTATAAAAAACTCTGCTTAACCACAGGGAAAAAGAGCTATTAGGGGCTGCTGCAATGACTTCCAACCATCAACACAGAAGATGTCTAAGGAACATGAGGAAAAAGTAAAATGTGGGTCAATAATACAGATAACTTCCAATGTGCACATATATGGGCCTTTGGGCTACCCTGTACTATTCTGCTCCCCACAGTTCATTCCTCAGTCTGTTCTATCTGGCTCATCTCAGTGTTCCACAGAAACATTCTCTGCTGCTAAATCTAGATGATATATCTTCTGGTCCCTATGCCCCTTGACCTCTGAAGCATCTGACACTACTAATTGTTGCTTCCTTTTTTTCAGCCTCTGTGACATCATACTAGCCTGGTTTCTTCCCATCTCTTTTCACATTGTTTCTCTGGGTTTTGTCCTAAACTGCCTCTTCTCATTTTACTTCATTTTGCCCAGTGATCACACCCATTACTAAGGTTTCAATAACAGGTAAAGGCTGATGACTCCCAAACTGGTATCTTAAACATCATACTCTCTCCAAGACTCCAGACACAGCTAACTGCATACTGCATAGCACCATATGGATATGCCCGAAGATATCAGTATGTCCAAAAAGGAGCTCCTTATCACAACCCTTCCCCAAATGCTCTCTGTTCTCTTCATGAATATGACCACTCAGTTAACAAAACTAGAAACCAGAGCGTGATTCCTGACTTTCCATTCTTGTACAACCAACTAAACAGTGTGAAATCAAGGGGGTCATGGTTTGCACCTGGGTTCTGCCATTTAGTAGTCTCTAAGAAAGATAATCTTTACCTCTGAAGCTTCATCTGTAAAACAAAAATAATAATAGGGTTGTAGAAGAATTTAAATGACAGTCATAAGTCAGGAAGCATTAGTTACTATTATTCAGGGCATGTCTAAATATTGTTCTCTTCAGCTTCCTGCAGCTCTCCCTGTCCCAGTCTTGCCTTTCTTCATGTCACAGCCAGAATATTTGTTTTCTAAGATGCAAATCTGATCATATTTCCTATACTCTGTAACCCAACCAAACAGAGCCATGTGTGATCTTTTGCATGGGTGTCCTGTACCACCTTTACTCAGGGCATTAGCCCATGATCTTCTATTTGCCAGAGACACTTTTCTAACTTCCTTCCTCCTCCCTGCTTCTCCCAATATTGATCCCATATAGATCCCATAGATATCGGTATTAGTGGCACCTCCTACTGACACCAGCACTATCCCACCTTAGTCCTACTGCCACGTTTCTCCTCCTACATTGGGCCAGAGGGCCCTCTGCAATGCTACCATAGGAAAACCAAACACATTAATACTTAAGCCACCCCTTGTATCTTAAGATCTGATACAAAACTATAGCTCTACCTGGAATGTGCTGTTACACCAGAGTGAGGAAGTATTCAAAAAATGATGGGAGCTTGTCATAAGGACCTGTGAGTCAGCTTGAGGAGGCTCCCACTGGCCAAATCTGTGCCAATTTGAACACCAAAATAATTAAGGACACTAATGAATTATAGGCCTATAGAAAAGAGGAACTCATGAGTCCACATCAATAATAGTTAAATACACACATAATACATAAATGGAGAAGGGAGGACTTTTGCTCACAGTAGTATCCAACTAGTAAACATGCAGGGAGTGCTGGAGCTGGAAAAATCATCATTTTGCAGCCATTATCCAGACTGCTTCAAGTTAAGAATCAATGGACGTTAAATCTAGGGGTAAACTTGAATTAAGAACAGGATATATAGATGATCTTAAAGTGTCTCTCCATCTACAGCCATGCCCGATTTCATCTGATCTCGGAAGCTAAGCAAGGTTGGGCCTGGTTAGTACCTGCATGGGAGACTACCTAGGAAGACCAAGAGCTGTAGGCGTTTAAAAAAAAAAAAAAAGTCTCCCCAAAGAATTGCTTATTAGTTTCAAGGGGGAAAATTTTAACTATATTGTGGACAAATTGAACATCTTGACTGTGATCAAAATTAACATCACCAATGAGGGACAGATGTACACCTCCAAATGTGATACCCTGAGAACATATTGCTTTATAGTATTCCAGTCAGGAACGCATAACCTGAAACTAATCATGAAAAAATAGACAAACCCAAAGTGAGAAATGTTCTGTTAAAAAAAAAAAAGCAGGGAGTGGGGATGAGATGTCTTCTTAAAAATGCCAATGCCATAAAAGACTAAGGCTGAAAAAAACGTGGATTAAATTAGAGCCAGGACAACTAAAACCTAGACTGGATCCTATACTAAATGGGGAAAACATTATAAAAGAAATGAAATGAGTCAACTGACAAAGCTAAAATGTGGATGGTACATTAGGAAAGTATTCTCTATCAATGTTAAAATTTACTGAATTTACTAAGTTTATTGACTTGAGAACCATGATGTGGTTATGTGAGAATATCCCTATTTTTAGGAATCTGACAATGAAGCATTTAGGGGTAAAGGGCATGATGCACGCAACTTACTCCCAAATGATTAGGGAAAAAAATATATAGCATAAACACACATGTGCATAGAGAGAAGCAACAAACGGCAAAGCAAATGGGAAAAAATGTTAAGAATAGGTGAATCTGGGTAAAGGGTATACAGTGTTCTTTGTACTATTTTTATTCTTGCAACAGAATTTTGCAAACTCTTTAAGTTTGGAATTACTTCCAAATAAAAAGTCAAAACAAAAAGCAAACGGAAAGCCTATAGTTCTATTCAGGGACTATGCCTTGTTGAGCACATTTCCAGAGCCTGACCTAGTACCTGCTCAAATGTTTGTTAAATAACAAAGAATCAATTTTACTGTACTAAAACAAACTAGCTAATAAGATAAAATATGTGTGTGTATATATAGATGAACCATGCCCCCTATCCCCTGCACACTTTTATTGGGTAGGCAGGGATCACCCATGTGGAATGATTTGTGAATGCTTAGGGAAAAAGAAAAACAGGTTAGGCTACTCAATCAATGGGTATATTTTTCTAGTTTGCCCCCTTAAAAACACCCAAATCTGAAATGCTGAGAATCTACCAGATTAACAATTTGGGCTTCAATTTAAAATGTGAAAAGTCCTTAGTGTTAATTTAACTTTTTATCTGAAGCAGGGTTTGAATTATCTACCTTTTTGACCAAAACAAACATGATCTGCCATTTTACTAGTCACGGGAGTCCTAACAAGATGAGTTACCTTGCCAGAACACTGAAGCTCTAAGGCAGCACTGTCTAATAAAAATTCAAGTCACTTTAAATGTTCTAGTAGCCACAATAAGAAAGGTTAAAAAAAAGGTGAAATTTTAACATATTTCATTTAACCTAGTATATTAAAAATACTATTGTTTTAACACACAATCAATATGAACATCATTTATCCCAGTATTCCTCAGTAACTTTCCTGAGATCATAAAGCTCTCAGTTGTAGAGCCGGAACTCAAAACCCGTGTGTGTGATTCTAAAATATCTGCTTCTTCTACTATGTTCTGCATAAGTGTATGTGCTGACCGATACAAATTTTATGAAAATGGAAATTTTTGTCACAAAGAAACCTTTCAGTTCTGACCAAACGCTTTTATTTTCTGATTAATATCCTACATATAATATACTCTTGTGTTATGCATGTTCCTAAATTTAAAAGGAAATTACAAAATGCTTCAGATTTGTGTATGTATCTCAAGCAAATTTTTCCAGTACCTTCCAATCAACCTTTATAAGAATATTTACTTTGTTTGGTTTATGTAAATTGTTTAATGTGCTATTATTTAATCCTATGAGATGGGTACTCATATTATAGATTAGAAAAGTTACTTATCCAAGGACATATGAGTGACACATAAAAAACATGCAATCAATATGAAAATCATTTATAAGCTAGTATATTTCTTCTCAGTTCAAACTGGCCACATTTCAGTGGCTCAGAAGCCACCTGTAGTTTGCTGTGACTACCTTACTGGACAACATAGCTCTAAGGCTTTAGGAGTTTTATTCAGATGGCAGGCTAAGACCTAAGACAAACTCCTCGATTCCCTAATTCAATATCTCCTTTTAGAGCATACAATTACCTAGGCAAAGGGCCTGGCACAGACTAGGTGTTCAAGGAATATTTGTTAGGTGAAATGAAAAAAAGTGAAACTCATTGAATTTAATGGTAGGAATGACACTAGGTAAACAAATCTGCTTGTATTTACAGAAATGGTAACAGGAAATGATTTTTCTATACTTGCAGGTCTAACCATATTCAGAAACACTTGATGACTATTTAATCATCATCAAGAGCTTCTGAAGCACCCAAAGGCTTAACTCGAGCTTTCCTACTGGCTTCAAAGAATGGTTTTATTCATTTCACAACCCTAATTTCAAGTCTTTAAAATATAAGGGTGATACAGTTGCCTTTTATGAGAAGGAAGAAAAAAGGGACAAGGGTCAAGAACAACAAACATTTCCGTTGTCAAGAGCTTAGGTTCTGCATACTTCAGAACTCTTAGGAGCTACTAGCTCTCAGCTAGCTTTGTCAACCTTAAGACCATCGGGTGCTACCTAGGCCAAAGTTACCATTAATTTTATCACTATTAGTATCAGCTACCATTTACTGAACAACCTATGCCCTGAAAGGTAGCTATGATTATCTTTTTACAAATAAGTAAACAAAAGAGAATGGGCATATAGCAGAATTGTGACTCAAATAACAAGCCTGCCTTCTCCAAAGTCTGTGTTTCCACTATGTCATTGGCAGGTATCAAGAACATTCCCAATAGAGTGATGATGTGTGCCCTTCTTTGGCTGAGGGAAAAAGGCAGCAAACTCTCAATAGTTTGTTATCCAAATAGGGGTTTACAGGTATGTGGGAGGTGGAAGATAGAGAGGGGAGGAATGAATCCTTGCACAAATAGCTGTTTTAGGACATACAAAGAAGCAGAACTAAAAGGAAGAAATTGCCCTTTATAAAAAAAAACGGTTATAAATACTTGCCTTTGAAAAAACATTAAAAAGCATCTTTAAAATTGAAGCCAAGAACTTATACAGCCACAAAGATGGCTACCATCTGAAAAGATGGTTGATAGCAGATCTACTTTTCTCTATGAATAGGACTCTGAATTGATTAAAAGATTCTTCTCCTTAAGGGATTATGTATGTAATCCTAATAGTGTTAGCAGTTGGCCCTGTACATTCACTCACATAAGCACTAACTGGCATGGAAAATCAGTTAGTATTTCACAATGTATAACGCTCTCAAATTTAATTTCTTGATGATTATAAAATGTTAAAATACTTCTTTTAAAAAAGCAATTTCCTTTCTGCTCACTAGGAGGTTAAGCTCACAGATACTTTACAAATAGAAAATATTCCAGCCAATAAGATGAGCCAGTCTCCCTAAAATACACTTAAAAGTTTTACAGTAAAGTACTACATTGTATTTTGTATTTGATCCCACAGAATACAACTAAAATGAGGCATTGTTATGTAGTATCCTACAGATTTGGATATGATGCAACTCAAAACACAATCTATTCCTGTCCATATACAGTTGACCCTTGAACTACACAGGTTTGAATTGTGCAAGTCCACTTACGCAGCTTTTTTTCAATAAACATACAGTTGGCCTTCCATATCCCTGGGTTTTACGTCTGCAAATTCAGCCAACTGCGAGTCAAAAACAGTTTGTTTGTTTTGTCTTTGACTGGGAATGTGGACTGTATGCACTGTTCAATGCTATTTTATATAGGAGAGTAAGCATTTCCAGATTTTGGTATGTGGGGGAGGGGTCCCTGGAACCAATCCCCCAAAGATACCGAGGGACAACTGCTGCAATTAAGTTTTTGGAGAGTCAAAAGTTATACACGGATATTCAACTTCATGGGGGTTGGCATCCCTAAACCCCTGTGTTGTTGTTCAAGGGTCAAGTGTACATCAATGTATGCAACAACTATGCAAAATACACATGGACTTTGTCTCTTAACGGTATAATGGGATGCTAGTTTTTTAATACAATGTTAAAGTGATGAATGATTTGACACAGTAAAATTAGGCAGAGGACTCAAGCAGAATCTGAATTGTACTGGTTAGGCTAGGATGTGACCAAACTCCTCAGACACCCTTGAAATACCCCCATTAAAGCACAGATGGCCACAGCTGTGGATTGTGGAGCTGTGTTGGCAGTATCCCTAGATCAAGAAAGAACAGTGAAGGCATAAATCACAGTTCTGAAGCCACAAAAACCAGGTTCTGTAGGGTAGAAAGCAGGACGAAGATGGCGGGAGGTGGAGAGGGGGCTCTGGGATGGTATGCTAAACAATGGAATCACTCTAAGGCTTCCTCTAGTGATGCAGACACACACACACCCAAATCAGGGGTGCTAGCACAAGGCATAGCAGCTGTGGGGATTTCTCCCAACAGAATTCCTTCTCTCAAACATAGGAAGCTGCCCCAGAGCTCTGCTCTAATGCCACAATTCTCCACACTCTAGAAAATGACCTTGACACCTAGTGCTTTCTTTCCACAACCTGTTCTGTGCTCAGCAAATATGGACAGTGGTGTTATGGCCCTGACTATTTACCTCTGCCAGAATTTTAGCTCACTTCCAAAAATAATTGTATCACAGATTATGAACCAATGGTGGTCAGCCGAATCCAGCCCACCTATCTGCTCTGGTGATGATATTAGAAAGAAAAAAAAGTTGTCACACTTTAAAATAGGGAATTTTCACATAAAAATTTGAGTATTTAGCTTTCCTCTGAAAAATAAGCTCTAGCAACAGTAGACAACAACTGGCTGAAAGCTGAAGTGTCATTCCCCACTTTAGAAAGGACATACGCTCTCCAGCTTGCCTAGTTTCAACACTCCCTTGGGTGTCCCAGACACTGAGGCCTGGCCTTGCTTCACTCATTGACATACTTGCTGGATCTGTGACCCCCGAAATGTGTTCAGAAGAGACGTTTAAAGCTAGTACTTTAAGTATCAGTCTCGTCTAGTGTGTCTCAATGGTATGCTTTGATGTGGTAGTTTGGGACATAATTATTCACCATACAAGCCTGTTCCATGTGTCACAAGGTCTTTGGCACCCTGGCCCCTCCTGTAAAATGCTAGGAACATCCCCCCAAGCGACCCCTAGAGAGGCACAGTATCTTGGGCTGACAACCACTGTTAGCATGTTACCTTTGGTGAGGTGAGCATTTCCCAGGCTTGAAGAGTTAGTCTTGTCATGAGAAAACTTAAAATTAAAAAATAAAGGAATCATTTCCTTTTCTGATTGGTCTGGTCCAAATAATAATTGTTGATCAAAAACATATACTAGTATAAAACATTAGAACTTTCACTCATTTTCTTGCTACTTTGCAGGTTTTGATTTTCGGTCATATTTATTGAGCCCTATCTATGTACCAGGCACTATGCTACATGCTTTATCTCATTTAATCCCTACAATCATCCACATTTTATAACTGAGGAAATGTGAGGCTCAGAGAGGATAAATAATTTGCCTGTGGGTCACACAGTTAAGCAGCAAAGCTAGGATACAAACTTGAAGTCTGTGCTTTAACCATTATCCTCTTGTACTGTTGACTACATGGTTAAGACTTTGATGATGTCATAACTCTTAAAGACAGTGTAAAATTTAAACAAAAAACTGCTTTCAAAACATGAGAGTTTTTGTATCAGATTGTGGATTCTTAAAGGTAAACAGCAAGAAGAAGTGGCTGACGTTGGAGCATAACAAATGATCTTGTACTGGCACAGGTAAGGGTTCCAATTTGAGGATTTTTCATGCATATATATAAAGGTACTACTACCAAATAACAAGGGACAGTAACTTTCATATTCCTCTCTCTCCCTAAATGAGCCTTCCAAATAATTTCTAGAACTATCATCCTATAGGATTTTCATTACAGTGGAAACCATTCTGAAATTGTCACATATTTGCTGCATCTATCTTACATTCTGTTATGTTCTCAAGAGATATTCATATTACAAGAATCATTTAAAGCAATCAATTTAAATGCAGCCCCCAGAAACAAACGGAAGCATATTCATATTAAATTTAAACTTAACGCCCCTTGCCCCATGTGAATATCTATTTGCCAGCTACCACCTATACAAAATTTTTCATATGTGCCACTCCCTGCCTTCTACCAACCTCCTGCCAAAATAAAAATAAAGGTACTTGGGACCTCCTCCCAATTCTGAGGTTAGTAAAAAGGAGGTAGGATATTAAAAAATAAACAAACAAAGCTTAATGAACCACAGTGGTATATGAAAAAAGAAATAGGGAAGCCTTAATTCTTATTAGAAAAAATTTGTTCAATTAAGAATATTGAGTTGTTGTTTGGGATAAAATGTTATATAAAAAATGGTATACAGAGAAATCGAAGGTTTTCTTTATAAAGTGACTTTAAAAATATCTCAAAACATTCTGGAAAAAAGGAAAAACTATAGAGACAGTAAAAAGATGAGTGGTTGCAGGGGTTTGCGGGAAAGAAAGGAGGGGTCACAGCTGAAGCACAGGAGAATTTTTAGGGTGGTGAAATCATTCTGTATTCTATAATAGTAGATACGTGACATTATGCACTTGTCAAACACATAGAAATTTATAACACAAAGAGTGAACCTTAAAGTATGCAGATTTAAAAAATCTTGAAATGGAGATATGTACAAAACAATATTACCTCAGGGGATGGAGGAGAAGGTGCTGATTTAAATAACTTTCGAAATGAGTAGAAGTCTATAAGGCTAAAGGCAAAAAGGAACTGTACATAATAAACACTGTACTCTAGTTGATAATACTGTTACCCAGGGGAGTATCAAGTTAAGAAAACTGATATACATCTATACACATATACTGGGACTGAACAAGTAAGTAAATGGATGGTGAGTGGTGGCAGCCAGGCTTCTCACTGTTGGAGATTACAGACAAGCAAGAGGAGAAGGCCAGAATGATCCGTGTGGTAATGGATCAGAGTTAAGAGACATCAGTGTGAACTCATGTTTTAGTAGAGAGAGATATATATTTATATATAACATACAGATACATAGAAATATATATAGATATGCATAAATATACAGATAGTATACACCCAAGATTTCAGCTATAAGGGCTTAGAAGCAGCAACACTCCAGTAGCAACGAGCACACCTAGCAACCCAGACCTTGACTTCCAATAGCATTCTCTAATAAAAGGAACCAGGGCTTTGTGGAGAGCTGCTGATTCTAGAACTGGAACACGGGATATACAAGGATGCGTCTGGAAGTGCACAAAAACAAAACAAAACCAAAAAAACTATGGTATGGAGGGATGTCAGTAACGTAGGAGCCAACCAAAAGTGCCCCCAATGACCAAAGCTGGAAAAATTTGAACAATGAAATAAATAAAGTAGTATTAGATTATGACCCAAAATATCAAATAAAAGTTCATGACCCCGTACTGATATAAAGAAATGACTGAATGAATGAGGGAAAAGAGATACAACTTCCCATGCAGAAGAATTCCCACTAATTTATATAGAACACCCTCAGGTGATGGGGCATAACTTCTCACTCCTTAAGTATACACAATATAGTGACTTCTTTCCAAATAGCATAGTACAGAAAGGAGTTTTAAAAAACAAAAACAAAACAAAAAAAACTCAAGAGTAATGTTACCGTAGAGAAACCTGACAAACACCTTCTCAGCCAAATGACCAGTCAACATAAACTGATAAATCATGTTGATAGTATGTACTCTTGATATGTTGTGATGAGAATGTAAGAATGACACTTTACCTCTGTGGTCTTCCTCCCCAAAACCAGTAACCCCAGTCTAATCATCAGAAAAACATCAGACAAATCTCAATTGAGGGACAATCTACAAAATACCTGATCAGTTCTCCTCAAAACTGACAAGGTCATCAAAACAAGGGAAGTCTGAGAAATTGTCACGACTAAGAGATGCCTAAGGAGACATAATGTCTAAATGTAATATGGTATCCTGGTGAGATCCTAAAACAGAAAAAATATATTAGGTAAAAACTAAAAAAATCTGAATAAAGTATGCACTTTAGTTTTGTAACAATGTTTCAATACTGGTTAATTTTAACAAATGTACCATGCTAATATAAGCTGTTAATAATAGAGGAAACTAGGTACAGGGTATATGGGAATTCCCTGTATTACCTTCTCGATTTTTCTATAAAATTAGAACTGTTCTAAAAAATAAAATCTGTGTAAAAAAAAAATTTTTTTTAAGTACCTCAAGATAGTTTATGAGCCTGGCACAGGAGTCTTATTCACATCTCCAGCTCTGAAAGCACCTTTTCAATAGTCTAGAATGGAAATCTGACAAAATGAGGAGATAGTTATCCTTTTGCTAACTTCTCAACTCAATATCGAAACGAAACATGACAAAAATTCAGACTTCTGGTGTCTTAAAGTAACAGCAGACAGAATGCTAGATAGACCACACCTTTAGGGAGGGTGGTTCTTTCCCAAGTATCATCACGAGCTGAATCTTCTTCTTAAGTAATTAAATTCTACATTATCCCACAGAAGAAAGACCAAAAGACAGTCCACTGTTTGTTTTCTTGAGGCTTTTGCAGCATACCTGGTGTAACTCACACCTTGAGCCCCCCATTCTATTCAGAGAAGAAATGATAAGCCCGGGCCTATCAAGCATGTATAAAATTTTCAATTGTACAGAAAAATAGCATACAACTTTTTAAAAATGATGACTATTATATAATTCCTTTCTGTTCCATTAAGAGCAATTTCTATATAGAATAGTAGCCTTATTGGCTTATTTTGACAAATGAGCGTTCTCTCTCACCATCATTTAGAAGCTATCTTCATTCCCAGTAAACTTAGTAATTCAATGTTAAATGATATTGGCTTATATCAGAGCCATCATGCATACTAGTTTCTAATTAATCTCCTGACTCAACCTCTTTTTATAACCACAGCAAAGCTAAAATAACATATACTGTTTATACTGTATAATTTCAGCACTTTACCATACTTTTTATTTTTCAATTTCTCAGTTACTTTATCTTCAACATTACCCAAAAAATGAACTTCAAGTATGAGCAAATACAGTGCAGCTAATATGAATGCTGTTTTTTACCATGTGTAGTAGCTTTTTCCAATCTCCAATATGACAATGCAAATCCCATCCCACATTCATGTTAACTTTCTCCCATCAACTTCAATCAGCACAGCTTTCTTCCCTTCCTAAAGGCCTATAAAAGTCATTGTGTTTATTACCACTTTCAGCACTTGAAATATTTATTAACTTTTCAGTGCCCCCTAGGTTTTATTACTATAAATTTTAAGAAAGAAAACCAAACATGTTCTTTTAGCTATAGCGCCTTGTGCACACTAAATACTTAGCAGAAACGAAAAATGTAGGGCTTTTAAATAATTGGAAAAATAATTTCCTCTGGTTGAGGTGTTCCAAGGTCTTTGTTAGGTCAATTCTTAAATGACATTATTTAAAAAGAAAGACAGGACAACCTATTAGTGAATTATGTAATAAATTTACTGGGTAATGGCAGGTATTTAAGGGGAAAAAAAAGAAAACAAAATATTAGAGTACCTCACACATTGTAATAGTAAATATTGATTCAAAAAACTTGTCTGAGGGGTATGTGTGTATGTACTAGATCATGATTAAAATGTATTTCTTACTCTGAGAAATACTGAGATGAATATGGTGAGGAATTCTAGGTTACATAAGAAAAATATTTAACACTTTTCCTTTTTACTTTTATCTAAATAGATGACAGTTTTCTAATTAAAGTGGAGTTTTTTGAGAAACGTCTTGTTATGAAAGCTGAAACAATTCTAATGTTATGAATTTTTTTTTTACTTTATTTTTCTCAAATGCAGCCTCAATGTGTTTTGTGCATTGGAGCTCTCTCACATACCATTGGAGGCTCTTGCTTTCTAAAAGATTTTTTAAAAAATGAGTTATCAGTCTCATTAACCTAGATATTCAAGGTCACACACTGGAAGGGTATGAAAGATCAACAAAAATGCCATTTATATTCATTTATTTAACAAATGTCTAGCCTGACAATGCTCCTGAATCCCTTTTTCATTCAGTTAATAAAATCTGAGCACTCAGCTTGAGATACAGAAGACTCGTGCCCTCTAAATGAGAAAAACACACTGATAGTTGTTAATAGAGTGGGGTTAAGTCCCATAGTTAAGTTATCAGAAAAAGAAACAATTAATTAAGGTAAGACAAGGAAAAGGAGCACCAAGGAAAGCTTCATGAAAGAGATGACATTTAAGCTGGAGTGTAAAAAAAATAGCATTAAAAAAAATAAAAATAATAACATTATAAAGCTGGAAGGAACCGTACATATCATCTAACCCAATGATTCCCAACTGGGGACAATTTTACCCTACAAGGCACATCTGTCAATGTCTGGTGACATTTTTGATTGTCATACTGAGGAGGGGTGCTACTGGCATTTGGTGGGCATAGGCCAGGGAGGATGCTAAATATCCTACAGGGCACAGGACAGCCCATGACAACAAAGAATTATCTGGCCCAAATGTCAATAGTGTGAAGACTAAGAAACCCTGAACCCAACCTCAGTATAATAGCCTTGTTTCATACAAGAAAGTAACTAAAATCTAGAGGGATTTAAAAACTTCCTAAAAAGCCAAGATGATAAAACAGGCCTCATAACACCTTGTCCAGTGTTTAAGTCACAACACACACCCATGTGTGTTGTTATACTAGGAAACAGATGTTAAAAAGAGTGGGAACATCTTTATAAGGTGGCAAAACAAGCTATCTAGAAATCAAAGCTAATATTGAATTATCTTTCTTATTTTGTTGCTTAGTCTTTTTTGATGCAGATCTAGCAATGGCTCAAAGCAAGAACTATGCTATGTTTAAAAAATTATACCCTGATTTCATGGTTCACAATACTTAGATTTGTCATTTATACAACTCATTTATTGAACATGAACCTGAGAGTAAGAAAAATTACAATAAAAACTAGGAAGTATGAAGATCAACATATGCATGCATACCCAGTAACTCCTTGGGGCAGGTCTTTTGAGCTCCACCAGCTCCACTCAACTTCTAAGCCCCCCTTTTATATGCTGGTGAGCTTTCTAATAACAAATAAATTGTACAAAGAACTTGCTTAGGGTCCTGATTTAGGGTCTAAATCTAAAAACTTAAAACCACCTGGACATCTTCACACTCTTAAATGCACAAAAGGGATGGGGGTAGGGGCGAGGAAGTGGGGTGATATAAACAGCAACATACATGGATTAGTTTTCAAAATAGTTTTTTGTTCTAATATAATTACAGGAATACAAAGACACATAGATATACACTCCTTACCTCCAATTTGTCAATTCAACTGATACTCTGTCCAGTTTGACAAGCAACAATTCACAATAAAAACCTTGAAGGCTGAAGACACTGTCCTAAAAAAATGAAAGACCAAAAGTGGTAAGATTCAAACTGTGAAAGGTTGAAAGGAGACAGTGTGAGTCAGTGATACAGTGTATGAATAAAAGATCTCAAAAAAGCAAGAGCCATCTGTACACCTTTACAACCTGAAATTACAATGAATGTAGTTTATGTTCAATAGATACCAGACTGCCTGAGCCACCCTTCTCCCTTCCCAGTCAGTCATCTCTAATGCCTAAGGCAGAGCTGGCAACAGCAGAGAGGACAGCCAGGCCTTTTCTGAGGTTTTGGCTTTAGAGAAAGCTACCAAGAGGAACTTCAGTTGCATCCCTGGCAAACTATCAGGGGTCCCTAGGGCTACTCATGATATATTGATTAGTCATTATATTTTAATGGGTTTGATTACAAAACTGCTGATGCCCTTAAATGGAATTCGGAAAGGTGAGCCCAGCAATCTAGGAGAAATTAGAGGTTAAACTATATCTGATCGGCTGAGAGGGACAAAAGGAAAATCTTCTCCCCCAACTTCAGGTTAGGAACCTGAAGGGCTGCACCTTAGACATTAAGAGTGAACCAGAAATTAATCAGGCCATACACTGACTGTAACTTGGCCTTGAGTCATCTTGTGGCCCAGAAAAATCTTGAAAGCTGAGTTTAGACGAAGTAATCCTGGATTCCCTCAAGCAGATGCCAGTAAGTAAATAAAATGAATGAAAGAATGAATGAATGAATCCTTTCTAGAAGACAGCATCCTTGGTCTCAAATGATTTCTCAAACAATTTTTCAAATCTAACATCCAGCATACAATTAAAGACAATCACGCACACGAGAATAAGATAGAAAGCCATAGAAACAACAGACTCATGGAGACTCTAAATGTTAGAATTACCAAACATAGATTTTTAAATTATGTTTATATGTTCAAGGAGATAGATGAACACCAAACTTAAAGATCTCAGCAATGAAGTAGAAACCATAAAAAGTGACATAGCAGATTTTTAAAAGCAAAGAGTAATTCTGCAACTGAAAAATACAAAAACTGAAATTAAGATTTCAATGAACAGTTTTAACAGCCAATGGACACAGTTGAGACAGTAAATAAAAAAATGAGGGGAAAAAAGCTCAGAATGAAGAGAGGGTAAGAAACATGAAGGTATAGTGAGGAAGTCTAACATCCAACCCAGTTAATTGGAATCCCAGAAGGAAAAGAGAGACAGTATGGGGCAGAAGCAATATTTGAATGGCTGGAATTTTCCAAAAATGATGAAAGATGTCAAACAAATTCAAGACTCTCAATGAATTCCTACTGAAAATTGACAAAGAAAAATTTAAAAGCATCCCAAGAGGGGAAAAAATTACTTTCAAAGAAGCACAGTTAGCTTAATTCTCAACAACAAAAATGGAAGCTAAAAGACTTTATAATGGTATCTCTAAAGAACAGAAAGAAAAACTGCCAACCTAGTATTGTACTGCAAAGAAAATATCCATCAAGAATGAAAATGAAACTTCTCAGACAAAAACAGTTCACATCCAGCACACTTCCACTAAGAAATCATAAAGCAAAAGAAAACTGACCCAAAATGGAAGGTTACATATGCAAAAGGAATGAAGAATCATGATAATGTAAATAAGCATGTGAAAAATCTAATGGAACATTTGACTGTGTAAAATAATGTCTTATGGAATTTAAAATATGTACAGAAACTTATCTCTAAACTCATTAAGTTATATACATTAAATATAGAGAGCTTTTTGTAAAAACAAATATATAGAAAATTAAATTACAGGACAGCAGCATGTATGTCAGGAGGTGAGTAAATGGAACTAAGGTGTTTTTAATATTCCTGTTTTGTTGCTATGAAAAATACCACTGGAATTTTAACAGGGATTACACTGAATATGTAGATTGCTTTGGGCATTATGAACATTTTAACAATATTTTCCCAATTTATGAGCACAAAGCATCATTCCATTTAGCTGTGTTTTCTTCGATTTCTTTCATCGATGTCTCATGATATTCAATATACGGGCCTTTGACTTCCTTGGTTAAATTTATTCTTCGGTATTTCATTCTTTTTGATGCAGCTGTAAATAGGATTTTCTTAATTTCTCTTTCTTACAGTTCAATATTAGTGTAAAGAAATGCAACAGATTTTCGAATATTAATTTTGCATCCTGAAACATTTACTGAATTTGTTTTTTAGTTCTTAAGTTTTTTATGTTTTGCCATTTGTGACAACATGGATGGACCTGGAAAGCATCACGCTAAGTGAAAAAGGAGAGAAAAACAAATACCATATGCTCTTATTATATGTGAAATCTAAAAACAAAAACAAGATACGGAGAGCAGAATGGTGGTTGCTAGAGGTGGGGGTGAGAGAAATGGGTGAACTGTTTTTGTTTTAGTTTAAATTGAATAAAATATTTTTTAGAAAAGAAAGAACAGGCATATTCCTTAACTTGTTTTACAAGGCCACCAAAACCTAACAAAGACAGTATAAGAAAACAAAATAAAGGTCAATTTCACTCAAGAACAAAGATCCAAAAGGATCTTAAAAGGAAAATACAATAATGACCAAACTGGGTGTATTCCTGGAAAGCAAAGTTGATTTAGCATTAGGAAATCAATCAATATAATTCCATTCAAAGAGCAACAGCAGGAAAAGCATTTGATAAAATCCAGTATCACTCATGATATAAACTCTTACCAAATCAAGAACAGAATGAAACTTCCTTAATCTAAAATTTTAGATTAAGGAAGTTTAGATTTAAGAAAAATTAAAGCAAATATCAAAGTTTTCTCTTTGAGAAAGAAAAGAGATAATGGTACTCTCTATTACCACTTCTATTCAATATTATAATCTAAGTATTAGTCAAGCACAGTAAGAAAAAAAAGCATAACCCTTTGAAAGAACAAAAAGACTGAAGATAAATTACTAAAACTAATAAACATTTAACACAATTGCTAGAGACAAGATTTATATACAAATATCAACTGTATCTTTACAAACAAATGAAGTCTATAAAAATTTACAGTATGGAAAAAATACCAAATACCCATGAACAGCATCTCATAAGATGTGAATGACTTTCTGGAGAAAATTATAAACATTACTGAGAAATTAAAGAGGACCTAAATAAATGGAACAGTATATCATGTTCATGAATTAGAAAATAATACGAAAAAGATGTCAATTCTTGCTAAATTGCTTTATAGATCCCATGCAAATCCAACCAAAATCCCAACAGGTTTTCTGCATGAATGTGTGTTATGTGTGGTATGTGGAAAGTGACAAGACACTAAAATTCATATAAATGTGCAAAGGGCCAAGAACAGCCAAAATTCTCTCAAAGGACAACCGGTGGAAGAACTTGTTCTACTGAAAATCAAAACTTAAGATAAAACTGTGTAAAGAAGACAGTGTGGTATCAGTGCAAGGACTAATGGAACAGAATAGATAGCCTAGAAACACAACCACAGACAGGGATATTTGATTCCTGACAATAGTAGGGAAAAGACAGTGTGCTGTCCATGTGGGGAAAAAAAAAACAGTATTGTCCCCCTTTCCTCACAGGATGCACAAAAATTAATTTAAGGTAGATGCTAAACCATACATGAGAGCCAAAACAATGAAGCTTCTAGAGGAGGTGGAGAGAGAGTATCTGCAAAACCCTGGGATAGGAAAGACTATTTTAAATTGAACCTGATATCTAGTTTAAACATAAAAGAAAATAATGATAAATTGGACTACATTAAAATTAAGAACTTTGGTTTATCAGAAAATGCATTAAAAATGAAAAAGCATGCTCTTGCAAGCAGCAAGGGATCATTTATTTCTAGCATATAATAAAGTACTACAAATCACAAAGTCAAAATAGGCGAGGAAATACCTGACGCATTTTTGAAGGAATTCAACTCAAAATAGTTATAAAAACACAAACTTGTCTATGGCCATGCAACCCTGAACATGCCCGATCCTGTCTGATCTCGGAAGCTAAGCAAGGTCAGGTCTGGTTAGTACTTGGATGGGAGACCACCCAGGAAGACCAAGTGCTGTAGGCGTTTAAAAAAAAAAAAAAAAGGGAACCACAAACATAAGTCACCTAGAAGATTTAGTTATAAAGTTATAAATACTGACTGACCCTTTTCCTAAGATTTAGAGTAAAAGATTTTACTATACATTAGCATTTAAAAAAATTTTTAGATGCCTATATTAAAATAAACCAATTCTCCCATTCTTTCTCTAATTAGAACTCTAAAACACATAGTACTTACACTGAAAAAGTCCTATTTAAGAAATCTTTGCCTATGCCAAGACCATAATGACATTCTCAAAACTAAGACCTACATACAGATCCATCAACAGAATGATATACAGTGATATATTCACACAACAGAATATATAGTAATTAGAAGGAACAGTCTATAACTACACATCATTTAGATAAATCTCACATTCATAATGTTGCACAAGGTAGTATAGTAGGATTCCACATATGTAAAGTACAAAAGTAGGCAAAACTAATCTGGTATTTTAAAAGTCAGGATGATAGTCAGGAGAAAGGGTGGAAGTGACCAGAAGGGCAAACAAAGGCGCCTTCTAAATGGCTGATAATGTTCACTTTCTTGATCTGGGGTGCTGGTACCCAACTGTTCTCAGCTGGTAAAAATTCACTGGACTGTTTACTACTGATATACACTCTCTGCATATATATTAAACTTCGATAAATTCTTCTCAGTGTGAAGAAGTACCTATTTTTAAAAACTGGTTAGGGGATATGAGAACAAAATGTTTTAAGTCCATCTCTTCGGGTCAAAGCACAGAAATCAAATAACTAAAATTTAAAAAGCATGTATTAGACATGCTAATTACCAAAAAAAATTCATAGAAGTGTCAAACCAACTAGTGACTCTCAAACTTACAGTGACATCGATTTGAAACAAATTACCACCCCCCAATAAATTGATTTATATCTAGATTTAGTAACTAGTGTTGGTTTATAAAGGTCTAAGACAAGCAATTTGGTCTTCCAGGTTTTTATTAAATAAGAGTCTTTCAAACCTCAGAAAAGAATAGATTCACCTATCTAGTCAAATCTCCTAATTTTACAAATGAAAAAACCAAGGTCCTTTGAAGTTGGGTGATTTGTCCTCAAGGTCATAAACAGCTCTTGATAAGTAAAACGACTGAAGTTATTTAATTAAGTTCACTCCTCAACCAATTTTCTGAAAGTTCTAGGGGATTTCCACCATCAAGAAAGTTTGTTTACTGGAAGTGTCCCTCAATACACACCTTATTCAATTAAAACATTTTCACCCAAATATTACTAACTCAAAATTAATTTTTTTGCTATCCATGACTAATAGCCAAAAGCTATTTCTGGGGCAGAAAAGATAAGACTTTCTAAAAGTAAAATTCATAATATGCAACCTAACAGATAACGTTCCGTTTATAATGACAACTTTGACATCAAACTTAGGCATATGTGATAATTTCGAATGACAAGGCACCTATAGCATATGGTACCCCTGAAAAAGACTTTAAAAAATCAATCATGACCACAAACGGAAACTGTTACATATAAACAAAAAACTATGCTCATTAGCGACAAATTATTGTACTAACATTTCTTATTAAATCAATCATAAGAACTAATTTCTCCAATTTATTTCATTAGCTTCTATATCCAGTATGAAGTATGTTTCCTAACTTTAACATTTTTAAAAGAATGATCTGTCATTTTGAAGCTAAAGCCATCAAAAGTTAACAGTACATAATAAATCCATTTAATCCTGTGAAAACATATTTTTAAATTATAAAATGCTTTGGTCTCCACTCCATGCCCATATTCTTTCTTCTATCACATGACTCTCTCCTTTTATTTCAAATTATAAAGTTTGGTGCTGAGATGAATCCCTGCACTTGTCATCCCCAGGGGAAACACCTGGCCTTTCAAGGACCTACAGAAAACTTAAGTCAGAGAATAGTTTCACAGCCACAGAAATTTATTCACTATAGAACTGGTCTCAATGATATAAACACAAACAATTAAAAGTGACTTAACAGGTAAATGCAACATGGTATCCTGGACTGAATCCAGGAACAGAAAAGGAGTATTAGTAGGAAAACTAGCGAAACTGAATAAAATTACAGTTTAGCTAAAAGTAATGTAGCTAAAAGTAATGTACTAATGTTAGTGTCTTATGTTACTTACAAATGTACCATGGTTATGTATATGCCTCGGTAAAGGAAATATAGAACTCTGTAGTATCTCTGTAATTTTTCTGCAAATCTAAAATTATTCCAAAATAAGAAACTTATTTAAAAAGAAATGACTTAGTTTGAACTACCAAAAGTCGAAAAGTTTGTGCCTCAAAATTCTTGACCCAATCTTATGTCCACAGTTAAGTATCTTCAAATAAGTGTCTCCCCACCCCCACAAGGCCTAAATACGGGATGGGGACAGGTTCATAGAAGAGATTCTAAATGCTACCCATTTCTCCGATATTACTAAATAAACCCCAGAAAAGCCTCAAAATAAAGAAAAAAAAAAGATGCTTACTTTAGGCAGGGATGAAAATGAAAAGCTATGAAACCATTTCTCATTGGAAAGGAAGATTAATCAATCCTATTTAAGTACAACAGATAAGGGCAGTGAACTGCAAAGTAGAGAGCTATTTATTCTAGAGGTCCTAAAACAGTAAGGCTTAACAGTAAATATGTAACATTTCCTATGCACTCACCTATGGGCCAGGTGCTGTTTTAAGCACTTTACCTATATTAACACATTTAACCCTAAGAACCCTATAAGGTAGGCAGTAGTTATAATTACATTTTATAGATGAGGATTCTGTAATGGAACAGAGAATTGAAGGCAGCTTATTATACTATACAGCCTTCTGAGGAGACAAGCCAGGAAAACCTTCCTGTCTGCTACAGGCCTTGTCCCACTACTTACCCTGTGCTCACCCTCCACTAGAGAAGAAAGCCCTCTGCCCAAAGCTTGGGAGTCCTTGCTAGGATGGTGAAAGAATGTGGCTCCACCACCCCATCTTCAAGATTATGTTCCTAATCTTTCAGTACCTGATGCACTCAGTGTACTCAGTGCATATTCTTGTTGAGACAATATTATACATAGAAGCTAGTTTCTACAATATTATCAGTTTTCAAATTCAGATATATTGGGCTGGCCTGGGAATCTGAAGGGCACGTGACATTATTTCTGTGGGAAAATGGTGATTTCCAAAAAAAAACCTCTTATAAATGGACCATTTAGAAACTGAGGATCCCTCTACAGGCTCTGGCCTTATAGATGCCAAGATTATCAGTAAAAATACTGTAGCTACTTGAATAATCCAGTTGCTCACACATCAAAGTGGCACACAGCTCCTTATACATAACACAATAGGAATGGTGTTACTGAAAAAAAAAATTAGTTTAATATTTTATGGATTTCCTTCACTGTGGCCAATTTTGGATGTATCCAGCAGTGAATATACTTATCTCCTTGCCCTAAACTTTGCATTAAAAAATTACTACCAAATAAACAAATGTATCTTACATATACACACACCCAGAACAGAAGGGGTGTCATCTCAGAAGGTAGCCCAAGTAGTAACAGTAGCGGCAATAATGACGATGACAAAGTAATAATAACGATGGGGGTAATAATAATGAGAACTAACTGAGCATTTACCATTGCTAGGCTTGTCCTAAATATTATATATCCTCTGGCTCCTTTAATCCCTACAAAAATTCTGTGATGTAGATATTACACTATCCCAATTTCAAAAATGAGGAAACAGGTCAGAGATTAAGCAACTTGCCCAAGAACACCGAGCTAGTTAGTGTCAAAAGTAAGATTTGAACATTTGAGCATGTTATCCTTAGAGATCATGTTTTTAACAACTGAACTCTATGTGTAACTCTAAAAATAAACATAGGATACTTACTCAAATTCATTTTTAAAACGAGTGGTTTGGAGACAAAAAAAAACCCATCTTGCCTTTTATTAGGAATATGTACTTCAACTAAGCTGAAACTGAACACATTTATGGAGAACAAATTTAAAATGTATTTTGCTTTGCTTTTATCACTTTGAAATCTTTCACTTAATTGAATACTACAAAAAGTGGTAACAGCATATAACTTCAACAACAGACTAATAAAACTTTAAGTCTACCACTAAGTAAACTAGGGTAAAATAACTGCAAGAGTTCCAATACCCTCGAAAGTATCAAAACAGCAGCAAGATATAGTGGGAACAGGATATTCCTTTTATGACAAAGAAAAACTGTTCTTTCCACAACACTGTAACTTCTGCTTTAATGACGAACATGGCCCTGGGATGGAATGAACCTCAACTGTTATTTCAAAACATGCGCCTAAATTCAGAAATTCTTTACTGACAATCTAAAAAGGCTATCAGTTTTATCTCCCAGAAGAGCCATCTGATCCACATAACACATCTAATTTTGGAGAGCTAAGGTGTGCTCCCTAACATGCCACTGAGTAATTAAACGAGCAGGCTTCCCACTTCCCCAACAACTTCTGGAGCACAGACTTAGGTTTTAAGTCATCTGTTTGAACCTCAGAACTTGCCGTCCCAGGAAACAAACGTCTATGTGCCAGATTTCTGAGCCAGCTCACAAAAACTTAAACACCTCTAAAGGTTACAAAACTATAACACCAAACCTGCATAAGCAATGTTTCTATAGGAAAATCCACTTAGCAGTCAACTCAGAATAAAAGCAGCTACCTACCCGTTGCCTGCTCAGCCCTGAAAGTAGAATTCTTTCTTCCCTCCCTCTAACTGGGAATCTGAACTCCCCTAGGACCACAGGCCCAGGCTTCCAAGATCAAGGTATGAACAAGGGCGGTTGGCAGTGCATTAGGCTCAGAGTTAAAAAGACAAAAATGCAGACCTGCAGTGGGAGGACATCCTGGGATGAGGAAGGCAAGACCTATTTAGGAGATTAGGATGAAGCGTGAGATGGCAGCTTATAGGAGAGCAAGGAAAAAGTGCTGAGAGTTCAGGTGAGCTGCAGAAGATGGGGGAAACAGTGCCTACTCCTGCAGCGGATGGGCTTTTACAAACTTTCCTCGTTAATGCTTAGGAGAGGGAAGGAAGAGAAAAAGAAACTGGCAAGAGTCTTGACACTGCCTCCCTCAAGCTGGGTTAAGGGGTCCTGACCAAGTCCCTCTTGAACTCCTGGAGCACAGGGATTCGGAAAAGGGAAGTAAACTTAGAGGACTTTCATTGCCCTCCTTGTCAGCTTCCACTCTGCCAAAGACTTCAGTGTCAACTGGAAACTAAGGGGAAAGCTCCAGATACTAGCAGGAAGTATCAGAAAGTGAGAAAGGAAAGTAAGGAAAGAAATTTGAAACAGGAATGTCGAACAAATAATATAATTGCCAATGAATGAAACTATAATAAATGTTCTTAAATGTTTACGATGGATTCATTTGGACAGTTCCAAATATTTCATTAGGTCCATTTCATTTTAGACAAATGAATACTTGTGACCATGGTAATAAATTGAGGTTTATTATGCAGAAGGTATGAAAAAAAGCTTCTCAATACATATGAGACAATTTCCTGATGTCTCTTCTTTGTATAGTAGCAATATAAATCATTTCAGGCTTTTTTATTTACTTGGTGAGTACTCAGTTACATTATCATTTGTCGCTTTTTTCACCCCAATAATCCAAATACCATGAATAATTACCTTCACAAATAAGGAAGTGTATTTAACTCTTTCCTGGGAGTATACCCATAATGAAAAGCTCATTCAGACCAAACACTGCCCATCAGGACTCCAAGGTATCACCTTGAGCAAAGCTCCAAATTCCATATAAAACAAGTGTGCGTGCGCACGCACACACACACACACACACACACGCAGGCAGATGTGTCCTGAGAAGCATAGGACTTCTTTTTCCTCAGCCTCTAACGCCTATGTTTCCACCAAGGCCTATTTAACTGAAGGCCCCCAAAGAATTTACTTCTTAAAAGATGGAGCCGCAAACCCGAAATTCCATAACTTCTCCGAAACTTCCAGCCAGGGATAATTAATTCGACAGGTAAACCTAACCAAAGACCTGTGGAGGATGAGTGCCAGCACTTAGCATCCTTTTTCTTTACAAATTTCAGCTGCTACTCTTTCAGTTGAGTCTTCTCTTGAGCAGAGATAGTGCCTAGATGGCAAGCTCAGCAGCGTATCCAAGATGCAAGAGCAGGAGCCAGTGGATGACAAAATTATCAACAGCCATGCACTGGCAAGATGTTCCTGCTGTTTCAGTGACCTCTATGATACTGACAGGAGACCTAGAAGGTTTTTCACTTCCTAGCCCCACAAAAGATTATGCTGGATCCCAGAATAGCTACCATATTTTCTGCAAACTACGACTGGGTCCAAAACTTCTGTACTAAATTAAAGAGAAAAACAGCGTCTGTTATCAAGTACGCCACTTGCTGGAGAAGGTAGGTGGGTGGCTCAGTAGGTGGGTGGGTAATGTGTGTGTATACCTCCAAGCTATGATATAGCAAATTCAAACCCCTATCAATAGCTGGCATTTTATTTTAGTAATATAATTTGAAAAGCTATTCAAGACCAGAGTAAACAAAATATTTGATCTCTGAAGTATTTTGGGCACGCTGAAACTGGAGACAAAGCTATCGAAAACATCTGGATTTCAGATAGGTCACTACCGGTTACCAAGAAGCCTTACTATGGCTACTAAGAATCCTAACTAATCAGCAGACCTGCTAAAAATGTTACCTCTGGCTAGAATATGAAGGTATCTGAAGAAAATAAAACTTGATTATCTTCAGCCAAGAACACTGAAAGCTTTCAAGATTACCAACAAAACTGAAAGGTTTCTTTGTGACAAAAATTTCCATTTTCATAAAATTTGTATCGGTCAGCACATACACTTATACAGAGCATAGTAGAAAAAGCACATTTTTAGAATCGGACACACGGGTTTGAGTTCCAGCTCTGCAGCTGAGAGCTTTATGACCTAAGGAAAGTTACTGAGGAATACTGGAGGTGTCGTTATCTGTACAACAGGGATAATGTTATCTTTAGCACAGAGTAGCTGTGAGGATTAAACGCAAACCTATGTAATTCACCAAGCCTAGTACCTGAATATACTGTGTTTGCTCCCTTCCCTCCAACACAATCTGTACGAAGCGTGGTATCTATAATTGAGAAGACTGCAAAATAAACCTATGGTAGAAAATTCAGAGGGACAGAACATAGATTATGTTCTGTCAAATGTAAAGACAGAATCACATATTTAATATTTAACTTTACTAAAGTCTTGTCCTTAAGTCACTTGTAGGCAAATGGGCGGGGGCGCTAAAGTTGAAAAACTTCATTATCACACACTAACAATTTAAAATTATGTACGTGTATATGCTTGCAATCTTCCAGTGTTCACAGACACCATTACAAAACTTCCCATGGGTATGATGATGCCCTTTAAAATTTAATTCTGTGAAAAATTAACTCATCTCAAAAGCCCTTTCCCGATCTAAATGTTTTTCTTCCCGCAAAATGTTCTTGTATACAACACATTTGCAAAGAAAAAAAGTAAATCCCCTTATCCTTCCAAAAAAAAGTGTGCAAAGGAAGCTAAGTTTGTCGAATTGTTCTCTCCCATTCATTCTTGTTCTTTTACAAACTAGAAGCACATCACAAGCCAAAAGTGCTGTGTGACTGACAAATGTCACTGAAGAACACATGGAATTGACAAGCACTGTCTGGACCAAAGGTGACAAGTTTTCTTAAGCAATTTTTAAAACTACGTTTCAGCAAGGACAGAAATGCTTTTTTATCGACAGTATTAACTTTTAACTTTATGTGTAGCTTACTTCATACCTTATAACCCACCTTGTCCCCCATGCCACCCCCCAAAAAATCCCGCTTTTATGCACTTTAATGGGCTGGCACACAGTACTAAACTATAGAACGCCGCTGGTAATAACTCTAATCTGCTGCTGGACCTCAGAGGAGTGCTTATGTGATCTTCTTTAAATGAACGTAGACGACGTTTTTGCCTTACCACACCTGACAACAATCATTTGCAAACCTCTTTTATAATAATTACTACTAACCTTCCCCACGTTTCTCAACACCCTCAACAACCCCAACCTTGGTGCTATTAGTTCTCATCCGCAAATGCCTTGCTGGGGCTTGAAGCCCGTCCACAGAGGTTCGCTCTTCCTAAAAGTCCAGGCGAGAAAGGACATCATCCCTTCGGTTCGCGGGGCGAAGGCCAACCCAGGCTCCCGGCCACTCCCTCTCTCCTTGGCCGTCCGGGGCAGGCGCGCCAGGCCCTGCGAAGACCTCCCGCAGTCCCAGGCCGAGTCGAACCCCCCGGGACACCGGCAGTCGCGCACACGCCCACCTTCCGGGCGCTGGGTCACCGGGACCATCCTGAGCACGACCCCGGAGCCACCCCTGACGCCACAATCGGGACAGGTGCCGGCCCTCCTCGCGGACACTCACCCGGCAGCTGCTGCTCCCGTACGCTGCTGCCGCTGCCTCGCCCTCACTCCCGTCCTGTTCCCGCGGGGGGTCCGGGCTGGCGCTGCTTCCCCGCCCGACCCCCCTTCGGGTGCGCGCCGCGCGGGGCCCGGATACGGTGAGAGCTGCCACCGCCCCCTTTCCTCCCTCCTCCCTCCTCCCTTCGTGCGTCCCCTCCCACTGAGGCCCGCCTCGTATTTCCTGGATCCGGTCTCAGCGAGAGCTAGGCAAGCGAACCGCCGGCTTCACGGCTCCCGTCGGGTGCCGTCCCTCGCCAGGCACAAAGATGGCACCACTAGGGACTGCCGAGGAGGATCTCGCGAGGCTTCCCCACAGCAACTGGAGGCCGGGGGCCCACGGGAAAGACGGTCAATTAGAGTAGCCTGAGCCGGCTTCTGAGAGAACGCTCTCCTATATCGGCAAGGGGCAGTACCAGAGACAGCGGAAGTTATTGCGCCTGCGCACGGGCGTGCGCTCACGCATGCCCAGAACAGCCCCTCAAATAGCACCCAGTGCTTGGCGTTTTACCTGTTTCCTCTAGCGGCTCGGAGCAGAGAAGGAGGGGGCGGTGGAACCAGGAATGAAATTCCAGAAGGGTTGGGCAGGACCCGGCAGCGAAGTGAGAGGCTTCCCTTAAGGCTGGGTTATCCCCTCAGAGCCCAAAGGGCCAACACACTTTAGAGTGCCGGGGAGTCCTCCCAATCCTTTCCTTCTTACCCTAACTGTCACCGAGTTTTCTTTGCAAAGTCTCAGTACCTTCATCATGTTGTCGATTCGCGTTTTTTATTGAGAGCTTTCTGTGTGCTCGGAGCTGTGCTCGCAGCTGGCAGCCCCAGCCCTCCTATTTCTCACATCACCGTCTGACTTTCTCTTTCATTTTGGCGCGGTGTGAGCCTTCTACATCTCATACTATTAACTGCTTCTGTTCCTGTTTAAATTTTCCTCGCTCACTCATTCATTATAACGTGTGTCGTTCAACGTGTGTCGTTCAGAGTTTCCTATGTCCCAGGTGCTGAGGAAACACGTGCTCTGATAAGGGAGCTATTGGCCTGAGGAGATGGATTGGGGGGTGGGGAGTGACAACACTTAAGCACAGCGATAAAAATGAATAGTGGCGGGGGGGGGGGACACACTGGGGGTAGGGGGTCATGAAATATATCAAAGAAAAATTCTTGAAGGGAGTCTCACAAGCATAGAATTTAGTAAATTGGATCTACGGCCATGCTACCCTGAACGAGCCCGATCCAGTCTGATCTAAAAACTAAGCAGGGTCAGCCTGGTTAGTACTTGGATGAGAGACTGCCTAGGAAGACGAGGTGCTGTAGGCGATAAAAAATTTAAAAAAAAAAATAAAGGATTGTAAGCTGACAAGATCCTTGCAATCTGTGAGGTCAACCAAGGGTTGCCTCGCCTAAAAACAAAAACAAAACAAAACAAAAAATTTAGTAAAGTGAATTAGGGCGCTGTCAGGAAACAAACCATCCCGATTATTTTAACAAATAATTTAAAGAATTGATCATTTAAAAAAAGAATTGACCAT